>VZTF01004030.1:2455009-2612631 GCA_013397755.1 Cnemophilus loriae
AAATTATCCTTTTACATAATTTTCAGCGTTAAAAATGCCACTATCCCCCTTCTGCTGTTCCAGTACTACTGAAATATTAATGGTATTTATGATCTAGTATCTAACCTGGATCTTATTCCTCTCGTTAAATCTCTGGCTGAACAATGACCATGACCAGATTCCTGAGGCTGTTGACCCTTGGGGTGAAGATAAATACAAAATAAAAGGACTCTGCTTATGATGGAGACCTCATAAGGGATAAAATCTGGATTTGGATTTCGTAACTTTTATATAAAAATTTGCTAAGCTGAAAATTGTCTGTCTTGTAAATAATAACTACTGTTTTATTTTTTTTCTTTAAACATATAGATATGATGTTATAGTTCCAGCAGTGCAGAACAACAGCTTCTTTGCTTTGTGTGTGAGTCAATGTTTTATTTCTATTTTCATTATTAAAAGGGCTACATCAATTTGCAACTCAGAAGCCATCAGCTAAGGTAACACCTCTCCCTAGCAGCGAATCCACATTCAGGCCATGCTGACTGGATGTTAGCACTGAGTAACTTCCTCTTTGACAGGAAAGGCTGCTGCAGCCGCGGTTACCTATATGCATTCTTTGCAAGTAACGAGTATCTGCTCTGGTTTGCTTCTCTGTAAAATTTTTAATAGCATATAAAGTATTACCAATATGCTATCCTGTTATCTGCAAAGCTTGGAGAGTACTGAAGATACTGAAGACAGATGACCAAATACAAATCAAAGAAATAGGGACAGAAAAGTAGAAAAGCAGAGATCGGTTAGGACAGAGAGTTAACACAATGTCATCTGGACAGATCAGAAATACAGAAAATGAAACATGAATTTTTTTTTAATGCAAACATCTGAAACAAAATTACTTGAAATATACTCAATGAGAGAAAGAATGCTACTGTCTTAAGAGAGCCACAGGACTTCCTATATGTGAAACCAGTAAGCACTATGCTGACCACAGTGTCGTCTTGTTTTCTCCTAATTCCTGTCTTATTATTCATTCTTTTCTTTTTTGCCATCTTGTCTTAGTTGTTTGGGCTCTTATAGACTGTGGGCACTTTGCTGAAAATACTGTCTTGTTCTTGTGTTTCTCTGGTGCCTGGCATCAATGTCAGAGCTGGTTTTCTACACAACTATGACAATGCTGCCATTAAAAGTTAATAATTACTGCACTGATCACAGCACTAAATTGGACAAGTATTCGTAGTAGAACACAATTAACATCATAGACACAAGTTATAAAGGCACCACTGGTTTTGGCTGTTTATAAAAAAACAGACATGTTATAGAATACAATCATAGTTTTTCTCCTCGTATCCAGTATAAAACCAGTTTTTAAACTACCATTGGGTTTTGTGTCCCTTAAGAAAGAGAAGAGCTGAAATGCACGCTGTTTTGTAGGTTTCTTATTGATAAAATCCTACCCAGAAGCTAAAGACGCTTTGGACAACAGAAACTATCACAAAATGGTGGTGAAGGTAGAGCAATACAGAAATAGAACTATGAAATATGTATATAGATATAGATATAGATATATAGATATAGATATATATAGATATATAAACTATATAATGGCTTCCTCTTACATAAAATATACCATGGCTTCCTCTTTGCTGAAATGAGGGGACTTGATAACAGTCTCTGAATATCTTGGGAATGTAAATCCAAGGCAGGAGAAGAATCACTCAGGATGATAAACAGGGATTTAAACAGCAATAATAGGATTAAAGTAAGAATGAAAAAGTTCAAGCTGTATATCAGAGAATGTTTTCTGTTGATATATTAACAAATAAAGCATCATAAAAATGTTGTAGAGAACTTCCGCCTCTGAATTCCTAAAATACAAAAAAAAGGCTAGATAAACTTATTCCCATTTCATTTGCGAAAAAGTGAGGAAACCTTTCAGGTAAGAAAAGGTGTAGCTCAATTTGTATATTAAAGTCAAAATACACATACTTAAGCACCATCTGGAAAAGAAGACATAGTCAGTGCTCTGCAAAGTATCCAGAGTACTGAAGGTCACTACAGACCATATCAGATTGGTCAGGCAAATTTCTCTGGCTGCAGCGGAGTTCTGCAAATAGATTATCTTCCTCAGGTCACACACAGAGACCCACCACTTCTTAATTTGACCTCCTCTGCTTTGCCAGCAGATATGCGTGTATCATAGCTCTCTAAAAGGATTCTGCCTAGACAATAAAAATAGTCTTGCATAGTCTTTAATAATAATGAGGTTTTCCTCCTTTGGGCAGAACTAGATCTTCTGAAGGGAAGGAAAAAAAATTGAAAACTGAGAGATGCGTGGGATAGGCACAAAATGTTTTAACCTGTCACAAATGTCATGTGAGCAGCACGTCCAACTCCAGCTTCAGTCTCTGAATAATCTCAATAGCAATATTTTTACAGAGAGTAATTCAGAATCACAAATTGGAAGAGACCTTTAAGATCACCCAGTCCAGCTGTCAACCAAGTACTACCAAATCCCCAAGTGCCACATCACGACACCACCTGTACACTTCCAGAGTTGCTGACTCCACCACTTGCCTGTACAGCCCATTCCAATGCTTTGACAACCCTTCCAGTGAAAAAAAATCCTTTTCAATATCCAATCTGAACCTCCCCTGGCACAAATTAAGATCATTTCTTATCATCCTTCCACTTGAAACATGGCAGAAGAGATGAAGGCCCACCTCACTACAGCCTCCTTTCAGGTAGTTGTAGAGAGCAATGAGGTCTCCTCTGAGCCTCCTTTTCTCCAGACCAAACAGTCCCAGCTCCCTCAGCTGCTCCTCATTAGACTTGTGCTCCAGATTCTTCCCCACTTTGTTGTACTGCTCTGGAGAGCAGCACCTCAATGTCCTCTTTGAAATGAGGGGCCTAAAACTAAATACAGTTCTAAAGTTGTGGCCTCACCAGTGCTAAGTACAGAAGGACAATGGCTTTCCTAGCCCTGCTGGTCATAATAGTCTTCTCATTAGCCCAGTGAAGAGATAATGAAAGAATGGATAGCTATAATATACACATCTGGCTGAAAAGGTTGCAATTTTCTAAGTAGGTACAGGAAACAGAAATCACTCCTGGTCATTTTTGAATATTTAACCAATAACAGTTAAATTTCCAGAACGATGCCAATAATTCTAAGGAACATCTAATAAATCTCAGAAGTTTCACTTTTATTTTCAGCCTTAATTACTTCCTCCAATCTGCAATGGTTTCTTTACTTTTCTTTAGAATGGGCATAAACCAGACAACTCCTGTCTACATCCCAGTCTGTACCTCATGTTAACTGAAGCCATTAATATAATTGTCTAGACTAGTCTCATGCATGCATAGATTTTGTGCAGGTATAGTGAGGCGTGTAAAAGTCATTTCTTATTGAAACAGTCACACAAATTCTGTCAAATGCTTGCATAGCATATTCACATTCTTTTGTTGAAATTATTACAACATCACACTATTAATATGCTCATTAAATTATGTCCTTTTTTGTATTATTCCACAATAGTAACGAAACAAGCAAATATCATATGACATTATTTATATATTATATTATATATTATTTGCTTAAGTATGCTGTTTCAGAATTCCATTGAATTTTTGACTATATATCCTAAAACCTGATATAGATCCAATGGTGTGCGCTGAAAAAAATTAGAGTTCAATGCATAAACCTGACATCATAACATATTTTCTCATCTAATTCTGACCAAGGGCAGTATTATATTGTACGGCTTAGATGTGACTCAGCCTACAGCTAAGCAAATTGATGGTTATTTTTTTTAACTGCACCTGTGTCATCCGAATGTAGGAAAACGACGCTATAAAATCTTTTCTGAACACATAAAGCATAGTCTGTACAAGTATATGTTATTTTCGTATCGTATACTTGCACTCACACTAGCCAGCTACACAGCCTTACCTTTGCTCAGCTGGCAAAGGCAGTGTAACTTGCAGACAAATAAATCCTCCAAATAAAGGTGAGGATGCATACTGAAGGCATAATATCATATGCTTTCTCATTAGGTTTCCGAACGTCCTTCCTTATATGACAGATTTCGAGTAACAGAAAAATAACTAACATAGCTTCCCTTGAGAAACCAATTGGAAAAGCAAGAATTTCTTACACCTTCACTATATATTTGAAAGAAAAGTACTGCTCTTGAGTTCAAGTAAGGCCCACAGATAAAAGAACACCCTCTCTCAAGGCAGAGAACAAATTTGATGAAACTTCACTTGTATCAAAGTGAAGGCAGAAATTAGAAATAAAATGTGAAAATATTAAGCAAACAGTAAAACCAAGAAATTATTAAGGGCATAGAATTGATAAAAGAATCTTAAGACAGCACACTAAAATCTTGGGTCCCAGGACTAAGAAAAATAAGGTCCAGCTTTCAGGAGGAAAAAAACCATAAAAAGACCCTATCACAGAATAAAATCTTACTAGTTGTATAGGTATATTAGTAAAGAGACATGAGGGAATACATTCAACAGTTATTTCTGATTGAAATTCTAAAAGAAACAGGGGCATTCTTTATACCATAAAAACAAAATAATTGTAGAATAAATTGCCTTTACCTGGTTGATCCTGCCCCTGCACTACCCTTTCTTTGCTTTTTCAGCAAGTGATGGGAAAAGTTATTGTGTTAAAAAGTATGACATTTTTTCTGTGGTGGGGCCCTTTTCAGTAGGTGGTTTAGTATCCTATGCCAAGTCCACAGCTACACCACATCTACAAAAGTATCGGTGAAGCAGCATGAAGCTGAGTCCTGGGGATAAGCAAGTGGAGGAGCAAAGACAAAGGAGAAAACACAGTCCAAACTATCGTATGGAAAACCACATTTCTGATTCTCCCAGACTGCAGCCACTTGATGCAGAGCTACCTCATCAAAGGAGTGGACTTGAGCTTCCTCATGTGCCTGAAGAGTCACTGGAATTTTAGCGTGGAAATTATTCAGCTCACCATTTGGATTGGCACTGTTTCTGTAAAGTCAGAGAGAAGCATAATTGTAAGTGCAGACCAGGCAAACAGCGTGTGACGTAGCATCCAGCACCTGGTGAACTACCTTGTCCAATCAACCAAGTGATATGCATAGGATGAAGTAATGTCAATGGACTGTCCAGAGCGGAAGAGTTAATAATTTAGCAGTGAGGGCATACAAGCACTGCAAAAAAAAGGTACTGAATCCTTTCTCTTTTTTCTGTCAAAAACATGCATTTCAGAGTCTTGAGATTTCTGTTCCTTACCGAAAGCAGAACACTACTCCATCCAGTCACTAACTACGTGGCAGTCACATAACCGTGATTACAATAATTGTGATCAGAGAGAACAAAGGTATCTAGATTTTCCAAAGGCTGGTTTGATTAACTTTATCCCTATCCATACTAAAAGTATAAGTTGATATCTCAGAGAACTGATATCAGTATTATTAATTTGGAGGGCAGTCAACCAAAGTCTGTAACACTCCTTCTGTAAAAACTGTTTATATAGTCTGTTCTAGGGCAGGCATCTTGTATCAAGAAAAAATCCCACTAAATTTCATTTCCTATCCCACTAAATTTTATTTCCTATTGATCTGAATGTATAGTACATCTTATTTATTTCAGGGTGCAAAACTGTTGAAACTGACAAAGAGTTAAAAAATTAAATACTTACAGCAAAAATAGAATTGAGTTCAAAGAGGTAAAAAGAGTAATGGCGGTAATAACCTACAAGTTGTAGGAAAAAAATATTCTAGATTGGAAGATTTGGATGGAAGAATCTACTGACTTAATACATGTTTTATATAATATTATATAAGATCACTACTGTATCAAAAATGAGAAGGAAGCAGCTGAAAGCTACAGCATACTGCAAAAATACTTTGAAGATACTGATATAGATGGATAATATAAATCTTTTACTAAATGTGTCTCTCATAGCATAGGCAATATCTTTTTGAATTTCATAACACAGCAAATTAAAGCACAATGACAGTCGGTGAGGTTTTTGAATCATTGTACTATGCCCTGATGCAGTAATGATCTTACTGTCATAAAATATAACTAAGTTAGCACACCTTTATTAACTCAAAAGAATTAAAATTATGTTAAATAACTTTCAAAAGCCAAAATTAAATTTGCCTAGTTTTAAATTATGCAGTTTTGGTCTGTGGATGTTGATAACATATCTGAAATTCCCCAAAAATATATATTTATTCTGTACTTAAAATAAGAAATACCAATTTAAGAAAACTATGTATGTGTGTTTTTAAGTTGTCATTGGAATGAAGAATCAGGAAGGAAATGCCAAACTGTGTTTTTTAATGAATACACTTTAACTGTTTCTCTGCACAAAACCTGCTATTTAGATTTTAATATATCCCTGATACTTAGATGATCAAAGCTATGGAATATTACTGCTGTCAGAACAGTATAACATTACTAGAGTCCTTAGAAAAACAGTTTTTCCAACAGTAGCTAAAAAAAAAACAAACCACAGTATCTTTTAATGATTTTGTATTCTTTTTCAAAACCACTGTACTTCAAAAAGTATTTTAGCTTTCTTATTTTTTTTCCAAATTATTTTCAATGAAGATTAATTTTAGGGAGAATTTCCTACTATTAGCAATGTCTCTGATAGGTACAATTCTTCCCTTCCAGCACAATTTCCATTCAAACTCCTCCACGGAGCAGCAGGCTGCAATTTCTGCATCTGTGCTGTAATTCTACTGTAATTCTTGCACAGAAGCCTAGTCAATCAACCCTGTCCTCCCCATGCTAGCCAACTGTCCCTTTAATAAATCCATAGAATTCAATATGAATTGAATGAATAGAATTGCAGTGCTGGAGAGACAGTCAGCTACTACAGAGAGACGGGATTGATTGACATTAAAGCATCTGTGGAAGAGTTATAGAAGAATTACAGCAAAGTCACTGAAATTGCACCCTCCACACCTCATGAGAGGGAAGGGAAGCTACAGGAGACACTATTAATAAATAAATCTGCCTTCCAACTAAAGCTGCATTAAAATTCTTTTTTTTTTTCTTTTTGTATCCCCAACTTCAATTTGTGAGTAGCTTTTATTAACTATGTGAAAATTGGGTGCAACTTCAGTTATACAGTGGTTACAATTCTAGGACAGTTTTAATTCAAAGTCAGGTGGCATTTTTTTTAAGCCAGGATGTAGCTTTCCCAGTTCATTCTTCCCTTTCTTCACTATTGATACAGTTGGAAGTATACGGGACTTACTCGTATTGAATTTGCAGGTGGATTTTTAGTATCAAAACAGGAACACATATAGTATTGTTGCAAGGTAAACACACTTTCTATTTTTCAATTGTAAAAAATCTATACAAGTCTGTGATATGCTTTTACTTATTTAAATTGCCTAATTCTATTTTGCTTTAATCAGACGAGAAGGTGAATATGTTGAATTTAACTAAACACTAGTTCCTTCTTTATAGCGAGTCTCGCTCCAGATTTTGCAAACTTCATAATGAAGTTAAATTTAACAAAAAATAATAATTTAGTCTTTCATTCTAGTTGCATATAGGTTATTTGGAGGCACTGATATGAGAGTTGTATCCAGATAACATATATTGGGGTGTCTTGTTAGCTTTATTTTGAAGTTTTTCATAGTTGTGCCTGAAGATGAAATTCTTCTTAGTGTAATACCACTGGCAATAGATGGTGGTTTTTCAGACTGTAAGTACATATGTTTTCTAAAGTTCCCTATTTCTTTTTATGTTTTCAGACTTCTTGCCTTTGTCTTGCTTTTCTGCCACCCACCAATGAAAAGCAGTTGTTTCATCATCAGTAAAACCTTAACACATATAAAACAATTTCTTTAAGTATTGGTTTCCTCACAAATATTTTTTGAAGGTCTTTATAGACTGAGATGGATATTACGACATATGTTTCTCTGGATATATCTCTGCAGCTGTAAATTCTAGAAATATTTTCAATGAAATCATCAGATTTTGAAAAAGAAATTAAAACATTTTATTCCACTGTGAAGGCTGATGCTGGTAACTTATCCGTGTTAAACCATCTGTAGAGAATGTTTAGGTTTATTTATTATTATTATTATTATTATTATTATTATTATTATTATTATTATTATTATTATTATATCTATAATACTAAATCATTACCAAAAACCAGTCCTTTAGAGGGAATAGAATGTTTTGAATGATAGTACAATAAATCCACTTAACAGTTTTACAGTATTTCAAAACAAAAATAGGTACAAAAACTGCTTTCCTGAAGCCAGTTACCATAGAAAGGAAGTATAATAATAAAATCCTTCATGAGATCATACTTTATTGATCTAATCAGCTTAAAACTGTATGGATTTTTATGTGGCTGCATTTCTATTTTATTTAACTGAAACAAATGTCTAAAAAATGTATGAATTATTAATGCTTAATTTTAACATTTGTTTGGTTGTTTTTTTTGTTCATATAGTGATGTCAATGAAACAAATCATCCGTTTCGGGCACACAAATTACATAAATCAAAGGTACAATAATTTATATGAATTATGTAGCTCAAAAAAATGTTTTGAGCATGCTAAGGAAATCCTTACAGTGCTTAAAATCAGTTTCATGCTCTTCCAAGTGCTAAGTTCAAAAGGAAGCGGACCAGAAGGAGAACAGCTAAGGTAACCTTTTAGCTTGTCAAAAAACAGTTTGTTAGAGATGAGAAGGCTAATCTCTCCTTGCTCTTGTGTCCACAGAAAAGAGAAATAAGGAAGATCACAAAATTGCTCCTATTTGCAACTGAAAGCCAAGGATGATTAAGAGTGGATCAATGTTGAAGATCAAAGACAGTGAATGGCATCTTTTTCCCTTGTTTGTTTGTTTGTTTGGGTATTTTTTGTTCATTTAAACTGAAAACACTTAGTGCTGCAAGAGGGGTACTGATAACTTTTAACTTCCTTCTCAGTTGCCACGAAGGTTAGAGCTGCATTCTGTTCTTGACACACAGCAGACAAGGCATCACCTGGTATTCCCAAATCTCATACTCTCTTGCTGTTGAAAAGAAAACCAAACCGAGAGGTAGATGAAAACTGCTTGCTTAGGGAAACTCAGTGTAGGAACTGGCAGTCATGCAGCATATATTCTCATTTCCTATATTTGCTAAAGCCCACCAGGATATTCAGACTGAACATTCATGCTTCCTGCAACAATCTTCTTGTAATGCTGGTTCTGTAATTGTCTCTCTCTGCGTCTCTTTTCCTTGGATATCCTTCATCAGACAATGAGGTAAAGTAAGACAAACACAACTTAAAGAACAGTGCAATAATTTATTGGCTAATGCTCAAAGAACAAGTGACTGGAACTAATACTTTCTAGACCAAGCATTAATTTGCTCACAAAGCCCAAAGACAACCAACAAATCTCTGTGACCAGGCAGTCATCTGCCAGATGCGGAAAGGTCAATCTTCATTGCTGCTAGGAAGACATTAATCATCATCATCATGGTGTTCTTTGAGGAGGTTTTTAATCCTTTATATTTTTTCAGATAAGTAATAAAATCATAGAATATCCTGAGTTGGAAGGCACCCACAAGTATTTGTCTTATTTAGGCCCTGACTTGCTAATGACTGCTGTCTCAACAATAATACTATTGGGTTTTTTTACCTTTTTCAGCATACTTCTTTCCTGGTTGGAGACTATGGAGAAGATGGAACCAAACCTCTTTTCTAGGATGCCTAGTAATATATGAACTTGTATCATGGGAAGGTTATAATCCATTTAAGGAATTTTTTTCTTTATCATGAAATTTGGTTAGTTACAGGAAGAGACTGACCCTATTCCTTGGACGTACCCTTGGAGATGTTTATATAATGTTTTTCTGGATACAGTCTTAGCAATCTACTCTCATTAAAACTCTTTGAGCAGCAACTTGGACTACATGGCTTCCAGAGGTCTCATTAAACCTAAACAGATTTATGATTTTGTGACATTTTCCAGAAAGGAATGCCCTGAAATAAATATCTGTTGAAGGAGACAACACAAACTGCATAGGTACATGGAAGGGCAATGAGAGAAGTCCTATAAAAATTTTACAGTCAGAGAGAGGAGTTTGCAAAGGAAACTCACAAAAACATACAAAGGTTTGTGTTGGAAAAGACCTTAAAAACCATCTAGTTCCAACTCCCCCACCATGGTCTGGGACACCTTTCACTACATCAGGTTTCTCAAAACCCATCCAACTTAATCTTGAACATTACCAGGCATAGGGCATCCAAAGCTTCCCAGAGCAACTTGTTTTAGGGTCTCCCCACCCTCATAGAAAATAATTTCTTCCTAATGTCCAATCTAAGCCTAACCTCTTTCAGTTTAAAGCCGTTACTCCTTGTCCTATCAGTACACACCCTTATAAAAAACCTCTTTCCAGCTTCTACAGGAAGTAGTCATAAAGATAAAGCTGTGAGAGATGTGGAGGAGACAAAAAGACATTAAAAGTTATTTTCTTCAATAACTGTGCTTTCCTTGCCATGTCATCAAATATTTTTTCCATTACATCTTAGCAAACATCTTCTGTGCATACAATGTGGATTGCAGACATAATTTCCCCGTGCAATCCCATGACTTTTGGAGCCACCTAGATGTATTCATCATTCTTTATTTAATTCTATGCTTTGCTAGTTCAGATGAGTTCTTCCTTCTTCAAATCAGGATGAGCTTTACATAGAGGGAAAGAAGACCTCAGCTGAGAGAAATAATATACACCCAAACGAGTCCACAAGATCTTGAAGCCTGGAAGTCTGTGCTATTGGAAACTATAAAAAAGTTTGATGTTGTCATCCGTGTTCTCCCTCCACAGAAAGCTGTTAATGAGCAGTTTGTTTTAAATCATGCCAAAAACATTTTCAGGAAGTTGCTCAGTCCTGATTTGGATGATAAAAATAATGTCATTTGGAGTAGATCTCATTGTCACTTAGGCTAGAAAGGAACACTAGCCTTGCTCTTTATGAAACTTGATGTTATGATTTTTTTGCTGTTGCAGCTTTGGAAAACGTTCAAAGGCAGAACCAATATTTCTTTCAAGTGGAGTGCCAGAAATCTTATGTTCCCTGTATCAGTGTCATTATTTTCTTTCTTTTTACTATATTTATATTGTTTTAACTCATTCTCAGACTAGAATATAACTGTTTGGTTTTTCTTTGTATGTTAACACTGTATCGAGCAAATGGAAGCTTTCCTGGCACAAATCATAAAATAAAGAAATATTCCATAGAAAGGAAATATTCTTAAATCGCCTTTGTCAGTGTAATATATTATTCCCTCAAATTTGACTGGTGTTCCCAGTCACCCAATTAAGCGACTTTTATTCTCAGTCCAGTAATATGACGGTGAGTATACACGGCTGAAGTAGAGTTCTGCCTTTTTTTGGTCTAGTCAACCTTCTGACATTATATTTCTTTGTCTTTAGTTCTGAGACTGACCAGTGTATTGCATGGTAGAGAACAACAGCACAAGGTTAACAGCAGCTGTTGAGCTTTTCCATGTATACACGAAAGAGGAGCCTATCAGATGTGAAGTAGATAATGAACAGTACATGCCTCATGACTGTTACCCATACAACATAAAGGCTGGCTGGTGCAACACGGCCCAGCATTAACTGTCCATAAAGTTCTCTTTAGTATAAACTTTAATATAAGTCCGTAAACAATGCAAAACATTATTAGAGACAATTGTTAAGTACATCAATCTTGGATTTAGAAGCAGTCCAACCATATTTGTACAATGCTTCATCCAACTACAGTGGCTGAGAAACAAACCTCATTAGCCCAGGCACAGCACTGCATCAACAAATCTGTATTGGCTGTGGGAATCTGAGCTGGTGTGGCTATTCACTGTTTTGTCATGGTACATCAATGTATGAGTTCTGGTTGCTTGCTTCAAGCTGTACTGAAAATACAGAGCTCGTGAATTCCTCAGAGTCATCATGCACTAGGAAATCAACAGATCATAAAAGGCAAAAATTAGTCCAAAGCATACTGCAAAAAATAAACCTTAGCCATTCCTCTGCCAGTTCCCTCTGGCAGATGCATCTCACCAGATCTCATGGATTTGTACACATTCAAATTCCTTAAATGGTCTCAAACATGATCTCCTATTGCAGGAAGTTTTTCATTCTCACAGTCTCTGCTTTTGTCTTTTATGACTCAGATGGTGTTGCTGGAACACTTACTGGTGAAGACCAAGACTAGAAAGTCATTAAGTATCTCAGCATTCTCTGTATGCTGGGTAACCAGATCTCCTGTTTCCTTCTGGAGAGGGTTCACATTTTCACTAGCCTTCCTCTTATCACTGATGCCTCTACAGAAGCTTTTCCTGTTGCCAGTCGTGCCCCTGGATTAATTTTATCAGGGCTTTAGCTTTCTTAACCTGATCTCTGCCTGCTTGGATAATCTTTCTGTATTCCTCCCAGGTACTTGACCCTGTTTCTGCTCTCTCTAGGCTTCTTTTTTGTGTTTGAGGTTGTTCAAGAATTCTTTGGTTATCCATACAGGCCTCCTGGCATTTTTGCCTGACTAAGGTCATCTTTGAATATTAAGAAGCTTTTTTGAGCCCCTCTTCTCTCCAAGGCTTTATCACATAGCACTCTACCAAGCAGACCCCTGAAAAAGCCAAAGTTGTTTTCTAGAAGTCCAGGGTAGCAAGCTTGCTGTGTGCTCTTCCCACTTCCCTAAGGATCTCAAAGTCCACCATTTCATGGTCACAGCAGCCAAGGCTGCCCTTGAATTTTACATTCCCCACCTCAACAGCTCCTCCTTGTTGGTAAGAAAAAGACTCAGCACAACTCCTTGCTGGCGCTTGGAGAAGGACATTGCAACACACATTCCAGGAGCTTGCTGATGCCTTTCTGTGTTCTCCCTCCAACACAGAAAAACTGATGTGATACTGGGGCAGCTGAAGTCCCCCATAGGGGCTTGTGAACATGAGGCTGCTCCTATTTGTCTGTAAAGGGCCTCATCAGCTCGGTCTTCTATTGGGTGGCCTGCACCAGACCCCGACTATGTCACCTGTCCCTGCACTCCCTGTAATCCTGACCCGTAAGCTCTCGGTCTGCTGCTCATCCATTCCCAGGTGGAACTCCATGCACTTCATCTGGTCATTGACATGGAGGACAACACCCCCTCTTTGTCTCCACTGTCTGTCTTTCCTAAAAAGCCTGTATCCTTCCATTCCACGGCAGCCGTCCCACCACATCTCCATGACAATAAGATCATAGTCTTCCAAGTGCACAAGTGTTTGTAACTTCTCTTGTGTATTCTCCACGTATGTGCATTTCCTTAGAGGCATTTAAGTTGGGCCCAGGACAAAGCTGACTTCTTGGCTTCATTTGCAATTATTATTTTCAGGAAGCATTTTTAAGCAGGTATTTATTTCATGAAGTTGAACAGAGAAAAACACCTTACCTGTCACAGAACAGACTCCAAGAAAACAAAAAAGATAAAAAATGAAGTCTCCACAGATCTAAGACGACATGACAAAAGAAGCACTGCTAAAGAAGCAAGAGAGGTAAAGGGTAATAACCCAAACATTCTATATTTGAAATAAGGCATAGGAAGAATTTGGAAGAAATGCATGTACAATTCTCTCTCTAAAAATAATGTAGAGACAAAGGCAAAGTTCAAGCACTCAAACCCATTTGCAAATACCAAAGAGGTAAGGTGTTCTCAGGCTTACATTAACGATACATTTGTGTTTGTATATCTTACCAGCATTTTGCCCTCCTACTCCTACTTTTAGTGTTCTAATCATATATTCGCTTTCAAAATCGTTTGATATCTTTTTAAAACTTGCAGTGAAGGATATATTTTCTTCTTTTCCTCCACAAGTTTAAGTCTCTAAAGAGCTACTGGCCTGAAGCCCAGGAGTATTGCTACAGGCTTAGACTAATAAATCATTTTTAATCAGATTGTTTGTAACACTGTAGTAGTGTTAATTTCCTTTTAATAGCTTCGTGTCCGGAGAACTCGCAGTAGTTCCTTTCAGCTTTCACAGTTTCATCTTCTGAATTAAAAAGATAAATACATAAAGGCCCCTATATATGCAAAATTTGAGGTACTAATAATGGATTATTATTTGATTCAGCTTTGCATTTCTAGATTCAAAGTGAGAGAACCATGTTTTACAAAACACAATTTTGAAAGAAAATTTAAAACTATACCAAAAAAATTCCTCCTCTTGTATAGATGCAACTAAAAAAGCAGTTATCTGTCATCTTAATTCCTCTCTCTCTGTTCATCATTACATTAAAAATCTTGAGTTTTACTAATGCTGAAAATATTAGTAAGACTTTGTATCTTCTCAGGTCCTTGTCCTTGTTTTTGTTTGTGTGCATGCATAATCTAAAAATTTGTGTTGATTTTTTTTTGTCCTCAAAATATGTGTAATATGTTCCCTTCTACAGTAAAATAAATGAACTAGACAACAAAAGGGTATACGAAATCCCTGAAGAAGGTATATCCTAAAATAAATCAGAATATTTTAAGAATAAAGTAATGAATCCATTTCATTATTTCTTGCAATGAGAACAGCAATCTCAACATTAGGAAGTTCAGAATGTAATGCATCGTGGAGTTCCATACAGAGAGCAGAAAAGCAATTCTAATAAATAGGCAGATCATATAAAAATGATTTGTATCAATATCTATCAGTCTGAACTCTGACAGTAGTGCACCCACTGTTTCCCCCAAAGTAGGCAATAATGAAAAAGTGTCTCTTCCATTTATGCATTAATTTCAGGACTGATTGCACCCAACCACACTGAATCTGTCCACATCCTTTTCAAGCATGGCTACTAATGATCACAATTCCTGTCATGTAGATCAGTGCTTCAACATCCGGTAGGAAATTGTCAACTCTGCATACTACAAATCTATGTTCTGTCAATATTACAAATGGATAAGCAGACAGGTGCCATTTCAGAGCTCCTCTCTTACTGTTCTAAGCTATGCTGAGCCATTTTGTCAAATAAAGCTCAAAAATGTGTTTCTCTGAGCTCAAAAAATGTTTCCCTGCATTTTTTTTTTAATACACAATGTTGTATCTGTCCATTTCCCGTTTTCTACCCTGATTCAATTTTTACTTTTCAGCACGGTACAACTTTAAGGTATAATGTCCCAAAATAAAACATTGAGAAAATATCAGAACAATTTCCTATGGTAGCTTTTCAGTTAGGCAACTCATACACAGAGGACATCTAATGGGCCTTATGCAGATCAAGTTTAATAATTTTACAGGCTGGAGAATTGAGAACAGTCCTGCTAAGAAGGACTCGTGGGTCCTCGTGCATGAAAGGGTGGACCCGAGCTGGCAATGT
The DNA here is from genome assembly GCA_013397755.1 of Cnemophilus loriae. NCBI lineage: Eukaryota > Metazoa > Chordata > Aves > Passeriformes > Corvidae > Cnemophilus > Cnemophilus loriae. The sequence continues at coordinate 2,470,344 of VZTF01004030.1, forward strand.
GCATTTGCAGACCAGAAAGTCAACTGTATCCTGGACTTCATCAGAAGAACGTGTGGCCAGCAAGTCGATGGAGGTGATTCTTCCCCTCCTTCCTTGTGAGACACCTGGAATATACTGCATCCAGCTCTGATGTCATCAGCACAGGAATGACGTGTACCTGTCGGAGTGAATCCAGAGGAGAGCCATGAAGCTGAGTGGAGGGATGAAATAGCTCTTCTATGATGAAAGTCTGAGAGAGTTGGGGTTGTTCAGCCTGCAGAAGAGAATGCTCTGGGGAAACCTCATTGTAGCCTTTGAGTACTTAAAAGGACCTTAGGAGACAGATGTGGACAAACATTTTCTCAGTCTGTTGCAATAGCACAAGAGGTAATGGTTTTAAACTAGAAATAGTTTTGACATAGAAGGTCAACTTAGATTTGATATAAGGAAGGAATATTTTACTGTGAGGGTGGTATGACCCTGGAGCAGGTTGCCCAGAGAGGTGGTGTATACCCCATCCCTGGAAACATTCCTGGTCAGACTGAACTGGAGTCTTAGTAACCTGTTGTATTTTAAGGTGTCCCTGCTCATTGCAATGGGAGTTTGAACTAGATGACCTGTAAAGATCTCTTCCAACTCAAACTGTTCTATGATTCTGTGATTTTCATATTTATTTCTCTTGCCGTCTTCTTCAATCACTTCTTAATTACAAAAAAATAATGAAGAAATTAGAGGGGGGGGGAAAAAGGAGAAAAAAGGTATACATCAAGAATAAACTTGTGAAAGAAAAATTATATTTACAACATAAGCTTCACTTAAATTATTATGCAGTACTTAAAAGCTACAATGAAATAAAATACGATCAATAAATTGCATAGCGTTAATCATGTCAAATATGGGACATTGCAGACAATCTAGAAAAGGTCAGTGATGATTTACCTACTACAGTAAAAATCTACTTGACAACAGAATGCTAGCTTTTCTGAAGGAATAGACATTAAAAAAGTTAGAGAAGAAGAATGAATGCTGTCAAATTAAGCAAAAAGAGTACTTACAAAGTAGGAATGACAAAGAGATAATCATGCTGACATCAAAACATGTGCATAAAATAACATCTACTGTTAAAAAGTGTGAAGAGTTTTGTTTGTAATGAATATTTTGACAGATATGTCATACAGGTTTCACCTCTCCTCCAAATTTCCATTCTATTAATACAAAAGAACGAATGGAAGAAAAACATTTTTGGTAGTATAGTAAATGCACATAGATGTGCATACGTATTTTAAGATATATATGTGCTCTGATGGTTAAGGAGTATGTGGTCTGACCTTTTGAGTATTTTCTGATTTGTTTTGCTTTGTTAATCTCCTACCTCCGTTTTTAAGCTAAACCCCACAGGAAACTTCCATTGGATTTCTATTTCCAAAAGATGTGATACGTTCTCTAGCTACTTAAAAGATGTTGATCTAAGCCTCGTAACAAGAGCATGAAAAAGCACCCTTTTCAGGTCACATATTTTTTATGCAGAGAAGAGAGATCTAGAAATATTTTTAATGGGTTTTTTTTCCAGATGGGAAAAATGTGTTTTCATTTCTATGCCTATTAATTTGTTATGTAATTTGTTTCACACTATACCATTGCCAACTTATTTCAAACACTGTAGAATAAACTCAACGCCAATCCATTTATCCATATCTATGCGTGTTTGTGTGCTTACATTTATGCAATCTCCTTGTCTGCCCATTTAAAGTCTGTGGTGGGTTAATCCCTGCCAGACACTCTGACTGTCTCTTGCTCCCTGCCATCTTCCACAGGATGAGATTAAAACAGAAGGAAGCTAAGAAGGCTTGTGGATCAAGATAGTGACAGTTCAATAAATTAAGCAAAAGCCACGTAAGTGACCAAAGCAGAAAAAAAATTTCTTTCAGTTCTTCCTGTTAGTAGGCAGATGTCCAGCTACTGCCTGGCAAGTAGGGCCCTCAGTATGCATAGCAGTTGCTTGGAAAGACCAAGACCACAGTCACAAACTTCCCTCTTCCTACTATTTTCCCTGAGCTTCTTACTGCTGGGCATGGCATCTTACAGCACAAAATATCCATTTAGTCATTTTGGTTAAGTTGTCTCAACCATGTACACTCACAAGTTCTTGTCCTCCCCAAGCCTACTTATTCTGACAGAACACGAGGTGGAGAAAGAAAGCCTTGGTGCTATGCAAGCATTGCTCAGCAATAGATAAATGATTGCTGTGTTATCAACACCCTTTTAGCCTCTAATGCAAATCACAGCATCCTATGGGTTACTACGAAGAAAGTTAACTTCATTCCACCCAGACTCAGTCCAAAATCTCATTTCATATTTGCAGATGTGAGGAAAGAGGTAAATTTTATACTGCCTCCATCTTTCTAATTTTTACCATGTTGCACAAAGAGGAAATTATGAGACTACACCAGGAGTGAACCTAAAGATAATTGTGCATCAAGAAAAAGTTGACAGCTCCACTCAGGTTTTTTTTTTAGTAAACAGGTTATGGAAACCAGAAAAGAACCAGAGGCCACAGAAGGAGGAAAGCACATGAGTATATTTGGCATATAGGGGCATATATATTTGGCATATCAGGGCAGTGGGACAACCTAATCAGCTCTTACTCTCTTAGTGACCTGAACTTCTATATAACTAGAAAATAGAAGCAATAGAACTAGAACTACTGAGATAGATATAGATATATATATATACACACACACACTTCTAAGTATTATATTAAATTTATACTATTAATACAAATGTTTTAGATATGGAGAACACATCACTCTTTAACAATACCATGGTCTTGCTGAGCATGTTGAAAAACAGGCAGACATTGCATATTTGCATAAATGGATGCACAGATGAGTTTTCAGTAAAGCTTCACCATGAATTTTGGGACTTTTTTAATTTTACACTATCTGAAATATGTGCATTATGTAGTTGGTGAAAAATATTTCCATATCACTTAAATTTAATGTACTTGTCTGTGACTCTGGAAAGACTTCAGAACAGCTGGAGCAATTGACATTGTGACAACTACCTAAGAATTATCACTGTATAGTAGAGCATAAAACTTTAAAACCACTTCTAGAATCAGACGGATTTACACCTGCAAAATCTCAGACTTGAAACAACAGAATAGATAGTCTTGCATACTTTAATGCCAAAGCACGTAAGACAGGACAAGAACTAAATGTTCCAAACAAATCAGGGATTTATTACGTCCTATCAAGTACATCCTTCTACTATACAAGAAAAGGATGGCAATTCTTTCCCTTATTGACAAGCCCCACAGCTTAGTGGAGAGCTAGTACCTTAAAATCAACAGCAAAAACAACAACATCAAAAGGACTTTGAGCAGTACAGAGAAATGATTAAAATAGTCTTCATTAAGACTACGTTATAACGTGGATTTATACTTTCCTCCCTGGCAAAATGGGATCTCTCCCAAATCCCAGCTACAGATCTATAGCGCAGCTGAGTTTCTGTGACTATTTTAAGGGAAGAAATAATAAATGAGTCAAGCCAGTCAGCAAGCCTTTTTTTAACAAACCAGATATTATTCAATATCTAAATCAAGGGGATTTTATCTCAGTTTAGACTATTTTTAACAATAAATATATTTCAAGACAATTAATAAAACATCGACTGAACACAAAGCCTTCAAAAACAAAAGAATAACCAATATGAGAATATCAGAATGTCATTGGAAGGTTATTTGATGCTTAAAGCATATTTGCAGAATGTGTCTGTAATTAGGTTTAGCAATTTAAAACATATTTTCTTTAATAATGAACACTTAATCACAGAAAAAAGTAATAAATTTTGAAAAAAGAAGATAGGATTTTGTAAATAGGAACAAAGTAAATTATTCTACTTGTGGTTCTTCGTTTCCTCTAACACTCAAATATCAAAACCTGAAGCAGAGCAAATAGCTCACCTCTTTCCCTTGAAAGTAATTAAAGATAAAATAAAATATGCTCCACAGCTGTCACACAAATGAAAGAATGGAAACACAATTTCCAATAACAGAAAGAAGAAACAAGTTTTTCTATTATTAAAATTATGTCAAACATACATAGTACTTTCTTCCAATATGGAAAAGTCAACATCAGTAGCAAATTTTTTTCAGTCCATTGAAATATAGAGTCCAAAAGCTACATAGAAACTTAGCTACAGTGAGACTTGGAAAGACTCTGGAAATTTTTTTTGTGTCCTCTAGTCCCCAGTACCCTTATTTCTTTCGCGGGAATGGAGCACACAGTCAGTTGATTCATTGTCACACAGAATTTGGTATCTGAGCCTTCTAGTGCTAAGGAGAGGAGATAAAATTTATATGTGCACAGCAAGAAGCAGAGCTTGAGAAGAATAGAACAAAGGTTATGTTAACGTCCAGAAATTCTGGCATCTTTGGCTACAACAGACAACAAGAGATGTTTTCCTTCACTTACAGAGAGGTTGCAGGCGGTGAAACTCGTTTCTTTGCACAGATGTGAGACATCAGCCATACAACCAAACTTCTTGAAGCAGAACCAGAGAATTCATAACATTAATTTTTAGGTTCATCAACATTACAGATAAAAAAAATTTCTCTAATGTAGTGCTGCAGGATACTTTGCTAATCTTTAAATCCAATTGTTTGGATTTCAGTCACAGGATAGCCACTGAAATACAAAATAAAATTCAAGAACTTTCCCCACATTTTTTTTTGTTTTTCAGAGGGTGTAGCTTATAATTAACAGTTACTACTGAACTGAAAATATTCTGTATAGGCTGCACTTAGAAATGGAGTAATTAATTCAGTACAAATGTAACTCAAGTCTTTCTGTACTACAGTTTAACACTGACACATCTTCAAATAAGTTGTTAAATACACTGTGCAGTGCAAATCCACTGTAGACCTGCTGAAGTAAAGGAGACTGAGGAAAATCTAATGAAAGATTTGGAGAGAAAGACTACATGAAGGGAAGTGCAACACAGAAAACAGAACTGAGAAATTAAATTGATTAAAAGTGTTGAAGAAAGAGCAAATGGTTGCTGCAAATCTGTAGCTAAAGTATTGGTATAATGTAGAACATGGTATTATAGTATAGATATCTTTATGAACCTGTTAAGAAACATTTAATGGCTTTTGTCCATACTGATTCAGGAGCACCGACACAGACTTTCCTTTTAATAATTGTTCCAGAAAACAACAATTTGAGCAAGGGAAGATATCTTGTGACTTTCAGACCTACCATAAAATTTTGAATTTATTTCAAAACATGATTTGTGCCTGCTAAATTTGGTAGGCAAAATTGGGAATGGCTCAGTAAAAAATAAAAAGCTCCATTTTTATACCTGCTTTCATACTGTCACTTAGTGTGGATGACTACAAGGACAGTTAAGATATACATAGCATATCCAGACTGGGGACAATAGCCCAAACTTCTTAGGACCACTCCATGAAACTCTGCCCTTGCAACACACATCCCTCAGAGAATTTGCACCCTGATAATCTAGACAGAAAGATGTGAGGCAGCTAGAACTGGGGAAGTTGGAAACACTGGAATTCTGAAACTAAATAATCAAATAATAGAAAACCTCACAAGGTGCTTTAAAAGAGAAACATGAGAAAGGACCATGGATAACAGAGAAGAAAGCATAGAAATTATTGTGAGAAAAAGATTGTAGAATTTCTGGGCATTCAATGAGAGTGGGTTTTGTATCAAATAAATTTGAACCTTTTATTTTACTAAACACGTAATCATCTTCTACTCCCCTATATATATATATAAAGGGTCAATAGCAATGACACTTTATATATTTCCCTACTTTTTCCTAATTGCAATTTATATTAAATACACAGCAGTGATATTGAAAATATTTTTATTTGTAACTATGTGCAACACTTTATATTAAATGATTACACAGTGCTGCAGGATGAAAGAAAGCATTACCTTGTCAACATACAGCACATATAGCACAGGAAGAACAATGACCTGTGGAGCGAGTCCAGAGCAGGGCCACCAGGATGATTAGAGGAGTGGAAGCACCTCTCCTATGAGGAAGGCCTGAGAGTCTTGGGTTTGTTCAGCCTGGAAAAGAAAAGGCTTCAGAGTGACCTAATTGTGGCCTTCCAGTACCTAATGGGGGCCTACAAAAAAAATGGAGAAGGACAGTTTATAAGGGCATGTAGTGACAGGATAAGGGGGAAAGGCTTCACACCAAAATAGACTAGATTGAGATTATGCATTAGGGAAAAATTCCTTGCTGTGTGGGTGGTGAAGGTCTGGCACAGGTTGCCCAGAGAAGTTGTGGATGCCCCATCCCTAAAAGGGTTTAGGGCCAGGTTGGATGGGGCTTGGAGCAACCTGTCTAGTGGAAGGTGTCCCTGTCTATCACAGGGGGTTGGAAATAAGTGGTCTTTAAGGTCTCTTCCAACCCAAACCATTCTGTGATTCTATGACTCTATGGACATACAGTAACCTTCACGGAAACTTATGCCCTTTTAAATCCTGAATATCCTTTTCCAAAGGAATTCAAGGTTCTTAAGGCTATATTATATATACATATACACATATATAAATATATATACACGTATATATATAATGGCCCCTTGCAGCCTTTTTAATAATTATTCATAAAACTCAGTCTTTAAACAAGATTTCTTTGAAGAAAAGAATGAAGCTTTGAATGCAGCAAACCTCAGGGGATCTTAACTGATCTTTTTTGCAGGAGGTCCATTTCCTCATTATTTGATGAGTAAACAGGTTCTTCGCACTAAAATAGACACAAGGTCATAGTCTGTAATTTCTCATCTCCTGTAAAATATCATAATTTTAAAGTTTCTTATGGATAACTAGAGGTGCTTGAATATCACTATATGACATTTCCTTCTCTCCTGCTAATTTAATTATGTATTTTAGTAATTTCAACACATCTTGGATGTCAAATGTGAATACTAAGGCACCTTTTCTTCTTCAGGAAAGGTACATAAACATTACATGTATACATCTGCATGATTACTTTGATTTCTTTTTTTAAATATTTTTTTTAGATTTCTTTTCCTAGATCTAGCTAAATGCGTGGAACTAGACAAGTTTTGGGTTTTTTCTCCATCAACACACACAGCATGAAATCATAATGTTTTCTCAATGTAGAACATTTTCTCATCCTCTGCTCTTCCCCGTCTGCATGCATGACATTATATTCCTCAAAAATATAAAGACTTTGTCAAATTCACTGGATATTTTATTGGCAAATATAGTCAAAGAAAAGAAATTAAAAATCAGACATACGGATAATATATTTTAAAATTTAGGGCTTTTTCCCTTCTATAAAATATTATCTGGCTGCCATCTATAAGTATATTTAATCTGGATGATGAAAAATGAAATAGAAATTTTATACTTCAATTCTTTAATTTTCACAACGGTTGTGGAACTGTTCCAGCAGCTGCAACCTTACTGGAGTGTGATCTTTTCTAAATACATAAATGTAAGAGAAATTATGTGCACACCCTGACAACATAGAAAGAGGTAAGAGGTACTAGCCCACATGGTTTCCCTCTCAAGTTCAAAGATGTAGGGTGTTATTTATTTCAAAGTAGTTTCTCTAATGCTAATGTAACTTCTCATACATGAACAGGCTAGAATTCTTCTCATATCATAATATTTTCTCTAAATTAACATTGCTTCATTGTTTAGTTACTTTTTGTGTTGTAAAGTCAATTTAGCAAGCCTAAGATATATTTTCAATTATGTTTGACCTAGAAGATAAAAGTCATGCAGTGATATAACATAAAAGACATCAACTATTCTACATCCCAATCACATAAGCATAAATTGTTGTAGAGTAGATACAGTACATAGAGTGTCAGGTGTCTGTAAGTACATAGTGGCTATAATTCTAGAAATTTTCATTGTGAAGCAAGGCATTTGAATGTAGCTGTCTACAGATTTCCTAAAATTAACCTGGAAAAGAGAACAATTATTGAGGAATAAAGAAGTTAAAATTTATGTAAGCAGAAATGGCAGAGCAGCAGCATGCACCCATATATACTCAACCCCCTTATTCAGGTTGCTACTAAGCAGTATACATCATATGGATGCCCTGAATGTCGCCTGAGATTATACCAAATTAGGAGTAAATTATTCATTGGCATGCATTTTGGAGATTGCTCTCACATGACTTACAAGCAATAGTTCTGATTAAAGAATAATAAGGAAAAATGAAAGAAAGAGTCCTCACAGACATGACTCTCAGACTCTTCGGACTCATTTTTTAAATCCCTGTATTTTTCTCTTTTTTCGGTGCTCACTCAGAAGTGTCTTTATAAACCTAAATTGTCCAACAATACTAAGCATGCAATGAAGCAAAAGTGGATCATATACCCTCAATTCCACTTTGTGCAGGTAGTGATATCACCTCGACTAGAATTCATTTTAGCCTACAGTCAGCTTACTGGTGTAACTAAGGTATATTATCCTTTCGAAAGATAAAGCTATAGTTCAAAGAAATAGAGTAGTTAGAAGACATTTAAAACTTATGGTCTTACAGCAACAAAAAGATTACAATCTAATAGGTATGGTTAGAGCAACAGTAACACTAAATACCAACAAGGAAGCCAATGAAACCTTTTTATTAGATATTGCTTATTCTGTATTAAAACAATATGTAACCCAATGTCCAGCTTTTTCATTCTTTATTTGCCTTTTCTCATTTACAGTTTGGTTTTTCCTATATTGGTTGCTAACAACACTGTACTATATGCAAAAATGAAGAAATCATGAAGTCTGAATGAAGAGAGGTTAAACCTTTGTACAACAAAGCAAATGTTTACACAATGTTTACTTACCCGTCAGCTGAAGTTTGCCTAAATCTAGCAGAAGGCCAGGGAAATATGTTCCTAAAACTTTAATATATGCCACAAGGAAATTGAGTATGCCATTCTGCCCATCTTCTAGACACCTGCCTCTACTTAATTTGTAATAAAATGTGAAATTGCTTACTTATGAATCCATAACAATGACAGAATGAAAAGGAATTCCACTAGAAAACTAAAGATCTTTTCACCTATGACAGCAGCTTTTTGTTCAAGGGAAACAAAATCAAAATAATCATTTGATACATATTGCTTATCTTAGATAGATATAGTACATATAGTTTAAAATCTGAAGTTACTTATAAGATTTCATTGAGTAACATATACACAGAAGTTTACTGATAACACTGTTGATAGAAAATTACTTAGAAGTTCAAATGGAATACTAGCACTGTGAAATGCTGTTCTCATAATCACAATACCAGTTAATCACTGTTGCCAGGAACAAACAGGGAAATAAACAAATGAGCCATTTAAGTAATCTGATCTGCTCAGAAACATTTGATACCTTAATGCTACTGACTTAGAAATCTATAATGGAACAACATTCTCAAAAACATGATAAGGAAAATCTGGTGCAAGGTGAGTTAAGCTATTTTAAGATACCAGACTTCTGAACATTTAAAATTAACTTCGTGAAGAATTTTAAAACATGGAGTTTAGAACTGGACTTGGAGAAGAAAACTGAGCTTTCCTCAGGAACTTCAGAGAAAATTGGTGTATTTAAGATGCTAAATTATGCTTACCAAAATATTCCTTACCTTGAAACATTTTAAAAAATACCCCTCGTAGATAAACTATACCAGTTATAAAATTAATTTTTTAAATGATGATTGATTCTATTTTGATTGATTCTATCAATTTAAAACACATGAGTAGGAATTAATTACAAAACTAGAAGTTAGAAGTTCTTCTGGCAAAATGAATCTTGAAAAAGTCATATTTTGAGGTGCAATCATGTCCTAAAGTTGTTATAAATTTTATGTGACAACTTGCACATACACATAACCATGGACATTGATTTGCATGTATACACTCATATGTAACTGTGCACATGTGTACAAACAGTATCTTAAGAGAAGAAACCCCACAAAAAGTTAATGAGTGGGATGTAATTAATCCAAGGTATTTGAATATAAAAATAAGATCCTTTCTGTAATTTGTTTAATGGCATTATATAGATCTGCATCTCTTCCCCCTCAGAAAAGAAGACATTTAATAAATCAAAAGTAACAATGGAATTCACAGAACTTGGCTTCGGATAAAAATTATTGCAGTCACAGAAGTACATACAGAGTTTTCCTTTCTTATGTGGAATTCCTAAGAATTTTTGAAGAGCTATTAGAAAAAAATTCTAGACCATTTTTAGGCTGTATGGCCTTAGAAACTGTGAAAGGTTTTTTAAAAAGTAGAAACTAATACTCTAATGCTCTACTAATTCTCTGTTAATACTTTTTTGGGTCTAACTGTGAGATTCAAATAATTCTGCCCTGGCATTTACTAATCTATTCCACTCAAACTATTGAAGAATAGATATCATAAATCCATATTAATTTGCATTGACTGTAGACATAAAGAATACATGTAGATTAATATAATTAGATTAATATAAATACTACAAATTACTGTGACTGTACTGTAAACACAATTTGTCCTACATATGCTGTATTGGTTTTAAGGGATCTTAGGTACTGTTGATTAAGATGAAAAAATAACAGTTTCATATGACATTTTGAATGAGAGGCTAAAATGACACAGAATCAACATATTGCATGTTTTCTAAAGCTAGATTTATTGAGAGAACCTATGAAGGATTGTCACAATTCTGTTACAGTGGCTTTTTTAAGGCAAGAATGCATTAAAAAAATGTATGCTGTATTTTAATATGTTACATTTCAGTCGCATTTACTTAGACCTGACGTACCACTTAATTCACTGAAGTCCTATGGCCTGTATTGTGTCACACATGAGACTTGATTACAGTTTCTTCTGGCTTTATGACATATGAATACATTAATATCCACAGAGTTAAGAGGTTTTATGTCTGATAGTTAAAGATGCATGTCTGCATTAAAGGAGGCTAAAAAGTTACCATCTTTCAATGTAAAATTCTTTCTAATGAGCTCTTTACATAAGTTAAGATAATAAATAGAGTCTTTAGGAAGATGAAACCTTCAATGCACCACCCCAAGCTACTTAGCTGGAGAACTGACTAATTTGGAACTGACTAACTAATGGCACCAGTTTATCCCAGTGGCAATTTACTCCTATCGGGCAAGAATCAACTTACATAAAAAAATTAGTGTGATGATAAATTGATAATCCAAGTGTTAGCATGATTAACTATTTCACTTGCTTGATCTGATCTTCTTTGCGTATTTACCTCTATGTTAAATCTTTCTTTACTCTCAAATCGCCTTATCATGAAATACTTATTAAAGTAAACAATTACAAATTTACTGTATTTTAAATTTTTTTTAGTACCCTGATGGGTTATATGTCAGAAACACTGGAAATGCAAAACATCATAAAAATAAGTGAAAAATTTAATCCAAATTTTGAGTAGTAATTCTTCAGCTACTATTTCCACTGAAATTGCTTGTAGTAAAAGCTTCAAAATCTGGAATATATTTCTTTTATTCAACCTGCATCTTTTTTTTTTTTTTTGCCTCTGAATGTTTAAACATTTTCAATGGAAACATTTTGCAACCATCTAGTTCACAGGTTGCAACAAATTTCAGTTAAATAAACATTATTATATTCTTTCTGTTCAAGGTTCAGTCAAGCTGCAGAATTAATTATACTTCTTTAGTGAAGTAATACAGCAAATAATCAATCTCCATTGGTGTGGTATGGTAACAGTAGGGTGGAAAAGAGTATTAGTCATTCTACTATTTTTTTTCTATTTGCCCACTTTCTCATCTCCCGCATTCACCCATTACATTTTTTTCTATTTAAAAAAAAAAAAAACAACACTGCCATCAACCAATCAAACAAACCCAAATCCAAAAGAAAAAATGACCCTAAATATAAGCAATAAAAGACATGGACACAGGAAAGATCATCTATTATTTTAACTTTTTTTTCTCCATGTCATAAATCACTCCCTTTTAAATCCTTGTATTTATAAATTATTTTTCAGAGCAATGACCTGTATTAATGCCTGTGAAACATTTAGTAATAGCAAACAATCAAACAAATAAATACATAAAATAATTTGTCACATTTAATAAATTATTGGGAAAAGGTAACTCACCAGAACATCAATTTGTACATCTGCATTTAGTTGATTATGTGCAACTGCATACATATTCTTCCATTGCATTGAGTGGAGGCCTAGTTAAATGTTTATCTGGAGATCTTTTTAGACTGATCAGAAACACACTTTAATACTTGATTGGCTTGGTGTAATGCTCTGAATTAATTAAGTCTCCAATGACCATAACAGGAACTTAGGGACCTCCCTCCTGTATTCCACCTAGGCTGTAGATATCTAGAGTTAGACAAGACGAATCCCACCCACAAGAGTTTAAAAACAAGTAATGTTCTTTTATATTGACTAAATATTTTCGGTAATAACTCTCATGTGTTGAAAGTGAATTTTATAGGTAAATTTTATTTAAATAATATTTCCTTTTCTAGTGGAAAAATAACCTAGGAACATTCATTTACATTACTACAAATATTGAGCTTCAATTTCATACACTGTACCAAGGCTATTACCTGAGTACTATAGTATTTTATCAGTTTTTCCACTGCACCCTAGTCCAGCTGGAGAATTCTCACCCGAGACTGCTCTTCTAAAAGCTCCTCCTGCGCATGGCAGGGTTTTTCTTGTGTCCAGCCAATCCCTTCTTCCAGTTTTTCTGTGATTTGCATGCTTTTTAAGCTTAAAACCAGTTTAGATTAGATGGTATAATTTAGATGGAAAAGCTTTCATTCCTGCAAAATATTTCTTTTGCTAGAAGTATCCAATTTAAACCAACATTTTGCTACACTGTTCCACTTATCTTAATGCTTTCTTTACTCAGTATTAATTATAGGGATGAAAAGTATAAGCACTCAAACTGCACTATTTTTTACACAGCTGTGTCAAGTTAGAAGTAAAAATAAACAAACAAACAAAAAGACGTTTTTCTCTATAAATGCATATGCAAGAGGAGGGGAAGCAGAGAAAACTAGTTTTCTTGAGTTTACATGGCTTTATCAATAGGAAATGAATTTAATCCAGACTTCTAGAATGGACAAGAAAATTACAGTAGAGTAAGACAGAATGCAAATATTGTCAGATTGTGTGCATTTTTTCCCCTTCAATAAACACCAAGTAGCTATTCCCTTTCTCACTGAAAGAAAAACGAAAAAAAGTCACTACCTTTATTCCTATGGACTCTCAGTTCATACAGAGAGAGTTTCTGTAGAATACTATGTGGCTCCTGTGAGTTCCCATGTTCATTTGCTGTTATAAATTGGTCTTTTTTTTCCATGTTCCTTTATTCAAATGGTATTGATCTTTTTATCTTTACTGATACCTAAGACAAGACACTTTTCTATCTTTTGCTTCAAAGTCCTAATCTATAAAAATCAGTTTTATTCGCCAATAAATGCATAAGTAAATAAACAAACACACATCTATACAAAATCCTAGTACTCTTAAAAAATTAGATTAAATTACACATCCTTAACAAAATATAATGTCTCTGAATGTAAATTGCTAGATAAGAGTTAGATGTTGTCACCACAACTATTGTTCATGCATTTTTTTTTAATTCGTAATTTTTTTTTCATCCAGGAATATCATTAGTTATTAAATAATGCAACTACTTTTCTCACCCCAAACTGAAGGTTTCCCCCACCCCCGGTGAATCAAGGCTGCAACATCACTTTGACCGAGAGACCTCAACGTTTCAACAATCAGGTCTCATTTCTGGATCCACAGGTGGTGATTTTATACCTTTCTACTGTTACACTTTCTTTCTGCTTTTTTTTTCCCTTATCTCTTACACATTTTTTTGAAGTGTTAATTTTATGCTTTTTGTTGTTGCTTTTCTAACCAAAATGGCTACATTTTAGAATTTGCCAAGTACCTTATTTTACCGTAATGTTCCAAAGTTTGCTACTAAAAGTTTGATACTGAACTTCCCCAGAATTTTGTTGTTTTTCCTGAGCATTGATCAGGGTAAATCAAGCAACCTTCCCCTTAACCTGCCAAGTGGACTGGGCCACAACAGCTACAGACAAAAAAACCAACAAACAAACAAACACCCCACAAAACCAAAACGAAATGAAACAAAGCCACTCAGACAAATTCCATTCATTTTTGATAGGAATCAAGCGGGCCACTATTAACAGTAGTCAACATTATAATCCACAGGAGAACACTCAGGTCTGGTGAGAAATCTATAATGAAAAGGATGGACTCAATATTGTCATAACCAATGGTAAAAGTTTCTACTTCAAAATATTCAAGTGGATTTTTGCAGGCCCAAAGTTCTTTTAGCCTTAAGAAGGGCTGTCACGTAATCCTAGGCATTATCAGACTTAGAAAGATAATATATATCGCCATTATGAATTCTGACAACTGAAATATCCATCTGACAGGGAATTCCAAACGAATGTAAATCAATTAACTTAAAATCAAAGGTTAAATCAAACAGAAGCATGGCAGCATCTTAACCATCCTCTTGGTTCTAGAAGGTGCTGGCTGTTGTAGATTTTATTGACGACAGCAATAGATGACAATTTAAAGTCCATTCCTTTTAAATCTCTCACTACAATTTTGAAAAAATTCAAGAAAAAAGGACAAGATCATTTCCTAGCTTTAAAAAATTCCATTGCATGATATTGATGATGTTCATCATTAAAGGGCTAATATACAATACAATTCTGAAAATTATAGGCATGGCAGTATTACATTTACGTCAAGGTTAAGTTTCTTTCATTAGAGTTTGTTATTTTCAGTTTCATTTGATGTCTATGAGCAAAAGATCCTTTGCACACTCACCAGTTTCAGCAAGATGATGTCATTAAAAAAAACCCCGAGTTGTTGTATCTTCACTGATTGCCAGGATGCCATTACAGTTGTGCATCATTCTTCCGCCTACCACGAAATTTTCCATTATTAGATACACTTCTGAGTTACCTAGAGCTTTGTCCAGCTTCATCTGCTTGGATTGAAATTTGTCTTGCGGAGTTTCTGCTCAAGGCCAGATTATCTTGAAATGTGTAAATGAAAACAATATGGATATTTCTAAGGAAGATATAAAAAAATAAATAAATGAGAGAATGTGTATGCAGAGAGAGTGAGCTATGATCTATCTAAATTCTACATCCATTCTGTTGAAAAGTTCTTGTGTCTTGGAGGTCAGTGCTGTGCTATGGCCCTTACTTATCCTAGGGTTTTTTGTTACCTTACTTGTTACTTCCCTGCTAAAGAAAGTGTCTGCTTGCCAAATCTCTGTCTGATCTGATTAAGTCAGATAGTACAGCACACCAAGCAAGGAATCCCTTCACAGGTGTTCCTTTTGAAAAATATCCATACAAAAGAGGTGAATCCAATTTTACTTCTAAGTTGCGTACCTCCTGAAATCTCTTTGTCTTGGAAGCAGGCTCTGATGCTGATTTTACTCCAAAAAAACTTTACTGTGGCAAATTCGAATATTCACCATTCCCAATACATCAGAATTAATGGTGCCAAGTATAATAATTTCTGTCCAATCATTGCAAGCATATTTGCATGTTCGTGGATTTATGACTTGGTATTATCACTTCCTTTAAACATCCAAGCTTGTATGATATTTTTTATCACTTAGGGGACAAATACTTAAACATTTTGATTTCTTATAATTTATCTTTCAGTGTTTAAGGTACAATATCCAAGGGCTGATATGAATGAAAAAATATCTTTCACTCTGAGTTTTCAAAACCTAAAAATTAATTCTCATGTAATTCTTTTTAAAAACCATGGACACTGCACAAAATAATTAATTCCAAAACAAGATCCTGGAGCAAACTTCTAGTCCATTCAATGGCAAATTCTGAATTTGCAACCTACAGATAATGTCTCTATCCACCAGCTCGCATGACTTAAACTGAGAAACGCAGCTCACATTATGACACAACGAAAAAGACAACATAAATAAAGCCGCTGATTTTCAACACAATGGTGTCCGAGTGTTTCATAAGTATCAGCACCCATGATATGAGAATACCTCTCTATCATCATTTTATACATAGGCAGCTGAAGTAAACAGATTTGGGAACATGGGATAAAAGAAGATAAGGAGGCTCACATTAAGCAAAAATAAAATGTGAAATTGCTTTCTATCAGGACTCTCATTTGGGATATATGAGGACAGAGATTAATTTCTCTTTTATTTTGAAGCAGTTTGAACAAACATCATTTCATGTTGATCTAAGAGGTATTGCTCTCTAGTCTTTCTTGCAGAGTTTTCCCCTTTTCATAGGCAAGTTTAGCTGTTACTGAATCACTGAGAGACAGAAAAACTTGTATGTGCTCAGGAGCTATTGTCCTACGCTGCAATGAGAATGACCTTGGCACAAATCTCCAGACAGAGACAGGACACAACTGAACATTGTTTTCTCACTTCTTTTGTTAATGCTTCTTTATAAAGACCTTTAACTGTTCAAAGCAAATTATCCTTGGCTACACTTGCTCTTGGCAAATTTCAGCCTGCCACAGATCAGATGCCTGCAGCATCTCAGACCAGATATTCAGAAAAGTGTAGAGGTAGTATCTTCGTTATGTCTGAGGGAAGGACAGGAAAGTATCTAGCTCTCCAGTTGTCTTCATCACACAACCACATTTCTTTTCCTGGAGTTTTCCTCTTCATCAACTGTACAACTTCCTATTTAAAAAAAAACAAAACAAGAGGAAAGACTCATCTTACTTCGATGTATGTCCTTGATCAATTCCTTGATCACTGCTTTTCCTGTGGTGCTAAGCACGCGCCATGTTAAATTACAGAATTTTGGCATACAAATCAGACATTTTTAGAATTTGAAAGAAAAGCTGCTCATCTGAAGTTGCAAAGGCCAGGGGTTTTTTTAATCTATTAATTATGGAGAATGGAAAGAATTAACTTTGAAAGAAAACTGTATTTACCTACAAAACTGTAGGGTTCTAAAAATTTTTGGCCCAGCGAAAAAACAAAGCAAAATAAAATGTTTAAACCACATGTACAGAGCCACAGGTTTAAAAACTTTTGAGTATTTTTAAGTCATAAGTTATAACCTATTTTTCTTTTCTTAGTATGCTGCATCTTTTAAATATATGCTTCATTTCTTAGTCATCTGGCCCTGTCCCATGTTGGAACTGCTCCCTGCCGTTAATTAGAGGTGACCATGATTTGATTAATCTCAAACATGTGTTACATATGCACACTATGGAAAACTGTATTCCATATTTTCTACTTTAAATATTTTAGAATGTAGTGGAAATAAGCCAAACATTTTTTAAGGAACTAATCTTATCTTAATGAACAATATGGATAGGATCAAAATAAGACATTCTAATCCATTTAAAGTGTTAAAAGTTCACAGAAATATGCAGTAATCATGTACAGTATTTATCAATGTAATACAAACAAGGTTTCAAATGCATACCACCTGAGCATCATTGCTATCTGTAAATCTGAAGTTCTCTACCTTTCTCTCTATTTAGATAAAGTTTTGTCACAGTTTGACAAGGTACTTTACCTGACCCCACATTTTTGATATGTTACTCATGTAGACTTTTTTTGAAGACACTAGCCCTAATTTTTTATACCTAAAGAGCTAGCAGTCAAGGATGGCTATAACATTTCCTTATGATTTTATATAGCTCTTGGTCTCGAAAGGTCTTTAATGACTAGAGTACAAACATAAGACCACTTTTTAGGACAGGATTATTCATATATTTAAATTACACTTTGGGGTTAGTAATCATACTGTTACACAAGAAAAATTCACTATATAAGGAAGGCTAAGCATATGATTAGATATTGTCTTGGTTTACAAGCATCTTTAAAGACCACTAATAAATAGAAAATTTGAATACTTTATGTCACATTACCATAAGTGCCTATGCATTTTTGTGCAAATAAAAGTACTGTGAGTATTAACAAAAGTTCGCTAAAAGATTTCCTCAGGCTAGTCAAAAGAGATCATTTATAAAAAATTAAGTGTAACAATTTTAATTTTTAAAACTGACAATTATTTAGCTTGCTGGTTCTAATTTTTTTTATGTAGAACTTTGTTGTTATTAATATACCTCCAGTGGTATGTGAAATATAATTCTAACTAATTTTTCCTTCAGCTGTATACAAATCAATAACCATAAGAATCCCAAAGGAAAAGCATGTTGCATGGCCCTCCAAGTTCCTAATGAATGCAAATAAGCTGACCTTTCTTTGACAACTATGAATATGGTTTTTCACAATTTTACCATTGAAATTGCTGTGATCAGCAACTCATACAGCAAAAATGGAGCCAATAGTAGTTGTAAATAATTATGCAATACAAGAGGGTGTACGGTACAGTAACCATAGTGAACAAACCTCCTGATTTTGGGAATCAGTTACTCTAATGTATTTTGTCCAAAAAAAAATCTCCAAAGAGCACACAAATGCTCTCTTTACTCATTTTTTTGCTTTTTGTTTTTAATATTTTCTATATCCCTGAAACACTCTCGTTTTAGTGCTCTTTTTTTGTCATTTAAAATGCAAATACCTTCACACATTGAATTATTAATTTCTAACAATAGCACCGTTTTTATAGGTAGGGCAATGAGCCTGAAAGTAAAGGAAGATTACGGTCAAAAATAAAGAAAAAAGAAGGAATCTTCATTTTAAAGGAGTAATATGTCCATGAAAATGCAGTATTTCTCATATAATGATAGAATAAAACAGTGAATGAAAACAACGTATTTGAAACAATGAGCTACTGTAGTACTTCTACATCTGGTATTTCTTTCTCAAAAATAGTCTTTGAATAGTTCTGGAAAAATTAATGCATAAATGAAAGCTATGGCATATTTTTAACATCTATTTTAAAATGAAAAGCCTATACAGGTTTAGAAGGAATTGAAATTTGAAGCACTTGCATTAGAGTATTGTAGTTCCTACAGAATATCTAAAATGTCCATAAAAGTGTTATTTGGAATAGATCTGAAGAAACAGCACTTACATTAAACATGTCAATTACATGTGCATGTTGATCTTCAAAAAAACCAAAAAGATAAAAACAAAACAAAACAAAACAAAACAAACAAACAACAACAAAAAACCAAAAACAAAAACAAAAGAAAAACGAACCCAATACGATATTCCGGTTCATCATTCCTATCCAGCAAAATCTTGAAATACATATGGCTGGAAAGTAGCAGCCTCAACTGAACACTATATTAATTAAGATGATTAAAATTCCCCTTATTTTGAAGACAGAGGTTACTAAATTCTTAGAAGTAATTTCATTAAAATCATTAGTTCTTTTTGTCCTATTTTTATGTTTTGCAATCAGTAAATTTCCGATTTAATAAGCTTCGAATGCTCAAAGATCATAACAGGATATCAACTGATACTATGTTCATATAATATGTGTGATATTTTAAAAGAACAGTCCTCTCTTGATGACATTTCCTCAGGATCTCTACTCCCATACTTGTAATTCTTTCATGTTCAGAATGAATCCCTGCTACATCTCACTCAATATTGATCTTCAAGGCATTTCTTCCAATCCTCTCCCCAGTGTGGTCACTGAACAGTATAAAAGTTCAATAGGAAGATCAGCTGCTCATCCACTTTTTGCTAAAGCAATTTGTATTATGGATTTATTTTAGCAGTCTACAGTGGCAGTTGCTGTTTTTACTATTTAAATGCTTTGATTATCTGACCTTGCTTACTTTATCTTTTTAAGTGCTGTGCATGGGCTTTAAAGTTGATCAATAAGTGGGGATTCCTCCACCACATTATGTTGAAATCAATCCTGATTCAGACTATTTGTATTTCACTCTTATGAGTCCATCTGTCTTTCTTAATTTTATATTCTCTTTTCTTAAATAATTCTGTCTGCCACTGCAAATACTTACTGTCAGGTAGATTTCCATTGCAATCAATTCAGTTTTTCTCAGTCATAACTATAGTGTCTGGGAAGACACAAATATATAGGATCATATCCTATACATGAACAGATAGTAATTTTTTTGTTTGTTTTTTTAATATTTGTGTCACAGGTAATGTAAAAGCCAATAAACACAAATTTTTATTTACTTCATGTCTTACTCTTTCCAGTAATAGTTAGAAATTAAAAATCAAACTAAATGGCACAAGCTTAATAAAATACTTCAGATTTGCAATTCCTCTTAGAGAAAAAGATAAAGTAGTGGAGTCAGGCAGCCTTCAGCTATGTCATGATAAAACTTAGAATTCTCTGATTAAATCTGGGAACTATAATTAGTCCTGAACTTGTGTAAAAAAATGCTCTAATAAGTATTTTTTTGTATTTCATACCTAATTTTTAATAAACATTTAGAACACTTCAAGTATTTTCTTCTTAAAAGTTTTAAGTTTTACCTGGCTAAATTCATACTGGAAAGGTTTCCACAGCTGTAAGAAGCCTTAGCATGGATATGTAAAATAGAAAAGGAAAAAGAAACTAAATAGAAAATCTAGAAATTCAGTTAACATGCTATGCACAGAGTCCTAAGCATTTAGGGGATTATCTACCTAGAACATATAAAACTTACTGAAATACTACTTTGCTCTCATTTAACATCTCCACAAAGGTTCAGAAGAGGGAATACCATTTTCCCTTTCTTTAACTAAATCACACACACAAATATTAATTTGGATTTCCATTAAATTAATCTAAATTAAAATACAGTCAGACATTTCACTGATTTCCTATAATCCTTACATCATAATTCACTACTTTTATAATAAAACATCACAACTACAAAACAACATCATGAGTGATCCTGAAAACGGTTTTCATCTTCAGTCTTGCAAACTTGTGAACAGCTTTTCGCATGTTTATAGGGTAATTGGTTTCCCAAAACTGTCAAACTGTGACTTGCACTCACATATGTTTGAAACATTGGGGCCTAGGATGCCATTAAATTCTGATACTGCTATTAATCAGTTTGCTAAATAGCACATTAATTTTCCATGCATAGAAAGAAACTTACCTGCTTCTTCAAATTTTCTAATTCTTCACCTGATTGAGACTGTTTCTACTTGTTCCAGGACCAGTGGACACTGAGGTCTTGGGAAAGTTGCTACTTATCCTCTTTCTTTGATGCTGTTATTCTTATCTTTAAGTCCTCCACACTTTTCCTGATTTTTTTAAAGTGAATAGGAATTATTCAGTCATAAATTTGACAATGGTAAACAAAGTGAACCTTTTGTGACGGATGGGAGAGTTTCTGCCTTAGTTGTAGCTCCATATGGTGCACACCATCATGTCTCTGATGAGAGGGGAAGGACGAAAGGAGACATGACCACGAATATCTTAAGCATTGTTATAATTAGAAGGTGTTAATAGCAACACAGCACAGAAAAAGTAGTGGGATGACAGACGTTTAAATCATATTAGTACCAGTGATGATGGGGTGGTGAATATTTAGCCTAGAAGTCATTATTAAACTTATGTTAAAAACATGGTTCACATGAAAGTAAGCACATAAAATAACTAATAATAAACTGCCACTAAATGAATAAAAGTGAATCAGGATTTTCACTGGTAATTTTCTAAGTGCATGAAAGAGAAATGGCTTAGGCATCTAATGTACAAAGTAACCCGTACTAAAGAAACCAGCAAATATGCAACAGTCCTTTGCACAATGGCACAATGCCATTTTTGTTCTTTTCTGGAAATTAATAGTACCAGAAATAAAAAAAATGTTTTCTGAGATTTGTCTGTATAAGACTTCAGTATGTCTACGTATATTTTTTAAATTATTAGTAACTGTACTGAAGTCCGGTCCTCTCAGTAGTCTTATAAGCAATTGTAGTTAATGCAGGATGTCACTCCTGCAAATGAATTGGATTTTACTGATAATTCCTTTCAGATTTTCAAGTGAACAGTTTGTCTTCTCCTTTTAAAATTTCACTAACTAAAAAAGCATTTATTTCATTATGGGGGTGTCCTGGTTTTCCTTTTAAGCCCTTCTGGAATTTGGGGATGTAAAGAGAGGGGTTGCTTTTTGCCAGAATCTTATCCATTTAGAAAATAAGAATGAAAATTCAAAGGAGGAATAGAATTACTAGAAGATGTTGCAAATAGCATCTAATGGGGGGTTAGGGAGAATGTGCAACTTATTTAATACCTGCCAACATCACTTGTGAAGATTTTTCATTTTTTTGTGACATCAGAGGGGAAATTTAAAAGAATTCACCACACCAAATATTAAGCATTTCTGCAGAGCACAGCTTAAAAAAGACAAGTCTGTACTGTTTCTCTCAGGTGGGTAAATGTTAAGAGAGAAGAATCCAAGTTTCATGATGCAGCAGCACAAAGCTGGGAAGTGAAAATTATGTTGCAGCAGAGTCCTGAAAATATGACTGTAAAAGTTAATCAATAAAATGTCTATTCCTGTCTATTCACTAGAGGCCCCAGCTGCATAGCTTCACACAATCGATACTACAAATTATTACGATTTCCAGGTTCCCACTGGACATTCCGAACAAATCTTTCAGGTGTAACAGGCTTAAACTGGGGGGGAGGCAAGTAGGGTGGAGGGCTGGGGAGTGGGACTGGGGTTGTGTTACCTCAGGTTTATTTCATCCAGGTTAAGTGTACAACAAAAAAAGCCTGTGACTTCTAAAAACTTTCAGTTGTTTCCCTATGAAATAAATGTATTTTGGGCACCCTGTGAAATTAGCAGAAAATATTTTTACTGCGTCTTAAAACTAGATATTTTTATTCTGGTAAATTAATGAATACAAGAGACTTTTTATTGTTTTTAAATCCTAGTCAACCATTTCTTTTTTTCACCACTTCCGTGAAAAATAACTTATAACAAGGACTTCACAACAAGGAAATAAAAGCATACAGAAATGGACCTTTCCCCTGAAAGGCCTCACAACAGCTACAGCAGAATCTCAGGTCTCAGTGTAGTTTTAAGTGACCAATTTATGCTGTGCTGCATTTTTCTTTGTATGGTCCTGTGCTCTTGCCTTGCTACCAGCTGCATTTGTCAGATTCGCTAAGGAGGAAGGTAGGAAAAGTCCAGGGCTGTATGACTTTGAATAAGTCAGCACCAAAGGGATGCTACTTTATGACACATGCAGTACCCTTCATAGTGACTAAATATAACCCTTGTGACATTCCCTGTCCCAAAAGACCCAGGGGACAGAGATCCATTGTTCTTTCTGTCTCCCAAGGAACAGAACAGAGCAGATAGTGGCTGGCACAGCACTACTGTTTTCAGGTACACAGTAAGATGTTGTTTTAAAGGGAAATGTCTATATTTAAATTACTTTGCTGTTAATTTTTTATTTAACCTATCGTTTTGAATTTGCAGTTCTAATTTTCCAGATTCAACAAATAATTTGGTTACTGTGATCCTTCAGCAATGCGTCAGAATACTTTTAAAAAGCAATGGTATCAAAAATTAAAGTCAAAATTTTACATAAGATTAAATAAAAAATAATTTTTCTAATCTATAGAGCTAAGAAAAGATTTCCCTTACTCAAAGTATATTATGTTCATCTGATGAAGTAACAAACTTCCAAACTCACTGAACAAGTGTATAAAACAGAACAGAAAAAGGTCAGTTAGTTAATAATTTTAGGTCATTAAGAGATTCATTTAAGTTTTATTTGTTCATATAAAGTATAAAAAAATCTATTAAAAGTCTTTCTGAAAAATCTTTTAATGATTATCATTTGGCCTTCTATTTCAACATTAGTGAAACTCATTTCAGTGAACTTTTGCAAAATTCCTGCTCTCTCAAAAGCTATATTTCATGACACAGTCTATCACTTACAGCTGGGAGTTCAATTCCACTTCTCCCCCTCCTCCTTGACATCTCACGCTAAGTTACCACAATCATTAGTCCTAGAAGTTTGTATCCTTTTTATTTTCAAAGAAATATCTACAAGATTAGGCATAACATGGCATTTTGTAAACTGAGGGATAACTTCAAATGGTTAAGAAAACCCACTATGGCAAAAGATTCAAGTTGTGTTAGGAAAGTAAATCAGTGACAGTGTTTTCCCTAGAGAAGTACTAGTAATGTCTTTAGAGATATAACTACAGGTTGAAAACCACCAAGCTATTTTATTTAAAGAAATGAAGACACATTACTGAAGACAGTGTCTCTTCCACAAAGCTTTTCCCTTTTTTAAGCTTTTCGGTATAAAAATTAACTTAAAACATTTGAGCTGCAGAACGGATGAAGTTCCCTTCTAAAAGTCATTTACACTGAGCGTATATAATATTTTACTTTAGCTGCATGATGTTTGTTGCATCTGAGTTTAGCAAGTCTTCCTCAGAGAAGATTTGCTGAGTTAATATTTGAAGCTTGCCACAAATCTGAGATAAAACATTTAGCTCTAACTATTCAGTCCATCTCCAAATGAACAGAGTTTATTTTTGCAGCCAAATAATGTTGTATAAAGTGTTCATCATGCTCTGTGATATTACAAAACAGCTTGAAATTCAGTCTGTATATATATGGATTGCTTAATGTAACATAACTTGAATAAGAAGAGAATGACTATGAAAAAGAATCAACTGAAGCAATTTTTAGCATAGTCTAAATCTCAAGAACTCTAAATAATGAATCACTTTGTGGCTCAATATAAAATATAGTTAATGTTAAGCTAAACTATAAAATCTAATTTTTGAACATTGTTACTTTTTGATTAAATCCTGAGATTTAGCCTTCAATCTAATAGATAGTAAATTTGACAGATTAGAGTAAAAGTACTTTTTTCAGTGTAAACTCTTCTAAAGTACACAGTTTGGTTTTTTTTGTTTATGTTAACAACTTCATATATGCCTTGCTATTGTGACTAAAAGTTCAAACACCAAATTTCCTTTAAATTGGTAGCCTCTTGCTTCTCTAACAAAAAAAGAAAGACAATAAGACCCATATGTAACCTTTGGTCTCTAAAAAGAGGAAGATGAGAATACCTTTAACAGATAGGTAATGAACATTTACACATACTATTCTACTTGAACAGTACAGAATATAAATTTTAAAAATAAACCAGACTCTTAATAAGAGTATTTTTCAATACTTAATTTTTTTTAAGTGCAGAACATATTTTAAAGCATACATTAATTGATCATTTAGACTTAATAGTTTATTCAATAGAGTTACAGAACACATTTACACTACATCTTACCTGAGAGACATGATTAATACAGTACACATTAAAAGGATTTACTGCTGACTTTAATGTCTTCTGTTTCTCAAATACCAAAAAAGAAGTAACTCACATGTAATCACTAATTTCTTCTTCAGAATTTAGAATATATTTTCTCAGGGTCTTCAGCTCTCCGTCTGTGATTTTCTACTGTTCTGTTCTTGGCGAACTGTTTCTGCTATTTGCTCACTTAGCTGCTCTTGAGTTGCTTTCAAGCTGGATTCCATTAGAAGAAGTTTTTCATCTTGACTGGCAAGTTCTTGGGCTGTAAGTTAAAAAAAAAAAAGAAAAAAAAAAGAAAGCATTACATTCTAAGCTCAAGCCGAGTGATATTTTTGTTTTAAATGCAATGCAGTGCAACCCTCTGCAAGAGCTGGGCAAATACTGTTTTCAGGAGAAGAGCATCATTCCATTCCCAAATCTTGAGAGAAAAATGTATTATAAATATATTAATAGCTGGCTTAAGTCTCTTTCATTGCATTACAGTAAACTTAAATAAAGAAACTTGGATTCAATATTCTGCAAACATTTAAACTGCTAGCAGAGCTTACTGTATACATGCACATCCAGTATCTACTTCATTCTAAAGCAAACACCTATTGCTGTTGTATTTTGCAGTATAAGTCAATCTAGAATTCAAAATCACAGTTTTGAAAATAAATCACCTTTTATACCATTTAACAATAGTAACATGTACAATTTAAGCTTGAAGTCTTCAATTTCATTATATTTTTTCATGAATTACAGAGCACATGCATAGTAAAAACCCATTCTTTTCCAAGGTCATCCAATAGATGGCAATCTTTCCTTAGACCAAAAGAAACCATAGCCTTGCACAGCCAGCTCTCAGAAAAATAAGTGATTTAAGACAAAGACATTTTTCCTTTGTTCTTTGTTGACCGTTTTCCTAAAAGATATATGTACGTAGGATTTAATTTAAATATTTAGCCCTTAGTATGTGCACACATGAATTTGTGTTTGTTAGTGTGCAGGTGTATGTGTTCCTGCACACACACAAATCCACACACATGTATTTGTTTTTATACTCTTTCATAAATATATGGCTTCAGACATATAGGCACATGTAGTTAACAGATCTAGGATATCGTGGAATAAAACTAAGCATTAAAACAAGTGCTTCACAACAAGCATTTTATAACATGCAATTCCTTTATTATGCAGTACTCAAATTATTTTGACATTTGACACCTGAAAAATCTAAGCGATTAAGAATCTTTTAGTGATAGTAGTTCAATAAGTATAATAACAGAGGCATTTACGTGATCATAAATTAAAACCCCTGTTTTTAATGTGCTCTAATATAATATTAAACAGTGATAATACACCCGACTTCAGTGAAGTCAGAAAACAGTATTTTCCAGGCTTAGGTTGATAGAATCCCTTAAAAAAACCCATTTGTGCTCTGTTAACACGATTCTGCATTTATTGTCTTTAATGTCTGACAACGTTCACCATATGCACAGGATCTAAATTCAGCTATCATAGCTTCCTTTATGAATTCAGAATATGCAGAAGACCAATTTCCTTATATAAAAAAATTGCTTTGTTCTTTTCTAATTGACAGTAACATAACCCGCCTTCTCACAAAACACAACAACAGTCACCATTTCCATGAGTAAAATACTGTGTATAAACTGTTTAAATTTGTGCCTCAGAAAGGTACATAGCCAACATTAACAGCTAAATGTTTAACAAGCAGTAGATATCACCCAGAGTTCATCTTTACGGAATATCAAGCAAATCCAAATCTCCATGAACTAATGAGTTAAACAGTTATTAGTGTCAGCATGTGTTTAAAAAAATGTGCAGCTTAAAAAACAATGTATAACAGATCTTTCTTTCATATGTAAAAAATGAGCAATATTGGTAAAGTCAAACCTAAGCTGTCATCATTCAATAAGAATTATAACATATAAAAAATTCTATTTGTCAGTGCATTTTGGACCCGTTTCTGCAATACATTTGTGAATAACTTTTGCGTGGTAGATGGTCTCACTGGAACCAATATGACTACTTATTTGAATAACATTATTTATCTGTGGGCTCCAAGTATTCGATCTGGGTTTGAAATCAAAAGAAGGGCAAATATTTCATATGTAATATAAACCTCTGCCATTAAAAGATTTCCAGTTGTTAATCTGTTTAATTTTTTTTTTTCCAGAAGACAATTCCACATATAACAAATGAAGTTTAGTTGAATTTTAGAACTTATTAAGTCCCTGTCAATTTTGTGAGATAGCATTGTCTGTATTATCCAGAACCAGATCTTTAACAAAGCTTTAGAAGTTCTTAGAAGTAGTTTAGAGCTGTGATCTGTTGTGTGAACATGGACTTATCTTCCAAAATTTATTTTATTTATATCTGCTTTGATTCGTAAACAGATCCAACAATGTATTTTTTGTAATTGCATACCTCTTTAAACATACAAAAGGTGATTTAGTCACTACTTTTAATAGTCAGGTTTAACTCACAATGTGTCCTGGTAAAAAAGGGTTAAATTATTTTAAGTTTACCTATGCCTTGGACTTGAGCCTTGGTTGATCCCAAGCCAGAGGCGCTAGCAGCTGCATGCTTTATTTACAATCCCTTTGTCAGACTTACAACTGCCCCAGGCTATAACATAGTGTACCTAATGTTCAAACTGGCAGGTAATCTTATGTCAAACATACTTCTTTGATTTAAAGTGATCAATAGATTCTTGTAAAGAGGTAATTTCTCTGATGTTTCCACCTTGCCTTTCTTACAGGTGATTCACACAAAAGCCTGCTTATATGATGTACGAACAATAAACAGAAAGCTATAATCATGTTTTTTCAGATGTTTCCGGTGCACAACGATTTTGGATCAATACCCTGTGTAATACAATTATCTGCAATGATCTGGTTGTATTGAAAAAGAATTTGCAGCAGACCTCTAGGGGGTTTTATCCAGAAACACGTATCTGGCAATGTTGTGAATAGTGGAAGAGAAAATTAAGGGGTTGACACAGGCTGTCTATTATGTTCCAAATGACTTCATTAATATTTTATTTGGTAAAAGTAGTATATTTCAAGCTCTACTATACTGTGACTTCAAAATATTAATAATGCAATTTTCCTTGTTGCATTTGCTTATTTTGAAAAGTAGTTCTAGCACACATGTTCAGTGTGAAAACCGAAAGTATCAACCAAAAATTATTTAAAGCAGCTTATTTCCCATCGTGAAATGATTCCCTGTTTTTTCCATCTTGTTTTGTTTTTGTGTACACTACTTTCTTGAAAAAAAATCCATATTCATTAATGCACTACTGCTAAAGCTGTTAACTTATCTATACAGGGATTAATCATACAGGTTTAAAAAGTCACCTAAAATATTAAAAATTATATCAAACTTGTTAAGTCCAAATTACATTTTGCATTGCCAATGAATGAACAGGTGTTCTGGGACAGAAATAGATGTTTCACCAAATTAATTCAAGGATTATAGGACAGAAATAGAACTACAAAAAAAAAAAAAAACAGTTGTGTTTATTTTGTTTTGATGAAGTCACAGTCTGTATCTGTAAATTTACCCTAGAGCCGAACAGGGAACCTTTTATATTCATTTGATTGCAACAATCATATGCCCATATGATTGAAAATTCTATTCCATTAGACTGTACAAAATTCATATTTCTGTAATATTACTATTTTTGTACATTATTACCTGTCTTTCTGCACTGCTTATGCACACCCTGCAGTTACTGATTTAGCTGCTAAATCTCAGTTCTCAGTATGGTGGTTTCTGTCTCTGTCTGATTCTTTTCTTTCTGTGTGTCCTGGATACTGGCTTTCAGTTTCTTGACCACGCTGTCAAGGTGCTCCACCTCAGCCACTTTTGCTTTGATGCCTTCCCTTGCCTGCAGGAAATCGGCTTCCGACTTTCTCAGAAGGTCATCTCTTTTGCGTATTGCCTATGAAGACAAAAAGCATTCCAAGAGAGCCTTTTATTATGTACTTTTTACACTGCATCCTGCTATTTTGAGCTATAGGATACATGAGATTATACAGCACCTCATTAGCAATTGGGTCAAGTACCCACATCTCCTCTAGGATCAAAAAGTTACAAGGACTTTAATTTTAAAAAGTCTGTTGAAGAAAAGATTCAGTATTACAATAAATACATCATTAATCAATACTTATAAGTTCAAAGGCAAGAAGAAATATTCCATCTAATTCTGAGAGAAAAATGGGAAATGCAGTTTGATCTAAATGAATACTTTTCCTTTAAAAAAAAAAGGGAAAATGTTTGATGAATAAAAAAAAAGGAGGGGGGTACTTAATCTCTTAGTTCCAACTGCTGCAGACCTCTTTCATTTGGCACTCTGCTGAATGCTCTAGCTTGATGTAGCCATAGGGATATCCCAGAGCATAGGGATATCCCAAAGGAAAAAAAACTACCGTGCTACCTTTTTCCCCCTCCTTTTGTTGTTTAAACATCTTATTAGTATAAAAATACATTATTAGGCTCTGTTTTATTATTGTTTGAAGATGTCACACACACTTTGGACTTTGGATTTAGGAGAGCCCTTTTCCTTAAGACACAGTGCCATGACTTTAATTTTTATCTGCAGAGTTTTTAAGTACATGCTACAAGTTTATAGGTATAAATTTCATATCAATCATTATTGAGCATTCATGACTGACTGCTTTATTGGCTTGATGCCACACCTTGATTCTCTATCATGCTCCATCATGCTTCTTTTAATCTGAATATTTAGTACTCTTTCATGTCTTAATTACAGCAAATTGCGCACAGTTGGCACCATTTCTTGAAATTAATCCCAGAGTACTTTGTTTCTGTCAAGCACAGTCAAAGCCTTAGAGAATAATAGTAAATGTTATTGCAGATCTAAATTTAAATGACTGTCTATGTATTTAACTTAAGCCTTTAATTATTCGTGCTGTACTGTTTTTGGTTCAAATGTTAAATATTCCTTATTGAGAATGTAAAATTGTTTCAGACAGCTTGAAACCGGTGATGCTAACATGACAACAATTATTTGTATTAACATATTTTTTCAGGTGTGCAAAACATAACAGACAGGGTATAATATCCTGCTGAAGTAATATGTTTCCATTTCTTTCTGTTTATTTGGTGAATAATAAAAGGGTTCTAATTACAAGGAAAAGATTGTTGGGAAGTTAATTCCCTTCTGTTGTTCTTTTTGTTTAACAAAAGATTAGAAATTAAACAATCAACACTGCCTCCTAATTAGTTGATTTCTAAGATGTCTGCAGATGTCTTATACCTTGTACATCTCTTTCATAAATCCAATCAAAAATTAAGGGCTTGTTAATTTTTATTGTTTTCAGTATACTAGTAAAAAAACCAAAACAAAATATTGACAACAGAAACAGAGTATCCTAAATGCTGTCACTGTTAATTGAAATTACATATTTGGCACCATTCCCAAACAAGTAAAAATTATTTCTGCTCATTGTGTAGTTTATTGATAGAGATATCATGCTATTAATAAAGCCCAAACCTTTCCATCTTATGAACATTTTTTGTGCAGGAAGCATCCACAGAGAAAGGTGAAAAGAGTGAATAAAACTCTTATGTACATTTCATCCCAAGAAAAAGTATGACAAGATAGATTTTTGACATTGAAAATGTATATGAATGGGTTTTACAGTTAAAACTGGCAAATGCACTTATAAAAATATCTGCAAACATAGGAGTCATAATACTGTACTCGTTTTATTTTTACCAGTATGCATTTTGTCAGCATTGCTATCACAAACTCGAACATATCTTGAATTTAGAGACAAAACCCAGAGAAATATGTACTTACAAAATTAGTGATAAAGTATTTTTCCCACAGAATTCATAACAAGTGTGTATGAAGTAGTGCATGCCTAGCTCCTTCACATTTGCAAAGTGATTTCTAAAGAGATAGCTGTTTTGCTCATTCTCATAGCAAAAGCATACCTGATCTTTTTGACAATGAAGTTGCTGGCATCTCTAAGGTCTCTTTCAAGCTGTGTTATCTGCTGTTCTAGCTGAGCAAGTTCCACTTTGTGTTTCTGCTAGGAAGCTATTACATCCAGATGCAGCGACTGCAAAGTCTTGTCTAGTTTTTCAATTTCAAGAACAGACTTTTATTTTTTTTCTGTTGGTCAAGTATATTAGCAGCTTCAGCTTTTTGTTCCTGTATGATCTACTCACATTGTTCAACTCTGGAGGATTTTTCATTGTATTGATTTTTCAACATCACAAGCTCATGTTTTATATTAGAAATTATTGTGCATTATACCAGATGTCCTGATTCAGTTATCTATCATTTAACAAACATAAATTATAGCTCCATTTCCAGATTTCAAATGTTGAACATGTCTCTACTTGTGATTTGTATTTTATTTTCAGTGAACAGAATATTTGGAAAGATTTATTAAATTTATATGTAAAAGAAATTTCTCATTTGTAATCCTAAAAAGCAGAGTTATATCTTCATTATCTGCAAAGACACAATTAGATAATAGTACTATTATTCTGACTCCAAAAAGTCTATATAACTACTTGATTAATTTTATTTAATTCTGGTTGGGCTAATTAATTTCTGTGATTATGCAATGTATTTACTTATCTTTTTAAAAAAAATTCAAGTGCATAAATTTTACATGAGATATCCACTGTTGGACTTGTATCTGCCAAATCAGACTGAAGTTGAAATGCAACATTCTCTTTCTCAGAAATCTTTTAAAAGTACAGGATATATTCTGATATGTACAATACATAAGATAAACCATTAATTAAATGTGGTTAAAAATCACAATGCTGACTTCTGGTTTAAAAAAACAAAACTAAATAAATTGCCTTTTGAAGAGAGTCCTCGAGCTTTTGACTTTTTAGACATATTGTTTGTAGTATTCTTTGGGAATGCCTGTTTCTTAGGAGGTTTTTTATGATCCCTCTGTGATAAAGACAGCTGGTCAATCATTTTCAAATGTTTGGTATTACTAGGCGAGTTCAGTTATCAGGATGTCAGTGTTGTTCAGTTTTACTGGTTTGGTAGTTAAAAACATGTCCGGTCATATAAGACCAAAACATATATAAGCACAGTTGCAGGTATTTCATTCTCACATTTCACCTTGCTCCTAATCAAACCTCTTCAGTTACTATGAATGTAAATAAGACTTTTCATGTCCTAGTTGTGGGCTCCTTAGATAAGCAATAATAATTACTCTTCTAAATCTTCAGCGATTAAATATTTAGAAGAACTGGATTTATTATTCTGGATATTTTCTTTAAAATGTGTATTCTGTTTCATTATTTAGTAAACATAACAGTGAAAATATTAACCAATATGTAAATGCTATATCTTTGCTAAAACTTTTGCCATTTCACAGCTTCTTAGTTAGGACTGAGTTCTTGCTAAAAAGGACAACATTAAAGGAAACTCAACTACCCATCAAATTAGCTATCCCAGAGGGCTGATTTGTATGCAATTTAGAGAAGAAAACAAGTTTAAAGACAACCAGAAATTACTCTCAGACTGTTTTGCTAAGTTCAATAACTGACTTTTTGGACAAAGGATGGACATAATTTTTATGATTTCCCTGGATTTTCTCTTTCAACCTGGGACCTCAACGCTAGAGTTTCTTAAAATTCAGAAGTACCTCGGTTGTTTTCTAGGTAGCAGTTTGGCTAATTATTCAAAAAACTGTCACAAACATCTCTCATCAAGTAATTTTGAGACAGAGAAATAGAGAGACAGATAGACAGACGCAGAGACAGAGAGAGAGAGAAGTTTCAAGTTATTTGGCCATTTCTTTGAGATATCATTTCTTTGAGTTCTTTTGAAATCTAACTCACTGAATTCCCTTTGTTCAAAGAACACAGAGAGCTATGTGACAGAGAGTTTAAAAAAATAAATTTTAAGGCTAATTCCCATTTATTGTTTATTCTTCAGAAGTGAAAACGTGTTAGGATCTAAGACAGCATGTGGTATTCATTTAGCCCTTGAGGTAGTTTGAACTTGCTTTCAGTAGCCTTAAAAAAAAAAAAAAAACCAAAAAAAACCTGCTCATGAGTATTCAAAAAATGTCCAGTTATTCCTAAAAAGTAAAAAATGATTCTTCATACTCAAGATCACAAACTAATACTTTTAAGTTAAGAATGGCAATTGCATCTGTCCTACACAGAGCAATGAATTTCATCAAGCATTTATTTTGTCCCATAGCTTTTCTTCTAGATGATGTTTATTATTTAGAAACACACATAATTTAGAACTAAGCAGTTCAGGTGCGTGAAGAATCTACTCTATCATCTGGTAGGATTGTTCAGCACATGCACAGTTAAAAGAAAATGCCTCATTTCTGATACAAATTTTTCTAGCTTTCTCTCTTCACCATCCTTGAAAGTCGTTGCCATCTGCTACATTAAGAAGGCCTCTTGTACTAATTTTCTACATCTATAGTTGTTAGAGAAAAACAAACTCTTCTTATGTTTCTACAAAGATTAATGTGACCAAGTTTTTGTTGTATCTCTCAATAAGCTAGTTCTCAGGCCTCAGATCTTTCCAATAACTCTTCTGAAACCATGAACATTTGCTGTGCTATTCTTCAAAGTATCAGACAATCAATAAATAAACAATATTTAAGTAACAGCGTCCTCTGTCTTCATACAAAAACTGGTAACATCTCTGTAACTCTATTAAAATTTTCCATAGTTATAAATCAAAAATCTTGCCAGTACTGTATCCTAACAAAAGTAAATACTAAATTACATAAAATCCAGCATGCTTTCTTTCTACTATAAGTTTCTAAAATTCACAACTCTGCAAGGATGATATTTTTGAGATCTCAATAAAAACTCAAAAAATCAGTCAAGAAAAAAAACCTAAAAATTGTCATTTAGAACTTCAGCATTTTTACTTCATCTAGACACTATATCAGCAATAATCTTGTCTTCTTCCAGACCACTGACAATGTACAAAAAAAGGACCTTCTGCAAATTCACTAATGCTCCATCAGGTTATATTTGCAAGTTTATCATCTTTGATTTCTCAGGTCACTGTTACTGTATTTGATGCGTTCTACAGAGACTGTGCATAGTCAAAATAAAGGCCTTATTGAAGGGCTGAAAATTTTCTTGGTCTGTCTCACCTGAAGTCCTTTTAATGTATAGTGATGAATCCTCATCTTTCCACCAAACTCCCAAGAGATTTTTCTGAAACAGATTTTTTTGTCTGCCTCGTAGTTTCCTCACGCAGCTGCTTCCTTCATACTTACCAGAAGTACGAAAAAAGTTGTCCCAGTGGATAGACAACTAGCTGTAACACAATTAATGCTGATGATCCATGAATGTATTTCTGATAGCTTTTCAGTGATGATCTGACAAGGTGTCAGATGCTTGACAAGATGTCAAACACTCTTCCTGAACCAAATGCCCTTATCTAGATGGTATTTCAGTAAACTTGATTTTGACAGAGAACACAAAATAAAATTTGGATTGTATATGAAAGATGACCCAGCTGAAAAATCCCCCTGCATTTTTTTCTTCCCACTTCTGATAGCTGCAAGTAATCTATTTGACCTGATTTATTCTGTGGTTGAACAAACAGCAGTATCTGAACAATGCATGGAAGAAACTCCGGGAAAATAATTCTGCAAGAGAGATGAAGCAGCCTTGCCTAGGACAAAACCATCGCCTGGCTACTCAGAAAACCACTGCCCTATTCAGCTGCTTTTCAGACACAAACGAAATATGTTTTACGCTTGCAGCTATCTGCCTTCTAAAATAATAAATATGTCTTTTTTTTAATTATTTTAGGATTTTGAATTTGGTACACACAGTAAAGTTTGATGAAAAAATTTCCAGTTACTATTTACTGTACTGGTCGGCCTCTATCCCTGGTGAATCCAGTGACTAGATAGAAAACAGCAGGGGAGGAAGTAATTTTGGTTTCTAAAATGACTATAATGAATACCTAATAAATAATTATGTGTTAAATGTGGTTTATGCTCTACACACAAACAAAACTGAAGGTAAAGAGGATTTGCAGCGTTTCAGTTTGAGATGTCATAGGGAAAAAAATAAAGAAAAGATAAAACAAAAAGCTAAATGCTTTTTTCAGATATCTTCTGCAGGCAAAGTCAAGGCAACTACTATCTTGCTGGCTATTGTCTATTGTGTCAGAGCACCTATGTTTGCTATTCAAGATGTAAACATGGTAAAGCCTTAATTTTACAAGCAATCTACAAAGCAATAAAAAAAAATTTAAAATGAAGATAGTATCAAACCAGAAAACTCAGATTCATTTTTATCTGATGTGTACTGAGCTAGAACTATACTATTTATTCAAATTATCATCCAGTAGTTTATAAATTAATAAGATAGAGCTATTAGGTATGAACTCTGTATATATGAGACTTCAATCAGGTGGGGTTTTTTTGGAAGGGCTTTCACCTTGTAATGGTTAATCTGAGGTTGTACCATGTAAATGGTTTATCTGAAACTGAGCAGCAACCAATTGCCTGTAGGAGCCTAATATTTTGGAATTATTGCAACAAAATAATAGTACCACTGGAAAATTGTGCTCCAAGTAATTAGGTAATTATTATAATTATATTATTTCTGATGCAAAAGTTTCTAAGAAATTCTGAAAATACTTTTTTTTCAAAGTATTTAATGAGAAGCTTCCATCAAGCAGGATTTGTCATAAATTTGGCATAGGGACTTCTGTCAAGTATATGCTTTGAAGAACTTTTGCAAAGCTCGTGTTAAACATCTTCTTTAATGATCTGAATAATGGAGCAGCATGTACTCCCTGCAATTTTGCTTATAACACAAAACAGCAAGAAATGTCTGATACACTAGAGGGTCGTGCTGCCATCCAGAGGCATCACGACAGTCTGGAGAAATGGGCTGACAAGAACACCATGAAGCTCAACCAGGAAAATTACAAAGTCCTGCACCGAGGCAGAAATAACCTCATCAACCAATTTATGCTGGAGGGTGAATATCTGGAAACCAGTTTTGCAGGAAAGGCCTTGGGGTTCCTGGTGAACACCAGTCGAACGTGAGCCAGCAATGTGTCCTTGCTGCAAGAAAGGGGAATGCTGTCCTCATCTGGACTAGGCAAAGGATTGCCAGCAGGTTGATGTAGGTGATCCTTCCCTTTTTGTAAGTGCTGGTGAGGCCATGCCTGGAATGCTCTGTCCAGTTCTGGGCTCCCCAGTACAAAAGAACCATGGACATACTGGAGCAAGTCTAACAAAGGGCCATAAATATGATTTAGGAACTGAAGCATCTGTCCTATGAGCAGGGACTGTTCAGTCTGGAGAAGGGAAGGTTCAGGACGTTCTTGTCAATACCTGTGAATACCTGGGAGTGTAAAGAAGACTCTTCTCAGTAATGTTCAGTGACAGGACCAGAGGCAAGTGGCACAGACTGAAACACAAGAGGTTCCCTCTGAGCACCAGGACATTTTTTTCACTCTAAGCAGTGGCATAGGTTGCCCAAGGATGATGTGGAGTCTCCATCCTTGGAGATATTCAAAAGTTGTCTGGACACATTCCTGGGAAACTGGCTCTAGGCAACCTTACTTGAGCAGAGGGGTTGGACCAGACGAACTTCAGAGGTCTCTCCCAACATCAACCATTCTGGTTTTGTATCTATTCTTCCTGTATGTGAGTTATGTAGTGCTCTTACAGATTCGATGAAGTTTTCCATTCTTCATAGACAGTGTCCTGACAGGATTGCCCTGGATAGTAGAGAATTCCAATTTCTTACCTTATACAGCCATGAAATACTAGACTTGAAAGAAATAAAACACTTTTTGACACACTTTATTAGTGCAGAGCTAAAACCTTCCTGTTCTAGGTCTCAGGAGAGGGAAAACTTCCTCAGATTATGTCCTTGCTTTCCACAGAAAACAAATATGGCACAAGGAAGGCAGGTATCTTCAAACCAAGAACAAGGTCTAAGTTATCAGGAAATGAGGATTTAATGTCATGACTCAGGTTGAATCCAATTTAGAAAAGCTCATTATTTAATCATATTAACTAAGAGAATCCAACCGATGTAGACAGTACTCATACAAATTTATTTGCATGTAGCTTACTAACGTCTTTCACTTGCATGGCTTTGCAGTGACATCCTGTCCACTTTGCATAGAAAACTCAAGCATGACTGTGTGGCAAGAAAATCACATTAAAGACAAGTACCATTAACGTGTCTTTATGACCAAACGACATAGTGTTTTTTATTAATATGTTTTTCTAAAACTAAATATTTTTGGGATGACCGAACAGTCTGCCCTTTTAGAGAATTAAGAGAAAGACTCCTGTATATCTCAGTGTTTCATTGGGAATAAAATAAATTTCAAATTGTACCAATTAAATATCACAATGTGTGCTCAGGATTCTATCCAAAAATATGCATCTAGCCCCAAAACAAGTAACGATTTAGTCTAAACTTCTCCTGTTGCTAACATTTATTCTTTCTGAGAGTTATGCATTAATATATTCAAGTAACCATAGATGATTTCTTGCCTAATTAAACATTTCACTAAAGTATTTGTTGATTTCTCAACTTTTTATGGGTTCTGCAATTGTCTTGTCCTTGAATTACACTTATGATAACATGGCATTTTTGTTAGAAGGTAGTAGTATTGCAGGTAGAAGCTTTGGTCCAATAATCATCCATCCTTAAACTACTTCTTTTTTTAAGAACACCAAACAGCTTTTTAAAATATGGTGTATGCAAGTTTCCTCATATTGCTTAATGTACAGGAAAATAACCACATTGATAGGAGTTTTATCAACAGAACTACAAGTGAAGAGAGCATGCACAAAACAATAAACTCAGTGGTGTTTTCATAAGCTAGTTTGGAGGGGCAGTGGGAAAACTTATTGACAATTAAACAGTTTACTACCATGAGGAGATAGGTGGTCTGTTAGAACAACAGTTCATTTAGGACCTATTTCTCAGCAAAAATTTGATCCTTACTCTATGGTAGCTGTGTTGTTCTAATCACTGTGCACAATTGCACTCCCATGTCAGTTAATTAAAAAAACCCACCATGCTTCTGCCTCAGCACCCCAGCTCTCAAGGCAAGATCAATGAACTTGCAATATAAGCTGAGTTGACAACATCTATGAGGACTTCAATTTAAGAATAAGAAGACATTCATCCTTTTTCAAGTGTGTCAGTGTAAGTTCCACTCACTCAAAGTGAAGTACAATCCAGAAGTATTGTATACAAACTGCAGAACTGAGGAATATCATTAATGGTAGTAAGCTACAGAAGTTAGCTCTGTTTTTCAAGTGTCTGCTCTGCTAAGTGTAAATTCACAGCAGCTGACAAATGCGAGAAGGTTGCTACAACTAGCATTTCTGTGAACTAGCAGAGAGAGGCTCAATAATCAGGGAGTGCTTGCCCCAGCAGCTAGCAGTGATGTCCAGACATGGTAGCTCAGCATAAGGTTGGAGAAGAGATATTTTCAATAACATTGAAAAAGTTTGCAAAGTGCAGGACGCAGGATGCATGAATGTACCAGTTATGGGGGGGAAAGAAAAATCTTTTAAGAAATGTATCTCTGGAACTATTGTACTGATGGGCGTGTCAAGATGATTTGTCAATGTCTGTGTGCACACACATTGAATGCTACCTCCTCTCAGTAGAGCAGGTACCCTTAAAAATATTGGGTTTGTCTTCAAGAAACAGGGGCATTTATAAGTAGTTGGAAAATTTCCTTTAATCAGAAAGCCTGAAAAAAAAAAATCAAAAAAACAACCAATGTTTTTAAAGGCCAAGGAACATCTTGGCAAATCACATACAAGTACATGTACTGACAAAAAAGTCCCATCTAAAGAAGATGAAGGATTTAGAATAGCATCAGTGAGACTAAGGCACCCATCTTACCAATGACATTTACCCAGGATCAACTGACCACCATCGGGTCATATACTGGGCACTGTCAGCAAAAAGCAAACCAAATTAAACAAATAAAAGACCCCAGAGAACAGAAGAGAGTTGTTCAAAATGCTTTTGAAGACAGTATGTGGGGAAAATACACAAAAGCCCTGTACAGCAGTGCTACAGTTTTAAAGTAGTAGTTATTAATGCTGCAGAGTTTATACAGAAGATCTCTGGTGGCAATCTTGTGCTAATTTGTACCAGCCATTTTGAGGGCATCCAGAAATCTATCTCTATCAATACCGTAAGTCACAACCCGTATTTATATACCCTACAAAGTATTGAATAGTAAGGTACAGACGATATTATAAAACAATATGAGCAGAAGCACATTTATTAAAAACTGAGGAGAAGGATATGAAAAGGATTTTAACCCATGGTGAGTAAGTTGTTAGAACAATGATGCTTTAGACAGCTAAAATATAACTTTGGTTTTTAAAGCATATCATTTTATGTTGGTGTCATGTTTCATGTGATTTCCCTTTCTTCAAAAAAATTAATCAGATTTTCGTAGCCAAACTGTTAAACTTATCCAACATGAAATATTTTTGGTTAGCAGAACATATAACAATATTACAACGTGATAAACAACAAAAGGTGTACTGTGTTTAGGTGCAAGTCTTCAGCTGATTTGCCGTACGTCAGGTACTGAGCTGTGAAACTCAGAAGATCTGGTTCACTTTACTAAATATCTTTAGCTCTTCATGTTCAGAAGTATTAAAGTTTGTAAAAGATTTATTCACTCATTAAAATTTTTGTAATACCAATATTTTTCAAAATTACAGCTTGTAATATTATAATTTTTACAATCAAATAAAGGGAGAAACACAGAAAAATTCCCAAAAATTTTCAGAATTTTTTATATTGATCTATCTTGAGTATAAATTTAAATAATATGTATTTACATTGCATAGTTAATGTGCATTTTTATACGCTTATATATGCTTATTATCTATTTGACATCTCTTTATTTAGGGTTATCTTTTGAACATAATTATATCCAAAAGAACACATATGAATATAATACAAGTTTCATATTTTATTTTATGCAATCATTTACAGAATGAAATAAAATTGTTCTACAAAACGTACAAGTGCTAATTATTCCTAGTAACAAGAACTAATTCTATTTGGAATTTCAAAGACGTGTTATTGCAATTACACATCTGTAATATAAATAATGAAACAACTCCAGCACTTTTAAGTGAACACTAAACTTCTGTTGCTTGTTCAGTAGTTCCAGTTTCCCAACTCACTGCAGATGTTTTTTATACTTGTGTGTGCATGTGTATCTGTGTGTGCCTTCATTAACTTTTCTCTAGTTATTTTGGGGCTTTTGGGTTTTACATTTTGAGTATAAAGTTCCTGCAAGTTAATAAATTGATTTTAGATATCCTTATTCAGATACCCTTGTATCCGTGGTTCTGTAGCACAGAACTGTAGTAGACTTCATTAACAATATTTCCTTTATTTGAAGATATTTCTATCCATGAAATTATGCTCTGTATCTCCTGTGTACTTATGATTTGCTACATACAGTTTACTTCAAGCTTTCTCACACACCTTTTTTTGCTGTGTATTAAGGTTTATTTAATTTTTTTTAAGATGTGAAAATGTATAGGAATCTTAAAAAATAAAAAAATTCTAAGTCAACTGTTTGTGCTCTAAAAGGCCTTGCTGCGAGTTTGAATCTGTCATAGGTTTTCAGTCCTCTCTATTTGGGCAGTTATTAGACTAGGACACCATTTTTTTCAGATGAAACATGCAACAGATGCACATCAGTAGCCATGCCAGCTATGCCTCAGTATTTTTTCCAACTTTATTGGCAGGACATCCAGTTGAACAGTTGAATAAGCAACAGCAAGCAAACCCTATCACACCCTAAGCTATTTCCCTGCTTTTAAGATATTTCAGAAGGTGCCAAAACAATGTGTAAGGAACAATAATGATGCCATCAGCCATTTCCAAGTAAGGGCTCTGTAGCCTTTAAATTGTTATTACCTCCATTTTAATGCATAGCATAGCAGCATCGGTTTCATTTGAAAGTTTCATTTGAAACTTCCGCTTCAAATGTCATTATGGTGCACTTATATGTACTTGGAATTGAAACACATTGGAAAATATATGACAATTTGGAAGGAAGTTCCACCCAAAATGCAGAAAGCTTTCTTAGCTCTGAATCTCGGAGCCCTTTCTATGATAAGTATAATTTTTATATGAACCTATCATACCATCTTTACGTGAAAAAAAATCATAGAATCATAGAGCTATAGAATATTTGAGTCTGAAGGCACCTTAGAGATCATCCAGTTCCAACCCCATGGCCATGGGCAGGGACATTTTCCAGTAGACCAGGTTGCTCAAAGTCCCATTCAAACCGGCCTTGAACACTTCCAGGGATGGAGAATCCACAGCCTCCCTGGGAAACCTATTCCAGCACCTCACCATCCTCACAGTAATGAATTTCTTCCTAATATCTAATCTTATAACTCTAATCTTCCTAAAAACATAATCTAAACACACCCTCTTTCAGAGTTTGATTTTGGGTTTTTTTCAGCCTTTGTCATATCAGTGAATGCTCTTGTAAAACTTACTTCTCCAGCTCTCTTATAGGTGAATGTATGTCATACATAAAGACCAAATGAAGTATATAATACCAGTTATATATGAATCTCCCTTTCATACACCAGTTGCTAGTTCACTTGCTCAACTTGATTTAGTTGATCTTCCTGTTCATCGCATTTAACATGCTGCCTATGTATCTAACTAGATTTTTCCCCTTCTGGTCCAGTTTACTGACTTAAGCCTTCATAAATATTCAGATAATATAGATATTTAGATGGTGAGGTGTACTGGAGCAATGGCTCCATGCTTTCAAAATTTTTCTTTACTGTTTAATATCTATTCACTGTGACACAATCATTTTTGAAGGTAAAATAAATATCTGGAACTTCTAAAATGTCTCTATTTAAAAGTATTTACATTTTTCATCCATATCTTTATGCTGGAAATTTTCTTATAAAAAGAAACATTGATATTAAGAATCTCTCTGTGGCTTCCATTTGGTTAAAAACCAAAAACTTGTTCCCAGAACACACTGAGATATTTTAGAAATTACAGTGAAATTAATGATTAAATGATCGTATTTTAATTGAAACGTGCACATTTTAATTAAAAGAAAGAAAGAAAGATAATAAATGAAAAGAGAAGCTAAATAATATTCTATTAGATAGCAAATGAATTCATATACTTCATTGATCAAATTCACCAAAAGTGGTTACCTCTTTTACTCGCTGCATGAACAGACAATCTGAGTGTCAATCTGCTTTACATTGAGTTTGATGGCCAAACTCTAAATGATATAAGCTAAAGCCAGGATTTCACATGAATAATTAAAGCATACAATGGTCAGACAGGAAAGATGGGAAATGGAAAGCAACAACCCTAAAGCAAAGGACAGCTCAAACCCTTTTTCTTTAATTTTACTCTCGGATTAAAATTTCAAATCTAATAGTACTGAATTGTTCAACTGACAACCTAGAAAGCATCACCATAAGAAGGTAAATACAATGGTGTTTAAGAGATTAGTAAGATGTCTAGATAAAATTTGAAAACACTCAAAATAAATTAAGAAAATTGGGTTCCAGATTCTAAGACAAATTAACTTCTATTCTTGTATTTTGTAGCATATATTTAACTTCACTCTTCCACTGCTTGGAAGATAGTGATATTAAGCACAGGCTTCTTCTGCAAAATTTATGGGTAGTGAAATACAAATATTGCCTGTTTTGAAATGGCATGACTGTTTCTCTATGTATTCACAGCCAGGTCAACCATTGCAAGACAGTCAATATAAAGAGATACATGACCGGTTTGATTTCCTCATGAGAAAGTTATACTGTCCCCATCACTAACCAGGTAATACTTCTAACTTTAGGTGCTTTTAGTAAACAAACTGGATTTAGAGAGCCTTTTTCGCACTATTGTAGTATTTCTATAGATATGATACACTACCTCAAAAGAAAATGAGAGGAAAGGAACTGATTTCCTCTTTGTCTGATGACCAATTCTGAGCAAGTTCTGGGAAGCAGATTACTACAGCTGGCTGGAAAAAAACCACCAGTTGGGTGGCTTTTGCTTACCTTTGTATATACTGGACAAGAAATTTCCTCTGACAAAGGGATGAAAATTAAAATTAATTATCCTAGTGCCCAGCACATTAGTAGGAAAAGTGTTTCTTCTTTCTACTCCCCTAAAGAATATTAGCTGGTAATAAATAATTAATTTTAAAAGGAAGTTACAGTGGTTGGGAGGAAGAATATTTTAATACTTAGCTGGCATAATTATGTTCTGTAAAAGTGGACACGACTGAAGCATGTCGTCAACATTCATAACAGCCTTGGCATACCCTACTGAAGAATAAAGCACTTCCAGAGTCTGACCTACTGGTATACAGAAATATAGAAATTAAGAAAATAAATACATTCCAAAGAAACAAAATGTTCATCCAAATAATGACAGCACTGTGCGCAAAGTCAGAAGATAGTGCTTGAGAAGCATAAATGACTTCCTTGCAAAGGT
Organism: Cnemophilus loriae; assembly: GCA_013397755.1. NCBI lineage: Eukaryota > Metazoa > Chordata > Aves > Passeriformes > Corvidae > Cnemophilus > Cnemophilus loriae. The sequence goes on from VZTF01004030.1 coordinate 2,514,129, forward strand.
AAATGCTTTTTTGCTTCCTTTCCATATTTCCTCAAAGAATAAATCAGTAACATTGAGTCTTGACACTGTGTGCTTGAATACTGAAAACAGAAAAACAGACAAAACCATAGAAAAACAAATGTTTGTTTACTTTCTCTTTCAAAAAAGTACAAGGTTATGAAAAAAGATGATAATGATTTAACACAAATATATAGAAAAGTACACAAAACTAAAATAGGTAATGCTTATGCAAGTCAAAATAATATAACATAATTAGCACAAATTTAAATAGTATAACATTGATTATGAGGCTTTTAAACTATGTGGCTTACAAACAGTTTTGAAAGAGCTTGTGCTGCCTATTGGAAATTCTCTCTGTATATGCCATGTTCATCAAAAGCGTAAAACCTGAAGGAGCTCACTAGAGACTACAAAAATGTAGTTTTTCCCAGGTGTTTCCATGAAGTAGCGGAGATAATCATTGTCGAATGTAGGATTTCACCATATAGGCTCAACTTGGTGTTGCCTGCCCTTGATCATCTCCCCCAGACCACTGACAAAGCTGTTAAACAGAACTGGGCCCAAGACAGCCCTGGGGAACACCACTCATGACCACCACCAACCAGACGCCATTCCATTCACCACCACTCTCTGGGCCCCACCATCCATCCAGCTTTGTACCCAGCAAACAGTGCACCCGTCCACACCATGAGCAGCCAGTTTCTCCAGGACAATGCTGTGGGGAACGGTGTCAAAGGCTTTACTAAGGCCCGGATTAACAACGTGTGTGGTGTTTTCCTTCATCCACTGAGTGGGTCACCTTGTGATAAATGGAGACCAGGTTTGTCAAGCAGGACCTGCCCATGCCGACCAAGCCTGAAGACCTGGTTGTCCTGTATGTACTGTGTGATGGTGCTCAAGACGATCTCCTCCATAACTTTCCCTGGCACTGAGGTCAAAATGACAGGTCTGTAGTTCTCCAAACCTTCCTTTCATCCTTTCATGTAGATGGGCATCACATTTCCTAGTGTTCCAGTCCACTGGGACCTCCTTGGATAACAATGGCTATTGGTAAATGATCAAAAGAGGCTTCTGCCAGGTCCCTTAGCACACTTGGATGGATCTCAAGGGAAAGCAGTTTTCCATTATTCACAGGCAAATGATAAGACGAACAAATTGACATTTCTATTAATATTTTTGAAATTCAAAAAATTACTTCAGTAACTTCTGACAAACATAAACAACAAATACATTTCCAAACCTAATTTTTTTTTTTTGAGATTACGCTAAGGAACTGTTTGCTTTAGAATTGCTCTGTGTGTTTATTCACTTGCTAATAAATCAAAATATTTGTGTTCTTAGTTAAACGCCCCCAAAGTTCAACTCTTAAAAGTCATTGCATTGCTGCATTTTAAAGATAGCTTTTGGTTACTACTACCCAGCAAGTGATTTCTGAAAGAATTTTTAGTACTATGTCACTGTACTTTCACCATAATGGTAGTCTTGGTAATTCACGTTCTTTTATAAATTTAAAACTTCCTGAAAAAAAAGCCAACAAAACAACAAGAAAGAACACAAAATAAATTCCAGATTTCAATTTCTTGACGTGCTAAATTTAAAAAATATTTATATGGCACTTTTAAACAAAAATCTAGACATAGATTTTAGCTAATATAATGCAAAAGTTTTCCTACTTCTACTACAGTATTGGAAAAAACACAGCAGTTTTCAACTCCCAGCCTAAAAGTTCTTGTGTCTAAAGACTGGACACACAGTATTTGAGATGCATGACAGATTTAATTTTCACTATTCAGTCTGGCAGAAGTCTGACTTCAAACATCACTTTATGGAAACAAAGAAATTTTATACCTTTTTGACTCTCAACTAATACAATGTAAATAGCAGAATTTTACAAGCAAAGAAATCAGAAATTACAAGGTTATTTCCTTCTAAGTCCTTACAGTTAATTATTTTTGATGAGAGATTCATCTGGGAGTTTACCTAATTATAATCCTTTTAAATTCTCCTTTTCAACCTTATGAAAAAGTAGAGCTCATTTCCAACAATGAAATGTTCCCTCAGCAATGTCTAAGAGAAAACATCTTAAAGAGCAAAAAAATTCAGAAAATTACTTAGTGATGAAAATTTTATATCAGCCTGAATCAGTAAAATCACATTTTTAATGTAAAAATGGGAAATTTGCTACAATTAAATATGCAATTAAATTAAGTGCTGCTTTTTGCTTTCAAACTTGACTTTGCATTGCTACTGAGTGATGAAGCAGATGACTTTGCCAATGCTCAGTTGACCAGCTGATAGGTGGTAATGCAATAACTTCTGATTGTATGTTGAGATGCAAAAATACATTATGTTGCATTTGTATTATCCAGTGTGGTTTAATTTAATTCCAAAAATAATCTAATAGCACATTCTCGTTTTAGTTAAAGTTTGTATATACACTGGCCGGGCACTCCACGTGTGTTTACTATACGACACTGGGAAAAAAAAAAAAGAGGAAAAATATGCATATTATTTCAATCAAATCAGATTCAAAATTGTTTATTCATTTATTAAAGATTTAACTGTCAAGCAACAACCTATACATTAGGATATGTATCAGCAACACAAGAGATAAACCACAATACTACAAAATGTTATCACACGTACAAATCTCGAAACACCCTTCCGCAAAATGCAAGCTGGGTACCTCCATGCTGGCCTAGGGGCATCCGCAGGGATGTCATGCAGCCAGGTCCAGTCAGAGCACCAAGAGACAGTGGGTCACACTCACCAAGGTCATGCCACCCCTGTCACTTGCTGTGCTCCCTTTTTTCCGCCGCATTACAAGTCTCAGAGCTTCTCTTCTCCTATACTTCTTATTTCTTTTCAAGCTGACTCCCCTGTTTCGAAAGTCTCTGAAGTTCCTTGGTTAGCACTTAATCCAGCTGATGGTCATCTTCCTCTCCAGAATTATCAGTCTGTGGTGAATAGTCTGGCTGTCCCCCTACCCATCCTGTTAGTCTTACTTTCCTGCCTTTTTCAGTTGCTGTTAGCATTTTGCCAAGGTTGGGACATGCAGGCAATCCCAGTAAGATGATGTGTCCCCCAGACGGCAAATTTCTTGAACAGCCCACCTGAAACAGATCAGCTTTCAGCTAAACTTGAAAGAATTTGCTGTGATTGCTATTTACACATTGAGCCTGTAATGGTAACAGACAGCAGAACTGAAAATTAAGGACTGAAAAGAAACTGCTTCTGGCACTTGGACAAAAATCAGAATGGAAACTGTCAGAGTTGTATGCAAAGAAACAAGGAGAAGAAAAGGAATGATTAGAAATGAGTGTTACAGTATCTACCAATAACACATCATTAGTGTTTTTTAAGAAATACGGCTACTGCATAATGCTATTGTAATTGAGGGTGTTTTGACCATCATCATAAGAGATAAAGACTGTTTAATTTTTGAGCTGGAAACTGATGGTTACCTAAAAGTCTGTGATTATTAAGTACTAACTTTCAATATGATCAAAGAAAAAAGAGAATCATAAAGAGTAATAAATATAATTAGTACTTCAAAGAGAGGAACCTCCATAACCTAATGGATAATTATAATATTGAAAAATGGAAGGAAAAACTGGGGTGGGAAAGCACGAAATTAAGCATACACACAGAGATTACTTAGAAGTCCGCAATTTAAAAAACCAGCAAAAATCATGATGTACTCCCTTGGCCGTAATTGTAAGGTGAATTACACTGTTAGAGAAATAGAGAGTCCTTGAGATTAGCCAACAGTGCACTTCCCAATACCAGAGGCCTCAGGCAAAGACTGACAGGAAAAGGTGGAGAACAGATAAAACATTTATACATTTCCTGGTGACTAGCTTGCTCGGTTCCCATAACTTGAAAATTCAGCGGCAAATGCTCGTCTGACTCAAGAGCAGGACTAGTACACAGATTTCTGTCCCTAGAAATGCGTGAAAGCTGACTGCAGGTGAGATGGCTAGGAGATATTTCTTGTGAAAGAGGAGTAAAGTGATTCTCCCTTCTCAAGTGACAAAGAAAATGAAGACCTAGACCTCTCTCAGGGAGATCAGAGAATGAGAGTGGCTCAGAAAGCACCGTAGGAGGTTGCTCCTTCACTGTAGGAGTCTTAGCTATGTTTTTTAACAAGAGTAAATATTTTTGGACATTATGTAAATTTATGCAATGCTGTCTAGGATGATGAGTAGACAGTCTGTATGAGAGTGAAGTGGTGAGAAAGATCAATGAAGTCCATAATAGATGCTGAGCCACTGGCAGGTCAGAAGTAGTAGGAGAGAAACTACAATATAGGCAGGAAAACAGAACAGAGCCTTAAATCCAAATCAACATCTATAAGTCTTTCCCCAGAACAGCCTCCAGGAAGCAGAAAATATGAAATACAATACGGCTTGGAAGACTATAGCTTTTCAAAGCTTCTGTGAAAGAATTAGGAGACAAACAGATGTAAGCAATCTAAGTTTTAACAGTAGCAGGTGAAGAGAATGCACAAAAGAGTATAAGAATAACAGGTCACTAGGAGACTTGCCAGTGTGTGAGCTAGGAAATATTATAGAAGCAAAGAATCATTTAAGTTGGGAAAGGACCTTAAGATCATTGAGTCCAACCATTAACCTAACACTACCAAATCCACCAAGCTTGTTATCTCAACAAATCTAAAATTTTCACACACACAAAAAACGCACCTGGGAAATCTATGATTCACTGTTCATCCTACCTCAGTGAAGAATAATAATGACCCATAGTCTGGTTAGATACTTCGCAGGACTCTGGCAATGTTGAACCTCACATTTATGTAGCTCTATGAAAGGAAGAAAATACTTTTGCATGCAGGAGATGTAGCGTCCTAATGCTTTGCTCAAACAGGTCTAAAAGAAAACAGAAATTAATGGCATTCCCTTACTCTTAGACAAAAGTGTTATATTAATGTAACACATGCATAGTGTTAACTTTTAATATATCCTACGTGGGATGTAAATCAAACTGGAGCCTATTATTTAATTACATCTTTCTTATCTTTTTTCAATCCAATCCAAAATGGTCTAACAGCAATATGAAATGACAAACAGTGCTAAGTAGCTAATATCAACCAACTAATTTTGTGCCTCTAATGTGTTAAGGAAATCCCTTTACTACTATTGTTAATGACTTCAAATCAGGGTAACAATCAAATATGGTATGGAGTATTGTATTCTTCATTCATAAAAAGATGCTTGCATGTTGATAAATACTTAGCAGATTGGAAAACTGCAATCCAGAAAGGCAAAAATGCTGATGTTCAGCTTGTATAGTGCAGCTATGACAAGCAGAAACTTCCTTTTGGTACACAGTTCTGAATTAAGATAACATCAGAAGATGGAAGTCATTGCTTCTCATAGATACCACTCTCTCACTCAAGATGGTATTACTTCCTGCTCTTCCAGCTTTTGCAATCACACATAAGACACCGACAGATACATAAAAAAAATTGCTCTTCAGGGTCAGACCATCAAGTCCAGTTTTCTGTCTCCAACAGTGATAATAGGAGAAGCTATACAGGGAGAATGTACGAGACTGGATACTTTCTACAGTCCATCTCCTTCACCAACATCTACAATTATTCTGCTAGAGGTGTAAGAGGTAGATCTACACTCAGTGCTTTTAGTATCTATTTATGGACACATTGTCCATGTATTAGCCTTAATCTCTTTTTATAAATTGATTATATTCTCTGCTTCTACACAGTCTCATGGCAGAAAATCCCATAAATTCACTATCTATTTCCTTTTAAATGTTTTAAACTGGTCACATGCTCTTTGCACTGAGCAGTTTCTACTTGTGCTGGAAGATTTAATGAATAACAGTTCTACGTTCAGTTTATGCACTGTTTACAGTTGCGTAAAACTCAGCTATAAACCATCACTCCTAAGTCATCTCCTCTCCAAACTGAAGAGCCAAGAGCCATTTTAGTCTCTCTTCATAAAGTACATTCTCCATCCCACTAACCATTTGAGTTGCCCTTTCATGTACTTTCTCTAATTCCACAATATTTTCTTGAAATACTGAGACCAGAACTGTACATAGTACTGTCTAACCTAAAGCACTAAAAGGTTTTCTTTTATAGATTGTTTCAGCAAAGAAGACAAAATCAAAAAATTGTTAAAAATAAAAGCATTTTTCAGTACACCCTTTAAAAAACGCTTTATTGTCATTTCTCTCTCCATCTTTAGAAATAATTCAAAAAGGCTTTTTTCACTCAATTGTGATCACTTACACAGGAATTTCTACGAGGCAGACCAAAGCGTCTTTGTACTCAAAATCCCAGACCTTGTTTAATTGCTTATTATACAAAGATGGGATCATGTTAACATCTTTGACTTGCAACATCTATTTACTGTACTGGAATTAACACATCCCATGCCGGAATTCCCGATGTGATGTTTATAAGGTTAAAATAAAAAAAATTTAAAAATTTAAAAAATTTTAAATAAAGAAAAGTTTATTTTTCTTTCCTCAGACACCACTCCTGAAATGCTAAGATAAAGATTTAATACTCTTCTTTGCTAATGAGCTTTCATTACGATGTCTCAGTAAAAATGCTGCCAGTTAATTTAGATGAAATAATTATCCTGTTGGGGCCACTTTTATACTCCACATTATGTAATGTACCACTGAGACAAAGAAGAGAGATAGCAGTTCAGATCCATCACTTCAAACTTGGGTTTCGTAACCCTGAGGGCTGTTCAGCCACCGGACTAAAGGGTAAAAGAAGAAACTACACCTCCAGGAACTTATATATCTAATATTGAAGAATGGAAAATATTTGGTGAATTCAAATTAAGTCCATTGTTAGCTACAAGTCATATTTTTTGGCAAGTGAATTATGTCTTAATGCCTCACTCAGTTCTAATGAGCTCCTTCTAGAAGGTTAAACTGCTGTGAGAAATGTGGTGAAATGTCTATCTTTTGATAACTTCCAAGCCAAACTAAAAACTTTACAATTAACTAAGGTTTAGAAATGTTCCAACTATATGTAGAGGGAAAGGAATGCCAGAGCAATTGATTTCTTGGCTGCTTAGAGGGAGAAAGAGACAGATTGACGCAAAAGGAATGGAAAAAAAAATAAAAAGAAGGATGGAGATGACAAATAAAAAGAAGGATGGGATGGAGAGAACAAAAAGATCTTTAGCACACTTCCTTGTCAAACCTGAACTACAGCCCAGGATTTCTTACTATCCTCAACAACCTTTCTGACTTAGGGGTTAAGCAGTTATATACCCCTATGCCATACGGCCAAGTACCACTATATTGGTCAATCCGTACAATGTGTCAAAATTCACTATTTATAATATTCCAAAACTTCACTTGTTGAAAAGTCTTATTAACTCTAAAGATTCCAGTCCTGCTAAAGTTGTTCAGAGGAGTCAGTAAGGTTCTAGCTTTCCTTATTCATATATTTGCTGCTTTAATACTTGAGAATGGCATTGGAAAAAAAAAAGAGCTATGATGAAAGAATATCAATTTCAGCAGTCTGAGGCTAAGAAATGCAGCAGCTAGATCTGGTTGTGCAATGTTCCTCTGCCTCTATGTATATTTTTACTGTCTTTGCGTACCTGATTGTCTTCCTCACACTTTTCATGCTTATTCCATGAGCAGTATGGAACCTCTTCACTGACTTGGTCTATTTGAATGTAGGCTTTCTTTCAGAATCTTATGTGAAATTAAATTGCAAACTAGAAAAGAATTCTGATCTGCATGTATTTCTCATTAGAGAAAAAAAAGTTCACATTTCTGGGTGTTTTAAAGATTTTAAAGAAAAATTATAAACTTTTAGAAGATTGTATTCATGTATTTTTGGGGTAAAACACTAAAACCGTTCCTAGCTGTTACTAAAATACCTAATTCAGAGCCACATACAGCTCCAGTCTACAAAAAGGCTGCACAGGTCAGTAATACAAATGTACCTTGTGATGCTGAAACATATGGTCCTACTAATTAAAACTCTTATATTTTTCACCCCAGTAAATTTTATCAGCAGAAGAGCATGAGATCCAGTTTTGAATAAGCTCTTAGGCAAAACTGTAACAGAATACTATTACATTAACAATAGCACACAGAAATGTAAGCTGTGTAAATCAAAATGTTTAATTCTGAAAGTGTTTAAAATAATCAATTCAAAATAAAGAATTGTTTCTATAATATTAGTATCAACTAGAATGTTTAAAAATTATAATTTGCCCTTGTGATCTTCAACTTAAATGCAGTGACATCTGAAAAAAGTCATATTTTAGAGTAAAAAAAGAGTGAACTTTAATACAAAAGTGGTAACTTTATTTTGACATTTTATCACTAGAATATTGTCACTTCCACTGTCATCTGCCTGACTATTGTCCTAAAGCAATTCAGTATACTGGTAAAGCTGAATGAATACAAATAGAAACATCTGCTAGAAAACATGATAATTGATCACAGAGAAAGACTAAAAAAACCTAAGAAAATGAGGAAACATTGAACAAGAATCAGTGAAAGAAATACGAAATATGAAGGATTTTTTTTTTCTCTTCTAATGGGCAGTATACAGTATAAAATATATTTTGAATTAGTTTTTCATTGACTAATGGTAGTGGCTAGTAACAAGAAAATTGGGTCTTCCATCCAACCCTTTCACATTTAGTATTTTCAAGAGTCGATAATAATATTACTTATTTAACATTTGATTCTGCAAGGTGCTAAGCACTATGATCATCACTGCACTTGCATTCTTAGGTAATTTTAAGCAGGTAAGTAGCCCACATGACAGCATCATCATGGCTTTCATAATCATATGATGAATCACATTATTGAATCCAGACAAGAATGTTCAGAGCCTTGTACAATCAAGTTAAGAGCTTTACATGAAGTGAAAAGACAATGAAGACACCCTGAAGAGTTTATAACTATCAGTTTAAGGAATATTAATGTTTTTATTCCAAAAAATCCCCCTGAATGTCTGTGAATACATTTTCTTCAATACATCACCATCTTCTGTTACTAATTCTTTGGATACTTTAGTGCTGTTATATATCTGACTTGCTCTATTTTTTATAGACCCATAAAGAAAGGCAGTTGGGTCTTGTGGGAGTGGGGGGAGAAAAGGGGGAGCAGAGGAGGAGAGGGGATGGTGGTGATAAAATGTAATTCCTCCGAACACCTGCTGAGTTTAATTGCACTACAGCTGCTGCTGATTGTAAGTGGGAAAGGGAGATATAAGGCAGAGGGGGAGGTGCTGGTGTTACTGACTGATTGGCTGTCGTTACATCCAGTTTTATTGTCTTTTTTTACCCTTTCAGTATTATTCTTACAAGTTAAAAGAGACTCTGAGTCTGAGGGATTAGGGACCTAAACCAAAGAGGAATCTTATGATCTGTGAGCAGAATGAGATGTGGTGTTTCCTGGATGAAGACATCTGAAGAGAGCATATGTGAACCTCAAGAACAAGACTGATGATCCCAACAGACAAATTGCCACAGTATGCAGCATTCACTAGAATGAAAGGTTTATAGGTGAGATATTTAAAGAGGTCACCACGCCCAGAGCATGTGGGTCTGCAATGAAATACAAGACAGTGCTTGAGATGAAGGAGCCATGGTCATTCAAAAGGGGTAGCAAACCACGCAGTGAAATTTTCAAGCAGGTTCTCATTCTGCAAGAACTTAAAGAAAACAAAGTATGATGGGTTTATAGCATCAAGGCACTGTGGAACAAATCCTTGTTCTCAAAACTGATAGAAATGGGTACTGAAAACTGGACGGCAGTAATCTGATAATTGCTGGGGACAAGCTGTTTTAATGTAGAGAAGCATGATGCACGTAGTTGTGATTCAAAGACTATTTCAGAATATGCCAAAGATATGACAGAGAATTACAACTGGGTAATTCCCTCAGAAAACAAAGCAAACCAATATTAACCATATCCCCACATTTTGGGTTACTTTGTAAGCAGCTGCAGCGCTAAAAAATGCTAATAGTGATGTTAAATAACTTTTGGAAAAGTTTAGGGAGTTATCATTCAGTGACTATAGATGTGGGAGGAAGAATTTCCTTCAATTTGGAGCATGAAATACAGGACTTTTAATTTTCAGAATTATAATAAGCAAAATATTAGTTAAACATAACAGTTCAATTTTTTTAAAGAATTTACTCTATATGTATTTTTGACTATGTAAATAACAAACTGGGTATGATTAAAATAAATCATTTTCAGGAAATGTTTACCCAAATAAAAATTCTGTAGATGCTTTAACTGCCTATTACAAGGAATATCAGCTTAATTAGAAGTGCCTGTGAAATAGAGTCAGTAAGAAAATTCAAGCTCAGAAGACATAAATGTTTGTGGTACATTAAATAGGAAAGCACATTGATGTATAATAGTACTAATTAATGATTGAATTAAAAGGGAAGAGGAAAAACATGGGGTAACATTTGCCTGGATTAAAAAGCTACAGAGTACCTCCAATCCTGGACAAAAAGGGACCTTGAGCCAGCTTTTCCACCACTTGAAAAATTGACACATAGGAAAGGGAGATCTTTACTTCCTGCTACACAGCAAGAAAAGTCTGAGAGGAAGGAACTACTTAGCTGTTAATGTTTTTGCTCTCTAACATTCATTCTACCTCGTACTTTAATATCTAGCTAACCCTCTTGACAGTATCAATGTCTCTTCACTTGGCATCATGTATCCAGCTTATTTTCAGCAGGCTAAGATCTCATTGGCATTACTGAAGCCTTTGCAGTCTGAGTGTTTCCTATCCGATGTGCCTTTTCAAAGTTTTCAGAAATGAGTTAATTTGCCAAGTTTGAAGACATTTTTTCACCAACTGCTTTAAATAGGGTGTGATCTCAACTCTGATTTCACATACATATCTATGCAGAGCCACAAAACATTGTTAATAAAAAAGCTGTCACTGTTTATTACTGAACCCATCATTGTATTCATGGTTTTCCTCTTGCCGTCCTGACTGCAACGTAGAAAGAGACACACAAAATGCAAAACTTTCTTATTGAGTAATGCTAATTAGAATTTTTAAATTGTTTATATGCTGAACTAACAGATTAAAACTATTGAACAATTTCTATAATTCATCTTCATTAAGATTGTCATTTCAAGTACTACTTATGTGCTTCACTTTGATACCAAAAAAAATTAATTCATTTTGAATTAAATTGATTTCTTAACCTACAGACTGACTACTGGAGAAACACAGAAAGTATAGAGAAATAAAACATTTTCATTTGCTATTACAAATATAAAAATTCTGAGAGTTCTCTGCTGTTATAAGGAATGAAGAAAGAATGTTTTTAGTCAATCTGGGAACAATGTGGACTACGAAACAGAGTTCAATTTTTTTATATAACTCTGCAGCATGCAAGCTTTTTGTTAAGACTTTTAACATAGATTACGTTTATCTCTCTCTCTTTGATCAGTCTAATTATAAGCCCTCATTACATCTTATTTTCAAGAGACCTACTAGCATCACTAGTCCTCAATGCAAATGAAAACCTTTCTCTTTTCATAACATACTACTTTTTCATGCTTGCTCATTACAAAAAAACCCCGCCAAAACCACCACCCCCAACAAAACAAACAAACAAAAATCCCCAAACTTTGTAAGTCAAAAGCTCACTGAGGAGCACTATGAAGATCTGAGAAATCCTTTTCTCATATTGGCAAAAATTCTGCTGAAAACTTACTCTCTCTTAATTGTTAAATTAACAAAAAAGAAGACTTACATAAATATTTTATAAGCATTGAGGAATGGAGATTGAACAATTTTTCTGGGCAAGATGGCTTTACTGCTGGACTGTCATAGAACCATAGAGTCACATAATCAGAGAACAATTTCTGTTGGAAAGGACATTAAAGTCGTCTAGTTCCAACCCCCCCAGCTATGGGCAGGAACATCTTTCAGGAGGTCAGGCTGATCAAATCCCTCTCCAACCTGACCTTAAACACTTCCAGAGACTGGGGCATCTATGACTTCCCTGGACAGCCTGTTCAGTGTCCCACTGCTGTCACCATAAAGAATTTCTGTCAGGTGCCTCCAAAGCTGTCTTTTCTCCAGGCTGAACAAGCCCAGGGCAGGTCCAGTCTCTGACCAGTCTGATGGCCTCCCACTGAACTCACTCCATTATCAGAATCTGTCTTGTAGTTGAGGGGTGAGGGTGGGGAGGTGGGGGCAGCACTAACTTCACAATTCTAGACTACATCTCACAAATACAGAGAAAGGGGCATAGTCACTTCCCTTATCTACTGGCTGTGCTCCTGCCAGTGCAGCCGAGGATGCTGTTGGTTGCCTTCATTGCCAGGGCCCAGTGCTGGCTCACATCCAGCTGTGAAGAGCCACAGATCTTTCCCAGCAGAGCTGCTCCTCAAGCAGGCCATCCCCAGAGCCTGTATCAGTGAAAGAAGTTCTCCCTTCCCAGGTGCAGAACTTAAGTCTTTGTCCTTGCTGAACATCATAAGGAATGTCTTTGTCCATTTTTTCGGCCGGTCCAAGTCCCTCTGAATGGCAATCCTTCCCCTGGGTGCATTGGCGTGTCCACCCAGTTTGGTGTCGTCTGCAGACACGGTGAACAAGCACTCTATTGCTTCCTCTAGGACATTGATAAAGAGGTTAAACAAACCAGATCTCAATACAGAACTTCTTCATAATTCTCCAGTTCCTGATCCCCACTACCAGCCTATGCAACCAGTTTTTTATCTATTTACTAGCCACACATCTGGACTGCAATATCATAAGTTGAACATGAGAATATTCTCTGAGACAGCGTTGCTAGTCTTCCCAAATTCAGGGTAAATTACATCTACTACTCTTCCCTTATCCACAAATCCAGACATTTTAACATGGAAGATGCTCAGATTGATCAGGCATGAATTACCTTCTCTAAACCAGGCCAACTTTCTGTAGTATCATTCTCCTCCTTTATGTGCCCAGAAGTGTGATACAAAAGGACTTGCTCCATGATTTTTCTAAGGACTGAAGTTAAATTGAAATAGTCTGTAGTTCCCCGGATATTTTTTACGCTCTGATTTGAAGGTTCATGAAACATATTCTTTCTTCTAGTCTTTGAATATTTCCCTTAAATTTTCTGACTTTCAAGGTGATAGAGGATGATCTTGCAAGGACATCAACCAGTTATCTCAGTGTTCTCATAAGCAGCTCATCAGTTCCTATGGAGGTTTATAGGTTAAGTTCTCTCAAATTATTGCTAAATCACCCACTGATGATAGTTCTTCTTGAATTCTTTCATTAATTAGAGAGACCTTGGAGACTGGGGCAAGGAAAGTACTGAGTACCTAAGCCTTATGTGTCTGCTGTTGCTAAATCACCCACTCCATTTAGCATTGGACACACATGCTCCTTGTTCAGTCTCTTACAACATAGCATTAGAAGCTCTTCTTGTTGCCCTTAATGTCTGTCACAAGGCTGAACTCCAACTGAATTTCAGCTTTCCTGACACTATCCCTACACTCCTTGTGCAATGTTTTAATACTCCACCATTGTATTCTGTCAGTTTTTTCATCCCCTGTGTTCTGCTTTTACAGGTTGGAGCTCCATCAGGAAATTCCTGCTTAGCCAAACTGGTCTCCCGATACATCTACACCTCTGTTTGAGTATCAGGACTGTTCTTACACCTGAGGATGATGCTTTCTTGAGCAGCCTTACCTTTCAGATCTGTCTTTAATAGGATTGCATCTACCAATTCTCTGCATAAGGTGAATATTTAAACTAGCAAACATCTAACCGTTGAGAGCATAATTCCCACAGATTGCCAAATATGAGGCCTATAACTTTAAAATAGGCATTACTTAATTGCAAAATTATGTTATAAATGTGTGTTTGCATTAAAATTTAAAACCATGAATATTGCTTCTAGCTATTCTCTTGGAAGCATCACACATAGGTATTTATAACGGAGATACCTAAATCTGAATCAGTCACCTAAATTCCCTGTATGGCCAGTGAAGAAAAGTAAATTTTTCTGAAAGACAAACTGTTAGTCTAAAAGACGCAGCCAAAATAATCCAGAAACATGTCCTGTAGTATCTCTCAATTGCCTCTTTTTTCTCGTTGTCTTTGAGTTAGACAAGCAACTCAGGTGTAGACATTCACTCGGAGAGATGAACCTTCGTAAAAGTTATACACCTTTAAGAAAACAAGAGAATGTGTTACAAGAAATTATAAATATGCTCTATACACATTTCCTCCCTTTCTTTGAAACTATTGCAAATTTCATTTCTAATTACTTCTACTTTTTACTGAATTTGCTTGTGAAATACAACTGGAGTTTCCTTCCTTAAGTCAATTTTTTTTGCAGAAGTTTCTACCTGAAAATTACTTAGACATTATCTTGACCACAGGTTATGTTATTAACCTTATTGTTTTGCTAATCTATTTTTAAAATGTTGCAGACATAAAAGAAACAAAAATAATTAATTTATAACGAGCATCCTTAAAGGTAGCGATAAACATCTTTAGAAAAGGCTGAAAATTTATTTTTACTTCTTGAACTACCTTAATATAAAAAAAAAGATACCAGTGGGAATTGGTGACTCTTGATTTGTTTGGGGATTTGAATTATTTTTAGCAAGGAGAATTTGCCAAGCATAGCAGAACCGGAAATAGAGTCTAATGAAATTTTGAGCTGCAATGTAGGCTAATGATACTTGAAAGTGACATGGTTATATCTCAACAGGATAGCACTGGCTTACCCTAAATGTCAGGAGCTTGACAGGCAGGTATCATAAAGATACATGTCAGTCACCTCCAGTGCAAGAATAAGTGATGAGCATTGTCAAGAACGCCCTTCATTTTTCCTTGGCAATTAAAGCAAACAGGGGTCCCAGTGTCTGCTCTGCTGTTCCATTCACTTTCTCCTTTCTCCTGTCTAAGCACTTGCTGTTCCATTCTCCTGATTAACAAAACAGTAAAGTGAAGATAAGAAACGAAGAAGAAAATAGTTAAGTCTTCCCACTACAGTGGTACTGACGCATTTTTTTGCATAGAGATGTAAAAAGATTATCGTTGAGTTCCAGAGTGCTTACAACCTTGTTATTTTTTCAACACTGTTCTACTTATATTCAAAGCTTAGTAACCCTGTAACACTGACTTTGGCAAGAAAGTCGTGAGTTCTGGTTCATAACCTAATCCTCAACAGCATTTCTACCCTGAGTAGCTGAGATGCATAAACCATGGTGGAAAGCCAGCAGTAAGATTCTTATCAGAGAGGAGAGCAAGCTGAAAAACATGGTAGCTTCATGTGAAAGCTGAGGAAACAAGACTGGGAAAAAGAAATAACCAGAAGAAATAAAGTCTAGAAAGAGGCACAGAAATGAGAACTGCCACAAACTGAGAGGCGAGAATACTAGTCAGTTGCCTGAATCAACCACCAGCTTGTTTCAAACATTAGTTGCCCAGTGAGAGCTCGTGTGCCTGGAGCTGAGTGAAATCAGAGTTACATTGCCAGGACAGCAAGGAACTGCCTTCATGCAGACTCCTACCTCAGTTAAATGTTCCCTCCTCCTGCTGTCTTACAAGGGAATAGGTAGCTATGACAGTGGATTACTGCCAAAGTCAAGGTGTATGCATCACCCTGGCAAACTGTGATTCATTATAGCCAGGAGCAGGATGCACAGTAGATGAGCAGCATTATTTCTAGACAGAGCTACTCACTGGCTGATAATGAGAACAGTGCCTTAGGGGAATTCAGCAGATTTTCTTTTTCCAGTTTCTGCACCAGCCTGATTCCTTCCTACGCTGCCAACTATGGGCAAAGAAGAGATGATTCTTGCTCCCATGACTTCATGCTTGGTTTAACCCACAAACCAAAGTGCCCCGAGGCTCTCTAAGTTTGGCTTACTAACTGTTCTTGCAATTACACATAATGTGTTCCAATGTTTCAGTTCTCTCGAAGCCAGGAAAAGGAAACCTCCACAGAGCCCATCCACTCAAGCAAGCTTATCACACAGATAAATATGATCTTGCTGAAAAAAGCAAAGAAGGCATGTAGCCCTACAGACAAGTCTTAGAATGTAAACAGATTCTTGCCTGCCAATTTATCCTTACAGGAAAGGTTCTCCAGCACAGATCCTTGCCAACAAATAGAAAAGTGGAGACACTTTACAACAGGCAATCAAAGCCTGGAAGCAGCAACAGTGTTCCAGTGGCTTTAGAGGCTTTAACTGCTGGTACAGTCTCTCCAATTCTATTATCCACATTTCAGACACATTTTACATGTTCCTTTTCAAATATACAACAGAAAACAAAGGGCAATTAAAAATGGGTAGATCTTTTGTGCACCTGACCATTAGGCAATTTCAGCTTATTTTGTAGATATTTTGCACTTGCTTGGGTAATATTTTAGGAGTTTTTTGATTTATGACCCAAGGTAAGGTTATCATGGGTCATGATAGCAAAAGATCAGCAGCAAAAAATCACGTTTGTAATGACATTACTCACATCAGTTGGTCTTTGATCATCAATAAAAACATTTAATGGTTATTAAAATTTCTTGAAACTTTTTTGGCCAGGGAGCCCACTTTAAACCTGGTGTTCCATTAAAATTCACTAGGTCTGGAATTTAATGATAAGTGTACTCTGCAGCTTGAGAAGGAGAAAGGATCGGAAAAAAATGATGTGGCATACCTCATTCAACAGGATATACCATACTTGCAAAGCCATGAATAACTACTGAGGTTTTTACAGTCTTATGACAAATAACATCCCTTTCCTTAATTTTGGTGTTCAGCATTTTCTTTGTGGATATGTCAAGCCAATATATCCATGCCAAAGTACTTGGAGAAAACTAATAGCTCTCAGGCCTTGTTTTTTCCTATAGTTATATTCATTCAAGAGAAATCTGCTGGTGGTAAGATACTTTGCAAGTCTGAAACTAATTCTGGATAGGTTTGTGTGAAACTTACCTTCCTCATACTGTATTTCTTACAGCACTGTTGGACATTTCACATCTACTACGTAGCTTTATACGATTCTGTTTTCCAGATTTTGAATCAAAAATTCTTGACCTTGAAATACTTCACTGCGAGCACTTCTTGCTTGCTGCATGAATACTTTTGTCATCACTGAGCATTTCATCAGCTGTCTATTGCTGCATGAATACTTTTGTCATCACTAAGCATTTCATCAGCTGTCTACTGATAAACAATTGACAACTACTCATGACCACTTAACAAGATTGGTTAATGAGAATACTTTGCTATTGCTCCTACAGATTTTTCAATCACATGCTGATTTGATTAGTCACACTGATAAGAGAAATATCTATTTCTTAGAGATAAGCATTCCAATTCAGTAAGATAAGCATTCCTACAAGTCAACAAGAGCAAAATGTAGTAGTAACTTGAACTGTAGTAAGAGGACAGGAAGAAATTGTATAAAGTTTCTTATTAAATACATAAGTAATTTAAACCCTTCAAAGAAAAGAAGATATGACTTAGAAATAAATTCATTCCTCTATAAAGTAGGAAAGCTTGTTGTTCCTGACACTCTCAAAATAGATAAACATAAATAAATGAAGACTATTATGTTGTGGAATGATATCCAAGGACTCGTGTTTGGTAAATAAATGTGGGGGGCAGGGAGTGGGGAACCTAAAGCTAAATCTCAAATCTCTTCAGCGACCATATGCAGGCAAGTGGTAGAAGAGAGGATTTTTTTCACAAAGAAAGGACCTTGAATATGGCTTGAATTTGAAGTCAGAAACTTCGTGCTGGGGTTGCAATTATCTCAAGAGGTCCCAACAACTGTGTTTCAGTTTTGGTTGAGTTTTCCTAACATAATATCGTCACAACTTTGAAAAGAATTTAGGAGATTTCCACGAAACTGCCTTGCCTTTGTGCTCAAGAATAATGTATATTTCCTTTGGTCTCACTCTCTCTGCTGTCTTTTACCCTGGAAACATGCTCTAATCCTTGCAATCTTTTTAAATAAATGGATATGGTGAGATGCCCTCAGTCCTCTGTATACTCAAGAAAAATTCTTGAATTTGGTTTAAAAGAAACTTAGGTGGAATTTTCAAGGTGAAGTCCTTCTCCTGGTGGAACTGATTAGAATTTTTTTCATTTCTTTTAGGGGTCATTGTTTTACCTTTATTTCCATAATAAGTATCCTCATGTCAGCAACGGTTCTTCATAAGAGAGGTATGAACAGTGCACCAGCTTTCCTTGTTTACTTGCTAGAAGAAAAGAGTCTTGGTCTAAGCATAGATTACCTAGAATCTCCTTTTAAATAAGAGTACCATATACAAATAAATTCATGTTCAATTTACAGTATTATTGAATTTTTTATACCTAGTATTTATCATTTTGTTTTGTTGGTCATGTTGCCTATTAGACTGTTTTCAAACAAAATGTTGATACTGTGCTCTACTTGATTACTTCCCTGCACAGTTCTCCTTATCCTGATTAGTAGCTGTTCTACCCGGTTCTCATCAGCGCTTTTCTGTAGTAGAAGAGACGACAGAAGCTTACGGACCTCTATCCTAAGTGACTGTATCCTCTTCCCGGCCTGATGACCTATGTTCTCAAAAAAAGTAAATAAAGCACAAATTGAATCTTAACTGGATTATGCATGCTATTTTCTTACAAGATCAGTCCACTTACATTGAAGTTGTGGTCACCGAGAAATAATTAAGCACTCCATGTCTCATAACAAAAATATTCATCCATGAAAGTACAAGTATAATAGCATAATAGTGTAGTTCATAAACTATCTTTAAAAACAAGACTTTTAGTTGCCAGTACCAAACCCTTTCACAAACTACTTCCTGCTTCAAGGTCTCTTGCCAGGGTAATGAGATGCTCCATCATGAAGTTATATATAATTCTGTCAAAATAATCTTAGAAAGTATATAATTTTGAATCATTGTTGGAAGCAGAGACATGAGCAACTTCAAATGTGTTCTTCTAAACTGGGAATGTAATATAGAATTAAATGCAAATGACTGCGTTAATGCAACATTATGATTGAGATATGACACAAACAAATGTCAATAAATTCCAAGTATGGTTCCCACAGCAACTGTAATTCTGCTGCTTTGCACTTTCTGTACATATTATATTGTATTTCTATGCCATATACTGTGCAGTATTAACTTCACTGTATTTTCGTATATTTGCACTGTGACTGAATAATGGGTGTTCTGGGAACACAAACTGAGTTTCCCATTTTTGTTAATGTAAAATCTCCACAATAATGTTGCCATTTTTTTCTATGTTTAATTTCTTTTGTTTTTGCTGGTTCGTTTGGTTGGTTTTTTTGAAAGAAGACAGTGTATTATGTCAATGTATATGACCTGGCTGGAAGTCATTGCTTTTGCAGATAAGTATGTTTTTGAGCTATACTCCAAGCCATGAACATGCTTAAATAAATTTTATTTCACCGGGTATTAGTCAACTTGATTTGTTTTTGCTTTTGCATATAAGTATGTTTTTGAGCTATACTCCAAGCCATGAACATGCTTAAATAAATTTTATTTCACCGGGTATTAGTCAACTTGATTTGTTTTTGCTTTTGCATATAAGTATGTTTTTGAGCTATACTCCAAGCCATGAACATGCTTAAATAAATTTTATTTCACCGGGTATTAGTCAACTTGATTTGTTTTTACTTTTGGCCTTTTCTTTCCAAACATCACAGCCTGAGCTTTAGTTTCAAACCAAGAAAACAGAGGTCTTAAGAGGAAAAAAAGTCATGTGCTGTGTCTATATTTCCACCATGTTAACCTACATGTAAGGAAAGATTGGCAGAAACTCAGTTGTTATCTACTGAGGCTGTGACAGCAATTTAAATTTAACAGGTTGATTAAGGTGCAATTTTGGGCTGAGTGCCTAATTAACATTCAAAAACTCAAATTAATAGCAGGTTAAGAGGAAAAGGAATGTCTTGCATGGGTCAACTTTGTTTTTCCCAATTTGCTTTAAAATATAGCTTATACATACATTAATCCAAGAGAAAGTCTAACCATATCATACCTTAAACTTGGTAATTGCTTGTACAAAATTAGATCTCACACATTAGTGTGATATAACTTATCAGGAAAACAGACCAGAAGATTTAAACAGGAGTACTTTCAGAAGCCCTGTGTTAAAATAAAGACTTCTGCCATTTTAAGAAAGAACCCATTTAAATAATTTTTTGAATTCCAGGAAAGACATGTACATAGTCCTTTAAAAGATGGGGGGAAGGGGAAAGGGTTTATTAGAGGCTGGGCAATCACCAACTATTTGAAGATCAGCAAAGGAAAGTGCCTGGGATGGGGCAAGCCTGGATATACAGACAGACTGTACATCTGTCTGGGGAATGAGATGCAGGACAGCAGTGCCACAGAAAGGGACCTGGGGGGCCTGGTTGATGACAAGCTGAATGTGAGTCAGCAGTGCCCTGGCAGCCAGGAGGGCCAAGCGTGTCCTGGGGGGCATCAGGCACAGCATCGCCAGCCGGGCAAGGGAGGGGATTGTCCCTCTCTGCTCTGCACTGGGGCAGCCTCACCTCGAGTCCCATTTTGGATGCCACAATACGAGAAAGATATAAAGCCATTAGTAAGTGCCCAAAGGAGGGACACAAGGATGGTGCAAGGCCTTGAGGGGAAGCCATATGAGGAGTGGCTGAGGTCACTTGGCCTGTTCAGCCTGGAGAAGAGGAGACGGAGGGGAGACCTCGGCGCAGTCTGCAACTTCCTTGTGAGGGGAAGTTGGTTCAACAACTGCTTTGAAACTGAATGTACCTCATCAAAATTAAGAGAAGTTTTCTGAAATTTTTAAATAGATGCTTTCAACATTTTTGCCATATATATGGCCATTATATTTCAATGTAATTAAGTAGTCTTAGGAAATGTTTCCACACATCTACTCATGTGGCCCATAATTCTGTTGGATTTCATTTTGCTGAAATTCCTGAAAGGCAAGCTCATGCTAATGGTGTTTCATACATAGAAGAGCACATACTGGACAGTATTTGCCCTGGAGTGCTTCCCTAAAATGTCCTGAAATGCTTCTTCCAATTTTTCCATTTCAAAGCTTACCTATGAAGAAAGTGAGAGAGAGAGAGAAAAAAAGTGTTTCTCAAACTGTGCTACCTTGTGATTTACACTAGTCTGAGTATATAAACTACCTCAGTGTAAAGTGTAAGTAACAAATAAGCAAGTAAGTAAGATACAGGTAAACTACATCGCAAAATTTTGAAGACTGTAGCATGACATAGTTTTGAAAACAAATTACTGAGATATTATGAATGTCACTTTGGTTTAACCAATTTGAGATTCTGATAATTGTTTTAATAATTCTGTTCTGAATAGCTTTTCAAATCCAATAAAGTTACCCATGCTTTATTTCAAATTGCTGCCCATGGCAGAACTTGAATAATATTTCTAAAGGAAATGAATGAGATATGATGTACAATTTAAATAAATAATTATGTCCAGTTGAAAGCAAACCTAACTTTCAGCACTAAAAATAGTAATAGATTCTTCTAAACTGATAGAATTGTGCTGTATGTTCTAACATTTTTGATTGAATACAGCAAGTGGGCTAAGCTACTATAAAATATGCACCTGCATTCTCTCTATGTAAGTTTTCATTTCTGTTCCAAAACTTGTCTCAGTCTGTTATCATGCTCTATTTCAAATTTCTTTAATGAAGAGATGTCATTTTTTTGTAATGTTCGCACAGATTTGGTTTTGGGTATTTTTACTTTATTTTCTCTGTGTACTAAAGTACAGCTGAAGTTAGCAAAAGGATTACCTGCTCACAACATGCAGAGTATTGGACAGGTCCAGCAACAGTTCTTGTCTAGAATTTTAAGTTCCTTTGTTTTATAACAAATGGGAGGAATAAATTTATGTGGAAAATGGAAAAAATATTCAGGACTTTCCAAAATATAGGTGAAATAGTAGCTTGACACCATTATTTTTACTCAGTACAAAAATAATAACAGTGAAATCCTCAATTCTTACTTCACACAGGTACCACCGGAATCAAAGTTTATGTGACCAAAGTAAAAGCTCTGTTTACACACAGAAACTCCTGTGAATTAAAGCTGAATCCTGTAAGTCACAAAGAAATATGCATCCAGTGGTACATGTTCTAACACAATTTTTATACACACATCAGGAGATGAAGATGAAAACAGACTTTGAGATTTAATCCTTGCACAATAAATATGAAACAAAAATATGGCGCAACATTTGGATTTGCATCAATATCAAATCAAAACAGCAGCCATTCAAAGCCATACATCTGTAAGCACTATAGCATTTTAAAACATTTCTTGAAGAAAAAATAGAATACACATTTAAAAAATCATAAAAATTAATGCAGTACAAATATGAAAAGTTAAAATACATGTTGAAACAGATACAGCATTTTAAAATAATTTACTTCATGTAAATGAGATATTGGTGTCAACGAACATTTAAAAATGAATGAGCTGTTCAGCAGATGCAAACACAAATGCACCTTGTGCGCTATAAAAGGTTTCAATTTTGCTATTTTCTAAACACAGAAAAATGTATCCCCCCAATTCAGAATATTGAATGTCTTATGAAAAGTGAAAGGTCATTTGTAACTGTCCAAAGGATTGATGGAGTTGAGATACCTCCTTGACCTTCACCCTGCACTCATAAAGAACAGTCTCAGATGACAGAGCATCAGGCAAGTTTTCAGAAAATGTCTTTTCTTATTTCATATTGCATAGAAGGCTTGTTACCTGATATTTTTCATAATTGCATGTCAAGATTTAATTACTTCATGTCTTCCCTCATTAAAAGCAAACTGTCATCTAATACCATTCAGCTATGTTTGTGATTTGCACTAATTCAAGCATTTCTGTCTGCTTTTTGCCGTTGTTTTCCATCTCAGTTTCTACAATAATTGCTTTGGAGGCCTACGCAAACAATGCCAAGGTCAAACCTTACAAATACAAAAATTCTTTTCCAATTACTTATTGTCAGTTAAGGATGCACATTATAAAAACTGGTTCAGAGAAGTTTCTTTTTTTTTTCTTCATATTATAATCTTCACGTAATGCAAGTTGGAATGAAAGCTTAAGTTAAGATGTTTAAACAACAAACTTCAAAAAAGACATGTGGAAACATGAAGTATATCAGATTTTAATCATTCTACCACATTTTCAGTTGTGTAGTATATTAAGGAAATCATATATAAAATATACTATTAACTATGTGCAGGAAGTAGAATAAAATTTACTCAATGTTAAATCCTTTTGTTGTTATATTTTTTCATCTACCAACAGGGAAAGTCAAGGACATACAGCTTAATGGTCCACTTACCAAGAAACAAGGAGGCAAAGAATTCATTTATCAAGCTTCAGTATAAAGTGTCACTCTCCCTACTTCCCTGCAGAAAGCTTTAGAGTGCTGGGCAGCAAAAAAGTGACATGAGAAGAAAGACGCAAGAAGCAAAAAAAAAAAAAAAAAAATTATTTCCTGAAGATGATGGGGATACTTTGGGATAAAATAGATAATGATAGAGAAAAAAAAAAACCCTGAGAGTGACTATTGTTCCTTTGCAAATTATTTTCTCATTCATACAGGTATTAACATGAATATAGTACATTGTCTAAAAGAAAAAAAAATTAATACTGTTTTGGAGAACCCAAGCTAATTTCACTGAAAAGTCAGAGATTTAAATTTTATATAGCATTTTCTTTATTCTCGAAACACAACGAAAACTACTACACTGTTACCTGGCTGCAGAAGTACTTTGGATCCACTGGATGGGAAACCAGAATCATGCTAATCAGTTGTTGTTTACCAATTTTTCAAATGCTAAATCTTTCCTTTTTTTCCATGCCAAAATGCTTTCTTGACGCTGTCATAAAAAGATATGTCATGTTGAGACACCTGTTTTCAAAAAATCTCCCAAACCCATTATAATGTAGATTCAACTTTCTTGTACATGGACTACAACACCACAAACTATGGTTTCATGAAAAGCCACTTTAGCATTCACATTTTTTTCATTAATTTGTTCATTTTGTTGTATCTAAAACAATTTACTGTCCAATTTTGAGATCATTCTTCTGCATTGCAAGAAACAGGTTTAATTCCTTCTTTTCATTCAAGAAACTCAAACCAACTTCTCCAATCTCTCATCCTTGTCTATGAACCAACAAACTCTTGTGGAGGACAGAATAGTAAAGCTCATCTTCTGATTTGTGAGAGGGTAATTCTGAATGGTGACTTAATTTCAGCAAAACTTCCTCAAATCGTTGTTATAATTCTCAAAATGTTTTAAAAAAATAAAATAACTTCTGCAAGCAAAAATTGGTTTATTTCTGGAAGACATGGGACTATGAACTGTTCAGGATAGACTCTTTGCTTAACTTTTCCATTATAGCTCAGCTGCTGGGTCACTAAAAATGAACAGGTATAAGAAGCTGCTGAAATATTTCAGTCAGTGACAGAACAATCATCTAGAATCCCCACATTAATGAAGAAGCAGAAACTGCAATAATGGCTGGGGAGAGGGAGAGAAGAGGGGGAAGAAAAATGTAAACCAGCAGCAATTTCTACAAGAGCATACAATATGCTCACATTAGCAGGAAAAGCAGCATGTATTAATATATGTATGAGCTTGGAAAATTATTTGGATCCACAACGTCCAAGAGTCTAAACCAAGAGCATCTGGTATTGCTGTACATTTTTCCCAACCCCTGTGTTTCTGACTGAAAATGTCGGCAGGTTTTCTTCTTTATCTTTTTTTTACAGACATACTTTACACTTCCGGGATCTTAACTGGCTTTTAGTCAAGTCCAAAAAGATTGCTACCCAGAATCCCAAATTTATAAACATTTAAAATATAAAAATTTTTGGCTTACTATGTCTTTTTAATCAGATGACTGGAACCAGATAAAGGTGACAAATTTTATTTTTTTTCTCAGTCATGTAGGGGAATTATGACTTTTTATTATCTATGGACAAATGCTTTGACTTAAAGAACAGATGATTTTTTTTTATTATCTTTTGTCATTGGCTATGAAACCACAGTTAATAAGTTTCACAGATTGCAATAATACCCTTGAGAAACGGTGTGCTATCTGTCAAATATGTAATTTTAAGGTCTAATAATATGCAATATGTTTACATAGGTTATTGAAGTGCAGTTCTTTCCCAGCGTAGGTATTTATTAAAAAAGCTAGAAGTGTAGCATCTCAAAGCTAGTAGAATTTAATATATTTTTTAAAATACAAATATAAATGATAGAAGATAAATTTATACAACATATGCAGCAAAATATGCTTCTGTAACATAAGAAAATTTTTTGTGGAGACTGCGACTGCCACAAGATTTTAAGGACATGTGACACTATCAGAACTGATCTAAAACTTGTTAAAGTCAAAAGAGGCCTGGGAGAGTTTTGTGTAATGTCTATTGGAAAAATGTTTAACTGGATAACATGCATGGATGAGTGTGTATGCAGAGGACTTGTAAATATAATTTTATAATAATTTATTTTGGCTTTTATGATCAACTCAAGCATTTTCCATGTTTAATTTTTATTTTTAGATAGGTCATGGATATCTGGTGCTGAGCAGATACTTTACAGTAGAACTCAATATGACTGAATCCTTCAATTCCATGAAACATTATAACACATGTTAGTGTGAGATAATGACTTTTCTATTTTATGCTACAATACTAGGAAGTATAAAATTAATTTGATGTTTATGCACTACTTCGCCTCTTAATACATTACAAATATAAACAGCGTCACAGTAAAATGATAAACAATTACCATTTTTTGACTTTATCTGCTGTTTCTCATACTTTTTAAAAAAAAATTTAAAAAATATTTATTTTGGATACCTTCAATGCTAACTGAACTAACCCTATTAACTATTACAGAAGTAATTTTCTTTTGATTTTATTTGTCCTTCTAGTACTCATGGAAAGAGTTGGCTTGGGTTCCCCAGAAGTGTAGTTAAAGCTGACTTTTATTATCAAAAAGATGGGGCAGTTTGGGAGGAGGGTGAGAATGTGGATCATTCCTGTCAAACAAAGATAGCAGAGAGGTAGGGAAGAGAGCTCTGGTGACTCCATTAGTGGTATTGTCAGGCAGAAGAAAGAAATGGAGGCAGAAATGCTCTGCTTCTGCATCCACTGTTCATCAGATGCTGTCCTCATTCCTGTACAACCCCGTTAACCCTTAGCAGCATCTACCACTTACCCGAATTTACAAAGTGCTGACCTTGGTTGACTCAAGGTCATTTTGCTATGCAAACTCTCATTGTTCTAAGCATAAGGGCAATGCGTTGCCCAAGTCTTACAGAAATCTGAAAATTATTATATAAAATACTATATGACTGCTCATTAAAAAATACGTACATGTAATACCTTTTTATCACCAATATAATGTAAGGATAACAAGAAGTGTCCAAAATGTTTGCCTCACGCTGACTCATAATCCTTTTGGCTAGTAGAGGCAAAATAAGTAGTTTATACCAAACCAATCTATTTTCAAGGGAATAGTTTCTTCTGCAATACTACCCTTAATCTTGGTTTATCCTTAAACAGAAAAAAGCGCATATGAGCTTGTGAACTACACCCACAGGCATTTTATCTTCTAATGTAGATAATATACCTTCTTTTACTTGTTAAGATTACATTTACATCTTTTTTTACATTGCAGTATCCTGCAAATTTCACTGTTGTTAAATTTAGTTTTCAAAGTGTCTTGAAAATCACTCCAGAGCTTTACGGATGTCTTATAATTATTCTTGATGTAACACATCCTTATTACCTCATTTGCAGGCTTTCCATACTTAACATACTTGCCACAAAATTAATTGTTGCTCTACTCCGCTAACAGTGATGGTAGAATTTTTAGTTTCTTTACTTTAGTGTTGGCCATTAGGTATTTATTTCCCTAACATATTATAAGATGCAAAGTAACAGTAAGCAGCATTTGCCAATTCTGTACAGCCGTGTTGGAAAACAATCACCATGAAACTACATTAATCCCGAGCTGGAAGAGTCATCTCCTAGGTACAGGAGAGTAGCCCAGTTTCTTTGATCATTTATTTCTTTGAAATAGTCAGCAAGGATGCCAGTTAGAAACACTAGTTATCATTGGAGCTTAACTCGTGATGTTTACACCTTCCTAGTAGAAGCCAGACAGAAAAAAATTCTCTTTTCTTACAATTGCTCATTTGTATCTACACCAAGATCAAAAGATTTGGATACATACTCAGTTCATCTGGCTCAGAACATTGCCTCCAGTATCAGCCTGTTCTGAATCCTTCATAAATGCGCACAAAAGCATTTAAAGAGAACTGTGTAATGTTTCCATTAAATCTCAATGCAATATTAAATTATTAGCTCATCCCATGAATTCTATATTATATATTTTGTTCCTATGCAGTACAACAATGTAAGAAGAAAAAATGAGTAGATCCAAGAACATTTTGCAATGAGTGCTATCATACACACCTTTGTATGCAAGCAGTATCTTCCCAGATCAATGTAAATCTATGTCCTCCGTTTCAACCTCTATGTTTAGGTAGACCATCACCTCAAGAATATTTTCAAAAAAACAGTTCAGAAGAACAAGTTGAAATTATCTAATAAGATAAGGTACATTACAGTATAGTGGCTTATTATGGACAGTACAAAGCATAGATCAAACTGCAGAATGCCATAAATTAACTTTAACTGAATAAAAACTCAAGATGATTTTTTCCTATGGAAATTTAGTAAGAATTTTTAAAACTAGAATATAACGGGAATTTGTTACTATCAAATGTTTAAGCATTTAACATCATTAAAAAACCCGGAGTGTTTGCATATTTACACAAATATAAGTATTTAATCAAACAGACAGGATAAAATGTTACCAACAGTACTTATTGTCTAAGCATAACCATAGAAGACTAAGGGCATTCAAGCTGATCCGTTTTGTAGAGTCTAGACTGTGTTTTCCTGGTTCTGTTAAGATCTCAGTTTTACACGGGCTTATATATTTATTTTCAATTTAAACTCAAACCACATACTTGAAACTTTGTTGGGAAGATGTAAAGACATTCCTTTTCTCTATTAGAGTTTGCACCAGATTACACCTGCAAGTGGATATCGGCAAATTCCACAAATTCTGCTCAAGGAAGTTCCACCTGGAACTTAACAGCATTTAACAGGATGAAGTTCTACTAAGCAACATTTAAGAGACTTGAGGTTCAGGCTATTTTTTTCTGATTGCTTGCAAATATTTTTTGTATATTCATATGAACAATAATTCATATAATTTCATTTAATTATTGGTATTACATTAAGATGATTGTCATTTTACTTGTAATTCGTTTAATTTATATATTTAATGCCTGTGAAGCTTTAAAAAGACTAACAGATTTCAAATTACGAGTTAAAATAAAATGGCACAAATGTCTCTCTGATGGTGACTACATCCTCCAACAATTTCTCTGATATTTTAGTCTCTTGCAATGCTTCCTATTATTCATTACATATTACCCACAGACATCTCTCCCACATAGCAGGATTACCCAATTCCAGGATTTTAAGACTCTAAAGCTCTAGAGGTAATGGACTAAAAAAGGACTGAAATTAAGATGAGTACCTAAGTTTTTCAAACTCATTTAAACCCATCTTTGTAAAAAAAGGATACAGAAATAAAATCAAAATCCTTGCTAGGAAATAAAACCTTTACTAGAAAAAGTTAGCCCAATGCCTGCGTAAGATGGTCTGAACAAGCCAAGAAAACAAATAGTTTAGGAGGTACTAGAAGTAATGCTTCATTTCCCATAGATCTATGCCCTATGGCAGATAAACCTTGGTGTCTAACATGCCATGGTCTTGCTCTTTTTTTTTCCTGCTTAACTGCTTATTTGCAAGAAACCTTCAGGAATGCAGCACTGAGACCTTATTTTTGACTATTCCATCAAATTCCTATTAAAACAGTTCATATCCAGTGATATCAAATCATTAATATTTAACTAGAGAAAGACTTTATGCTACATGTAAAGATATATACTACCTGTATAGTACCATACATTTAATTTTTTCTCTGATAAATCTTAAAATAAAAGTATTATTTATTGCCTAATTCTGTATCCATTAATAACGGAACTTAAACTCCAAGAGCTTACTGCACAATTCTGACCTTTAGCTGAAAAATATTTAACTTTTTCATTATTTCTGAAGTTGTTTAGTAGTATGAAGAAGTTAGAATACTCATTCAAAAACCAAAGGAAAGTAAAATTCAAATCCTATGTATATAACTAACTGCTATATATAAAACAGTCTGTATGGCAAATATTTTTCCTTGCATGAATAGCTTTTGTAAGCTGTCTTTTTCTCAATCAGGTACATGACTCCCTGTAAACTTTCTTTGCTTTCTAAGGCAAACATAAGTAATAATTTCTGTAAAGGTCTTGAATCCCTCCAACATCTGGTTTTGGTTTACTATAAAAACTGTGTCTCTGATCTCATGTGTTGAACTACTGTATGTTTGCCACTGTCTATTTCCTGCGAAAAAATACACTGAACAATAATAGCTTTTGTTCCTAACCTTCCAGCCACTAGAGCAGCTGAACAAATAATTTTTGTGCTTTCATTTGAAATAATTTATTCCATGTATATGTTTGTGTAGGGTCATTTGGGTTATTGGATGTTTCATCATTTAAAAATCAAATATTAGAAATTTAAATTACTGAAAACTACATCTAATATTTTCCTTATGCTTTTACCAATTCTTTCGACAAGATTTCCTTCCAAAGAATCTTCAAGTCTAGATATAGTTTTGTGTGAGTGGAGGGA
Organism: Cnemophilus loriae; assembly: GCA_013397755.1. Classification (NCBI taxonomy): domain Eukaryota; kingdom Metazoa; phylum Chordata; class Aves; order Passeriformes; family Corvidae; genus Cnemophilus; species Cnemophilus loriae. The sequence goes on from VZTF01004030.1 coordinate 2,543,969, forward strand.
ACTAAAAAAAAGTTATTAAAAAAGTTATAAAGAACCGTAAGCATTGCAAATAATACTACTCAACATTAAATCACAGGTGTCAACTTATAGTTCTGCTTAGATATTGATAATCTTTGTATGTTACCTACATTATGATTAGCATATAGCAAGATTAAATTGAAAATTCAAATACTGAATTCTTCCTTTAATAGAGAACAAATATTTACATCTGTGCGCACACACACACATACACACACACACTTGAGTAACTCCTTTCCTGCTCATTCCTTCAGACTGCAGGAAGAGACCTGGCCCTTGCAACTGCTCAAGCTTGCAAATGTCATTGGCTTCCTTGTTATTTTCTGCCCCTCCTCTGCACAGGCCTTTCATTTGCATTGTGCAGATCCCTTCCTTACTCTTCTTAAACAGAAACATTTACAGTCATGATGCATTGTGTCTATGCACTATTTCATGATTCACCTCTCTTCCAAGGTTCCACATTTTTATCAAGTCATGGAGTCTTATGGAGCAATTTTACAAGTAATTAATTTGCCGTATATTATTCAATTACTCAACATCGCCTGGTTCTGCTTTGTCTTTGTCTTTTTCTTATTAAAACTTTTTATTTAATCCAGTGCGAATTTGGTGTTGCACCCAAATTGTTAGCCTAAGCTCCCAAGTTAATTATCAGCTTAAGTTCCAGGTTTTTCATAATTTTCAATGTCAGTTCTCCAATGTCAGAGATAGCTCCATCCCACCTTAAATCTAAAAAAATTTTTTTAAACTATGAAATTCATACTTTTTTTTCTAGGTCTTATGCACATTGTAATTTATAAAGTCCTATTTATTTATATTTTATTTGCATTTAATGTATATGAATTGCATTATTTTTGTTTACTCTTTTTTTATGTAGTTCACATTCTAAATTTTATCTTCATTAAGAAAAAAATAAATATTCAAAATTTATATAATACACATAATCTATGTTTTATTTGGAATATAAACATCATATTCTTATTTATTTATTTACTACCTGATTGTGATTTCTCACGTCTTTAAACTGGGCTAGTGGCATACAGTCTATTAGCTATTCAGAATTCTACACTTCCGTAGCTCACATTTAAAATGAAAAACATAGGAAAAGCATTTTTTAAGATTAGCTAAAAGGGGCTAATTTTTTACTCAACTTCGTGACTATAGTTTCTATTTTTGCTATTACTGTGGTAGAGTAATACAGATTCCTTACTGTGTTTTAAATTAACACAAAGGAGTAGAGTTGCATGCAATGTATCTGAAGATTCCAGTATCTCAGGACTGTATTTTCTTAAAAATGTTATTGAATCACAGAAACCTTTAACGTTAATGAAAATCCTAAACAAATTTCTAATTAAAGGTGGGAGTAGAAGGAAAAATAATCCATGTACTTTAAAGATAGAGTTTGCTTAGTTTCTAAGCTGTAATTTAAGACATGTCTACAAAATCAAGGAGTGATGCAATGACTTAGGATATGACTTTCAAAATAATTACCTAAAGTAAGGAAAATGTAAACCAATAATTGAAAAATACCCACTACTTCTCTTTTTTGTCTTGACTGAAAACTTCTGAATATAGAAGATATTCCTTTTACAAACTGTAAACAAATTTCACACAGGTGTAGCTGAAATACTCACTCTTGCCTGGCAAATTGACTGTGTGCTAATAACTTCACAAAGGACAACTTGAAAACACATTCAGTACTCAGCTGACACAACAAAGATCAAGGCTTCTGATATCGTGAATTAAAAACAGCACTTTTTTTTCCCGCAAAGTCACTACTTTATTTGCAGGAGTCTACATATTTTTAGCATCTCACATTATTCAGAATGTACTCACAACTCAACCTTTAACCATCTTAGAGTTGTCTTCTTTTCTGAGAAAATTGTGTTTTAATAATTCAACCTTTAAACTTAATACATTTAATTTTTTCCCTGATATTGGAAAACAGCATATACTGGTATGATTTCAGCCAAGACCTTGAAATCTATGCAAACAGCATGCATAGGTTTTAAAGCAGAATACAAACTCCACATGATTTGTATTGTAAATACATAACACATTTTACCCAAATCTACTTAAAATTTAGTATTTTTTTATATATATATGAATATATTTAGTATATGCAACCATAAAAATAGCATAGATCCATTTTCCTGAGATGACTTGCTGTGGTGGGCTTATCTTGAGAAACTGCTGAACGCCCACTCAGCAGCTCACTCACTCTCCCTCTTAATGGGACACAGGAGAAAATAGAAAAAGAAAAGAAATAACAAATATTTTGAAGAAAAAGACAGAGATAACTTACCAACTACTGTCTCAGACAAAATAGACTCAATTTAGGGAACATTATTAATAGATCATTGCAATATATTTGCATAATGAAAAGCAAAAAGGCAAACATGACAACAGCACCTTTCTGCCTCCAGGCTCAATTTGTTCCTTCATTGCTAACTCCAGGACGTCCCCAACAAGCAATACAATAGGAATGAGAGTTAGAGGGTTACGGTCAGTGCATAGTGGCTTCTCTCTACTGCTCATTCCTCCTCACACTTTTGCCTCACTCTGGTGTGGGTCCTCTCCACAGACTGCAGTCCTTCAGGACAAAATCTGCTGCCGTGTGGACTGCCCATGGGCCAAAGTTCCTTCAGGAAATATCCATCTGCTTCAGCGTGGGGTCCTCCACAAGTTGCAGTGGATAACTTCTCTAGCACCTGAAGCACCTCCAATTACTCTCTTTTCTCTTTCCTTCCCTTCCTTCCTTCCTTCGTTCCTTCCTTCCACCTCACCCCTCTAACAGTGCAATGGTTCTGCCCGTTCTTAAATATATTTTAGCAGCAGCTCTACCAGCTTGGCTGATGGGCTTAGTGATGTTCTGTGGTGGGTCTGCAGGGGCTGGCTGGAATCAGCCAGTCCTACACTGGACAATCCCTGTGGCCTTCCTGCTGGTAACATTTTTATACATACAACCAAAATACATAAAAAGGAAAAAAGAATTTCAATGCTTACCTTCCTCTTTCTGACAATGCAAAAAAATATTTTAGTATACCAGGATGAAATAAATGTTAACAGTGCCACATAGGAAATATTTTAATTTCAAAAAAAAAAAAAAGAGACAGAGAAGTGTCTGTACGAGATATAAAAGACCTACACTTTCTATATCTTGCTATTGTTGGAAGCAAAATTACGTAACTCTAATTTAGCGTGCCAAGAAAATTCTTTCTGTTCCATCTGTTACAACTATGTTAGATGACAGTTGTTGAATTTAAATTTTAGTAATTATCAGGATTGGGCAGCTTTTATTTAAGGAAATTTTGAGGGTTTTTTTTTTTGAGGATTTATCTAAATAATTAATTTCAATTATCAATTAATCATTATCACAAATCAATCTCAGAATTCTAAGGAAACTTCCAGAGGGCTAGGAAATAAAAAGGAAAATATTTTTCCAATATTTTGAAAAGGAAATGTGATAAATAGGCTAAGTCTGTGTCAGTTAGCCTCATACTGATCCAAAGCAAAAACATGTATAAATCAGCAGAACCAGTAAAAACTTAAAGAAGCATTACTAATGACGACCTATGAAGAATAATTGAAAAATAGCTTGTCATAGATTTTTATAACTTGTTAAAAGTAAGTTATTTATGATTCCATAATAATAAATGTATTGATTAAATATTTTAATATCTATATAAATAATTATTACCATAAAAGGGAATTTGGATTTGTTTAAAATAAGTAAGCAACAGACTTTGTCATTATTTTTCAAGAGATTCTGTGGATATCTCTTCTTGTCTCAGTACTAGTCAGTAGTATAAAAGAAGCTAAAAAGTAATTGCTCATAAGTTCAGAAATGGCTTTAAAATAGAGGAGCTGTAAACACAGCAGTATGATTAGCATGGCTGATTTAGTAGTGTGGGTGCATTTGAAAAAGGTATATTTTTGTAACAGCCAAAATTACATCCAGGCAGACAGAAGACTGGAAGTGATCTCAAGCACATAAGAGATACTGGAGAAGTTGCTTTCATTTTCTAATTTGATAGTCAGTCTTGTTCTGGAATGTAGGACAATTGCACGTGATGAACAACTCTACCAGAAAAGTCAAAGTGACGAAGTAATGTATCAAATAGCTTCAAACATAAATATTAAAATAATTTAGAACAAAAAATAACATTTTACTAAACAGCAATTGAATTTCAAAGCACGATTTAACACCTTCCCTCCCTTCTGAGGCACGTCTAAAAGAGGACCTCCAGCAGAGTAACTTGATTCGTATTTTCAAAGCAGAACTACAGGATTACTACATATATTGTTCAATTATCCTACAGAACTTTTTGAATGAAATAATGGAAAGAAAGCAGGTGGAAATAGAAGTCAGATTTATAGAAAATTTTTTGTAGGTAATTTAAAACAGAGTGTATTACAGCAATGTGTGCTTGCAGCCCAGAAAGCCAACCATATCCTGGGCTGCATCAAAAGAAGCACGGCTAGCAGGTCAAGGGAGGGGCTTCTGCCCCTCTGCTCTCATGAGACCCCACACGGGGTACTGTGTCCAGTTCTGGGACCCCCAAAATAAGAAGGACATGGACCTATTGGAGTGTACAGAAGGCCCACGAAGATGATCAGAGAGCTGGGGCCTCTCCTAAGGAGACAGACTGAGAGAGCTGGCGTCGTTCAGCCTGGAGAAGACAAGGCTCTGGGAAGACCTTTCAGCAGCCTTCCAGTACAAAAGGGACCTATAAAAAAGCTGGAGATGGATTTTTTACCAGGGCACGTAGCAAGTGATAGGACAAGGGGGAAGGGCCTTAAGCTGAAAGAGGGTAGCTTTAGGTTACATATGAGGAAGAAATTCTTTCCTTTGAGGGTGGAAAGGCACTGGAACAGGTTGCCCAGAGAAGCTGTGGATGCCCCATCCCTGGAAGCATTCAAGGCCAGGTTGGAAGGGGCTCTGATCAACCTGGTTTAGTGGAAGGTGTCCCTGACCATGGCAGGAGGGTTGGAACCAGATAATCCTCAAGGTCCTTTCCAACCCAAACCATTCTGTGATTTTATGCTCTACAAATCAAATGCTCCTTCCAAAAAGCCGATTAAAATTTTATACACACATAAATATTTATAAAAATATTTTTAAATATTTAGTGTATACATATCAATACTTATATATGTTTACATGTGTTTGCATTTATATTGTGTTGACAATTACAAGTCAAAATTAAATACATTGAGGATTCATTGTTTTCTTGTCAATGATAGCATACTTTAGAATGAAGTCAGTTCTTTAAACTTTTTTGGCCATCATTTCTGTGTTGTGAAACTGGGAGGTGTTATCTTTAGACCAAATTGCACTGAAAATAAATGTTGAGCAACAATAAGGGTTCATCCGTCAATGTAAAAATCTTCTTGTGAAAATTGTCAGGTTGTACAGAGCAGTTTTAGTATTTATGTAGTAAATATATATTAGGAAATCATAATATATATTCATAAAAGTAAAGGAAAAATTAGATCAGCCTTCTAATATAAATATGTATTACAGTAGTACCTTATTCAGGATTATGACTCTATTATACAACTGTATTGTATTTGCTGTACAAATGCACAGATACCAAGTCCAAAATTTATAATCTAATTATACGTGTATAAGGATTTACTTATCTTATGGTAGTTCATCATTAGGAAGTTCAGAAGTAATTTTATTTCAATTATAAATTTTAGCAAAATATAAAATATCAAATCCCGACTGCTTTAAGATTGTAATTAACCACATTAGTTTAAACTGGGATAAAATAGAAAAAACTTTTAAAAATGAGACTCTTATCTTCTTAATCTGCCTATCGTTTTTCTTTTGTCCACACCTCTTTTAAATAATGACTCTACATCAAGCTGGAAGCACCCATAAGAAGATCAGTGCGACCTGGAACCCAGTACAGGCTCTCACTGTAACACAATTTGGAAGCAAACAAAACCAATAGTTTTGCTATAGTTTCCCTAGCTGAGAAAAACAAAAAAAAAAACCCTTCCTCTTTTACATCCTTTTTTATCAGAATAATCTTGATGTAAACAAATATATAATTTCACAGACATACTGAAAATTTAAATTATTTGACAAGAAACAAACACAGCTTTATCTTGGAATTTGATTTAGGAAATTAGCCTTTTATACATCATATTTAAATCTAAGAGATACACTGTGTCGAAAACATGGACAGTTAAAGAGAAATCTTCATGTTTAGTGATGATGGGAATTATCATTACCTTATGGAGACATAATAAGGTAAATAATAAGATATAAAAGTTGAGCTATATTAAAATTTGATAGAAGATAAAGGAATTTACATATATTCATAGGTAAGCCAGAGGCAGCCATGGTGTTTATATACATCTTCATGCACACATAAGAAAGTTTTACACTAGACTACGATAATATAACTTTCTACAGAATGTCACTGCTTCTGCATACACTTTTCACGCTAAGCTTAGACAATGCTAAGCAGTACATAGCTATTCCATAAAAAAATAAAACACAGAGATGAGGCAAACCATGGGGAAACAGGAAAGAACAAAATAAAAGTCAGAAATTATAAAAGCTGTGTAGACAAAAATCTGAAGAACAGCTTTGGAGATTAATGAGAGAAAGATAAAGCCTTTGGAAAGGCTGTAGGAAGAAGAATTGATAAAGAGATTTCTTTGCTATGCCTGGAACACACTTGCGTTAGTCAGTATAAACTTATTCGTGTGTAGTCAATATCTATTAGATTTTTTACACCCTTAGCTAAAATGACCTTAGCTTTAATTCCTTTTCAAATCATTCTTTCCTCCCCCTAAAGATTTCAATAGACAACAATATCACCTCTCCTCTTCTCTTAACAAAGGATCTCCAGTTCCTCACAGGTTTGAGAAGTTTTTCATCACATCTGTTCTGAATTTCAAATCTGTTGTAAATATAAATCAAAATTATGCTCAGCATTTCAGACATGTCTCCCCAGCAAAAGAAGACTGAAAATTCAGAGAGGATTTTGACCTATGCAAGATATTTTTCTCACTCACTTAAACACAACTTTTTGCTGGAGCTTAAACTTTTTGAAATGGAACCCCGTATATGATACCAATCATGAATTAATGGATATACTGGCAATTCTGCAGTTGTTAACACAGACAGCGAACTTGATTCACCATGGGTTTAAGTATTTACTATAATACAGAGGCACAGAAATACTGATGAATGCTTGCTGGCATGATACATTATATTATGTCATATAATATTATGGGAAAGCTCTTGCCATGTAAAATTATACACAGGATGAACTAAGATTATGGAAATAATTGTAATATTGACAGGTCACAGGTTTGTGTGCTTGGCAGATTTGCCAAGCTTTTCAATGGGCAAACAGAAATACACATTGTGTTGGTGCAGCAGATAAAACCATGTCTCAGCTGTCACAGGTGCATGTCTAATATTATGAGCATGATTATAGTTAGGAATTAGTCTCAGAAAGTGAATTTTATATCATCTTTGTATATCACTATTTATTATCAAATAAGAATTGAAATATAGACTGTTTTTTCACTCTTCTGCTCACTATTGTGCGTGTCATAAACACGCATGACATTTTACATATATATATTATAAGGTAATGTTTAACATAAAACCATGAATATTAGTGATGCTACATATCTTCTTCATAAATACTTTTTCCGAGGGTGCCACTGTTCAACGAGGAGGAAGAAGGAACTCTTAAGACTTTACCTGTGCAGATTATTGGGACTACCAGTCGAGTGCATGCGTGTTAAACAGTCGGGCATTGATACATGACTAGAAACAACATGCAACTCACTGAGCTAGGAAAAGGAAAAATCCTAGCAAAGCTATTTCAAAATACTCAAGACCAATGAAAAAGTTCTTAAGTAGGACTACTGGTATAGCTAAACCAAATTCATTCATATTTCCAAACAAGCAAGGCTTTAAAACTGGTGATTTAAAGGTAAATGTTCTGGTGAAATGGTTAAAGATTCACAGAATCACAGAATATACTGAGTTGGAAGGGACCTATCAGGATTATCAAGTTCAACTCCTGCCCCTGCAGAGGACACCCGAAGAGTGACGCCACGTACCTGAGAGCGTTGTTCAAACACTTCATGAGCTCTGTCAGGTTTGGTGCTGTGACCTGGGGCCCTGGGGAGCCTGTGCCAGCGCCCAAGCACCCTCTGTGTGAAGAACCTTCTTCTGATATCCAACCTAAACCTCCCCTGGCTCAGCATCATGCCATTTCTTTGAATCCTTTCATTGGTCATGAGAGTGGAGAGATCAGTACTGGTCCATCTTCTCCTCGTGAGGATGTTGAAGACTGCAACGAGGTCTCCCCTCAGTCTCCTCTTCTCCAGGCTGAACAAACCAAGGACTGAACAACATTCATTTTATTTTCTCACTCTGTCCTGTTGAGGAGAGGGAGTGGCAGAGCAGCTGGGTGGGCAGTTGGTTGCAGATCAAGTCAACTCCCAAGATAAGCTGATATGTGACTATATAATCATAGTTATAAGTACATATGGTTTATATAGTAAAAATGTTTAAAAGATGGAAGTAAAGACTATTTTTTAGAACAGTTATAGTTGTCCTTACTGAAAAGGCTGTTTATTTGTGTCCAAGAAGTTATGGCTGATCTTTAACTTAAGAAATAGCTCCACTTGCTTATTCAGGTTCTGTTTGCCAGGCGTGAAGGCACAATACATTTAACTGTTCCTTAGAACTTTGTCAGCATGGAGTCCTTATTGGATAGAACTCCAGTGTATACAAGAAACCATACAAGTTTTTTGATCTATCTGTTTGAATCGCTGTTTTGTCTGAAAATGGTTCAAACTGGTCCTGTTTCATAAGTTATGGTAAAAAAACCCAGTCACCCCAAGTAAGGGAAATTTGATGATTTTTTAGTTAGAGGGAAAGTTTTCAGGGAAGTTCAAGTAGCCTATAGTTGACAACTTCCTAATTTAAAATCTTTCTTGTGATTAAAAATTAATTATAGGGATACTTTGAACATTATCTTCAAGACCATTGTTTTGGGTTTTTTTTAATACTACTGGAAGAAACAGAATCAATGATAGCAAGAGGCAAAAAGTCATCAAACCGTGAACAAATACGTATAGAAAAAATGTGACAAAGAATAAAATGTATTTGCAAATGAAGTGAATACATTTTCATTTTTCAGAAATTTTTCATTAGTGATTTATTGTTTACACAGTTTTTAAACATCCTGTCTTGATGCTTGAAAAAGATCTTGGGCTATTTTTAGGTCTTGGAAAGCTCTTGCTAAGAGATCAGAGCCATGTCATAAGACAATGAGAACAAACTTAATTGTTCCAGAACCAGGCAAATTAAGTTATCACTGTAAATAGTGTTAGAGATATTTTGTCTAACTTCATTTTTTTTCCCTGTGAGTTAAGTTTAGCTATAATTTAATTGTTAGAAACAGTCACTTATTTACAATTAACATGGAAAATCCTGCCCTTATTTTAAGAATTTCTATATGATATAAAATCAAAAGAGATTTAATTAGACTACAATATTTATTTTGGTTTGATGAGTCAGTGATTTCTCTAAATGTAACACATGTAAACTATACTAATTTAATCATGTAGTAGGAATATAAAAATGTGTTGTTACTGATTAAATGATTACTGCAACATCTTGCAGACTCAGCTTCGGCAAAAATTATGGGAGCAATTACAGGAAAAGCACTTAATTGCAGTAAATAGTGAGAAAAAAAAGGAAAAATCATAAAGCAGGAGCTGGAAAAAGTTGTAAAGCAAGAGGCAAATTTACAGTGTTTTAGGATGATTTCAGTGTGATTAAAAACCACACACTTTTGAGGAAGACAGTTGCCTGCAAACACCTAACTTTTCAAAATACTGGTTGATTTTAGTAATGTAACCTGCATAGATTTCCCATTGCACTACTCCTGGCATCAGTGAGTCTGAAAAGCCATCCTATTCCACATGGATTTTTTTCCGTTGACGGTTTTTCTAAATATTTACTTTTGTACAGCTGGAAAAAATGCAAACATTGCAATTTTCAGAACTTTACCAATCTCACAACAAACTCTTTTTTTAGCAACCATATTGGGGGGTTTTGTTCTCAATAATGAGTGGCTCTTAAATGAATAACAGGAAAACACTGAAATGAGCACACTGCATCTATTAGAATTATTTTTTTCAGAGCAATTAAGAGAGCATTTACAAGGGAATAACAAGGGAAGAGTTATCTGGGAAAGAAAAAAATTACTACTAGAAGCTTTTCCACTTAAGAAAGTATAAATAGAAGTAAACTATATATGAGATGTAAGACAATGTTTCAGGAAAGGATGTGAAAAAAATACTTGATAGAAATCATCTGACTTTTAAAGGAGAAGAAAATTGTTATTTTGCATTAGGGTGTTGGATTTCAGTTGCAAAATCTTAATGTGAAGAAACCAATTAGAAATGAAGAAGTCAAACAATCTCTTCTTTAAGTTGTATTTTGAAAAAAAAAAGCCCAAACCCCACACTTCATATGCATTTATATTAAATTACAAATTCAGCAAATCATTTAAGCACATAATTAGTAATAGGCAAGTGGTTAAGTATATTGACTTGAAGTTAAATTCATGCTTAATTGCTTTGCTGAATCAGACTCTCCAAGATGTTTAATAAGTGTTGGATTTTTTTTTAAAAAAAGGATAAAATCATCATAGCTTTGTGATTCCCTTGGGTTTAGTTACATAAATACCTAGTCTTACTATGTACTTCAGTACGTGCCTCATAGTCTTTGATGTGTTTATCTGCTCAACTAGCCTTTCGTTTTACAGGTAGGAAATTAAGACTATCAACACGCCTACACTGATAACTCAGTCACATTTGAGGTAGATGCAACCTGGCTGATGGAGGTGCAAACTCAGTGCAGTATGCTCTGCCACTGATGAAGAATATAGGATCTCAGACAGGCTTATATAAAGTTGTTCAGAAAACATGTTTTCTTTTAGAAATGTAATAATTAAGAAGACAAAATTTTTATACATATGTATTTATAGCTATATTGTACACGCATATATGTACATGCACACAATGTATACACATACATCTGTATATCTTTATATAATAAAATATTTTCATATATATATATATATACTTACATACACAGACATTCAAACTTGAAAATTAGTAAAATATAAACAATGTAGTGTTTCTGAGGCCAAAGAACAGAACAATCAATTGATTTGTTAAAGACTGGTGTGGTTAAAGCATATGATAATATCACATGCATATTGAAGGACCAATACAGTAACACCCTGGGGTTTTTCTTTCTGTAATAGCCCTTCTTTCTATAATAAGATGAAATGTAGACAGATTTTTTTAAGTCATCATTTATTTATGAGATAGCTTAAGTCTAACGCAAAACTACTTAAGAAACCCAAATGTCTCATCTGAATTTCCAAATGAGTAGCAAGTATTATTAGAGCATTAGTCTTCCAAATGTAGATGTAACTGGCAAAAGAAAAGGAAACTGAAATCTCAGAAAATCTATGTCTATCCTTTCTTTTTCTCTGAACAAGGAAACTATCTGGTTTAAATATGCAATTTCTTCCTTTGTTTCTATATGCCTCTATTTTCAACCATAGGAAACGTCCGAAAAAATGAGCTCCACAGCATTAGCTAATTAATCTTACCAGTTGCCATGTAAGATACATCAGTTTTATTATTGCTCATTTTCCAGATGAGAAATAAACAGATTTGTTTAAGGTAATGCAGTGAGGCAATGGCAAAGGAGGGGGAAGTACTCATGTTTTATGCTCAAAGTTCAGACAGTCTCTGCTGTAACCTGGTCTATTTTAGACATCAGTGCAATTTTAATGTCCATAATGCTATTTGGTCTCAGTCTGGAGTGAGTTATCACATGAGTAAAGCAATGTTGTAGAGAAAGGGTATGGAAACTCAGGCAGTCTACACCTCTTTCCACACGTATTACTGGCTTCTCAAGCTGTGTTTCAAGGACAAACCCTAAATGGACCATGACCAATCAGATTTTAAATGTCTCGAGATACCATAAATTTCAACCATTATCTTTCTTATCTTTCCTCTACTCTTTATATGAGACCATTCCTGTTGGCTTCTCATATGCTTTAGCTTCTTCTTTAGAGCAGTCTTGGAAGTGCACTGACTGCTAGGTTCACTTTGCAATAAAATTTGGTTTTGACATGTTAAGAACCTGGTGATGTTGCCTGTACAGCCAGTATGTCTTACAGGTTGCCAGGACAGTCTTTATGGCATACTCTATCCTTCAAAACACACAGCTGAGCCTGAGGCATAGTCTGGGGCTAATGAATAGGAGGAACTCTTCCTTCTATAGAAGTAAGAGAAATTCTTGGAGGAAGAGCTGGTTCTGGAGTCTTTAAAGCTAAAGCTAAAGCTAAATGTTAACATCCATTCACATTTGCAGATCCAAGAGGCAGAGCAACAAACCACTGGCATGGAGACAGGTAGTGCTGGAGAACACATAAGGCACTACAATGAGGGGTAGTTCAATACAAGTGAAGAATGATCAGTTTATAGAAAAAAAAGAGACTTCTGAAAAATCTTGTCCAACTGCCTCCTCAAAGTAGAGTTAACTACAAATTTAGACTATGCTGTCTACATCATTCATCTTGGTGAAGGGGTTGGTTCTGGTTGGGCAGTGTCCACGGCCTGTCTCTTTTACTTCCAATCTGTGAAGTGTGACACTTATATCATGTTGATGGAAGGAATAACTGAGTTTACAGATATGTAGCCAGTATTCCAAGACCTATAGAAGGACAAACTTTATTCTTGGAATGTGGTGTGGCAAGGGCCTGATCTGACTGGAACACAATGAGCAGCTGGGTGAAAAGGTTTATCTCGTAAAGAGAGAAAAATAAATAATTGCTGTTGCCCCATCTTCTACTAGAACAGAAGCTTTATTGGGAAGCAGCAAATGGACATAGAGGAAGAGCTGACAGTAGATGCCTGGAATATAGTAATTGGTACGGTTAAACTATAATTCACCATATGAGGTGTGCATGGCAAGTGTGGTGTTTGGAGTCAGGATTTGCAGAACTAGCCAACCTTTTCTACTTTTCTACAGGCTGCAAATTAGGCATGGTATATGTCAAGGAAATGGAAAGATGTGTTTCTCCTTTTAGTACTCTTTAACTGTTAATACACTTTGCTGTCTCTAAATAATATCCCTACTGTTCTCTGTGGCTGAGAGGATGTGTAGACTGACAGGTAAGATGGAATGAGGATGTATACAGAATTATGATAACGCTTTCAACATATTGACTGGTCTGTGCCTTTGAGCAGGCATGTAGACCTCTGGATAAATTATTGGGGAGCACAGTGACTCCAGCTAAAGCCAAAGTTGAAGTACTTTCAAAAGCAAAGAAGTGGATGTTAGATACGGGCAAATAAATTTAACTAATTGAACATGCCTATTTTGGAAGAGATGTTCACCTCAGTTTGAATGTGATTGGTGTAAATTACAGTTTCCCACTATCCACTAGTGCAAACACATTTTGCTGTTACAGTCTATTCGGTTTTCACAGCTCTAAAAAGTTGGCAAGCTGGTGCACCCTTTGGTGTATGATATCTTCAGTACTTTGACAGCTCCAGTTTCCAGACTAAATTTCTTGTCTTGTTAAAGATTTTTGTTTAAAGAATTCCTGTAATAAAAAGTGTTAATGACCAGAGCCAAATTCATAATTTAACGGAATCATGGAATACTGTATGATGGGACATACAAACCTGTTCTTAAAGAAGTTCTAACTACAGCTGGTTACACAAAGCTGTGTCCAGTCAAGTCTCGGACACCTCTGAGGATGGACATGCCGCAAACTCTAAGGTCAACCAGCTTCAGGACTTGAAAAACTTCATGGTAAAACCAGTTTTTCCCTATATCTAGTTGTCGCTTCCCATATTCCAGTTTGTGTCCATTGCCTCACATCCTATAGCTGCACACTTCTGGCAGGAGTCTGGCTCTGTTCATTTGGGTAGTTGCAGACAGAAGCAAGGACTCCCTTGAGACTTCTCTTGTCAAAGCAAAACAAACTTCATTTCCTCAGCCTGTCCTCATCCATCATGTCTTCCAGGTCCTTGGCCATCTTGCTTACCCCCTACTTGACTCACTTGAGTATGCTAATGTCTTTCTGGAAACAAGGAGCAAAGCCAGACATAGCACTTCAAATGCACTCTAGTAAGTGCCAAGCAAGGGTGGAAGGATGATGCCCCTGAAACTGCTGACAGCACTCTTAGTAATAGAGCTCAGAATGCAGTTGACCTTGCTACTGAATCACATTCAACTTGATGTCCATAAGATTTTCAAAGCTCTTGTCTTCAGCCAGCTGGCTGCCACCAGCCTCTACTGTTGCATGAGGTTATTCCTCCCCTGGCATAGGACTTTGCACTTGCTTCTGTTGAACTTCATGAGGTTCCTGTTAATGAATTTCTCCAGCCTGACCAGGCCCTTCTGTTCAGCAGTCCTCAGTGTATCAACCACTTCTCTCAATTTGGTACCATGGACAAATTTGCTGAGAATGTATCGTGTCCTACCATCCAGGCCATTAAGGCAGACCGACGTTGAACAGTCCCAGTACCGATCCCTGAAGGATGGCACTTGCTACTTGACCATCAGATAAACTTTGCACCACTTATCATAGCTCTTTCGGCTTAGCAGTCCAATCCATTTTCCATCTACCTCATTATCCATTTATCCAGCATGTATGTCACCAGTTCCATGATAATGAGACTCTATAATAATGTGTAAAATGCCTTGTTAAAGTCAAGGCATACACCACCCACTGACCCTCCCTTTGTCCACAGCACCACTACTCATCTCATCTCGTCATAGAAAGTTGGTCTGGCATGGTTTATGAATGCTAAATCTATGTTGGTTGCTCCCAAATACTTTTTTGTCCTTCATGCCTTTGAAAATTATTTCTAAGAGGATTTATTCTATCACCTATCCAGTCACTGAGGTGAGGCAGACCAGCTCATAGTCCCCTGGATCTTCCTCTTGCCATTTTTCATGATAAGTCTGACATTTGCTTTTTTTCCAGTCTTTGGGAACCTCCTCTAAAATTCATGACCTTTTGAAGAGGTTAGACAACAGCCTTACAATGATATCGGCCAGCTCCATCAACAGTCTCAGATGCATCCCATCTCCTCACAGATATTTGTGTATGACTAATTGGCTAATCCCGTCTTTGGGTAATAGAGACGGTATTTCACCCTCTTTTCTCTCTTGAGAGGGAAAAAGATAAAGTAGACATTATTAGAAAACAATGCAGCACACGCTCAGATATAATGTTAATTATAGATTTTCCATCTCTTTGCCCATTTAGGCCCAAATGCCACTGAAACAAATCTGACAACTTCTATCAGTAGACTGTGTTGTTTTAAAGGCTTTTGAAAATACATACAAAGCAGCTATTAAGACTTCAATGTACAAACTCTGTGAAACTCAAGGGCACTGAAGAGATTTGTCACTAAATGTAGACAACTCATGAAAGATAGAGTCCTTTGTAAAAAGAGTTGAACAATCTAGAAAACTCACACATGCTGATAACTCCCCTGTGATTAACAGCTATCACATGCTCAGATAAATAAGAAATTCTCCTGACTGGAATTAAGGAATAAAGAAAACCAACGAAACTTAGATGGCAAGTTTTTGCTGGAAACTGTGACTATATTAAAAGAAGAATGAGGTTTGGATAAATTAATATGTGCACAGTCAACAAACCACAGTTACAGAACATCTTTTAAGCATCTATTAAGAAGTCTTTTTATTTATACATTTTACATGGCCTACTTTTCTTGTTAATAGCATTACATATTTTCATGACTTCAGTTCTCCACTGTCAAATTTGTACTTTAAACTTGCTAGGTCCGCTTTCTTAGTTCAGCTCCTAATTTACAATCATCACCAGATTTTGCTCATATTTTACTTTTGCAAGTAAAATATTATGTTAACTTTGTATAACAAAATAACGAAGACAGTACAGGTCAGTAAAGGAACGTGACATTTAATACAATAAGAAAATCATATAAAAGGGACAAACCATAACATCAAAATGCAATGTAAGTTTACAGATCAAACCCCTGTAAACATAACCTAAGCAGCAATGTGAAATATTTATAATAAATTTTAATAAATTAACTCACTTGTGTCTAAAGTTTAGGATGGGTTATTCAGGAATTTTATGGATTTTGGTTTCATTTTTTTCATTTTAATATAAGCTATCAGAACTAGTCAAATGAAGCCCTGTGTTAACTTTCCAAATGTTGAGTATAAACATGAGAAAAGCTTTTTTAAACAATGTCTCTCATCTTTATGATACAGATCTAAAAATCATAAATAAACTTTGGAAAAGTATTAAAATTATTTCAGGACATTTGCTGTTTTTCAGGTACCGCTGTGATTCAGAAAATAAGTGGGTGTAAATAAAGGAAGATTTGTTATATTTAAAATACTACAGCTTTATAAACGTATGCATATTTTATACAAATACCCAGAAGAAATTTCAAAATCTGCATCCAGTTGTGGGCAAAATAACAATTATTTGCTCATAATCATGTGATACAAAAAAAAAAAAAAAAGCTCAGGAAAAAAACCCCTACATATAGTTTATACTATATGTTTTATATTATATTTTCCATGTTATGATTTATTATTTATTTCATTAAGCTAATTAGCATTAGGATTCCAACTAACTCAAGAGTTCTACTGTGTTTAAATAAAAAAGGAAAAAACAAAAAGAAAAAGAAAAAAAGAAAACCCTAATTCAAAATAACTGAGAATAACCCTTTGGTGAGCACACACCCAAACTGAAGTACTTTTATTCCAACTTTATGAGCCTTTGTTCTTTTAGTTTTGGTAGGCAGAATTGTAGTGCTTACTCTACAGTAAGCAGATGCAGAGATAAGCCCATATCACATAACTACAAATGATGAATTTGATATAGTCCTGTTTGCCCTTCCTTTCATTGCTTTTTCTTCTGAACCATCACAGATAATCTTTTATTCTGTCCTTAATTTTCTGATGACACTCCATAACTAGGTTTATGAATCTTTGATTCATGCAATCCTTCATCTTTCTAATGTGGATGGGGAACCACCATTTTTTATAGGAATCATAAGCTAACAAATCATGCCCAGCAGTCATACAGATCTTTAATTATTGTGTGATTAACACTGAAAATTATTTGGTTCTAATGAAATCTTTTTGGTAAATAAAATTCCCAAATCCTTTTAAGATACAACAAATCAATAACATTTAGCATTTCATCAACGAACATCTGGGCAAGCGTCATTCACCCTCATATTGGTGTGTTGTACATTGCACTCTTTAATCTAATGGAAAGCTCAAAATTTGTTAAACTAAATGAGGAAGCAAACAACAGGAAAAATAAGGAAAAGATAATAAAGTATCTATTATTTGTTTGGCAATGTACACGTTAAGGTTTTCAGTACATTGACAAGAGCGTCAATATCAAAATATTTTACACCGTGCATAACGGAAATATTATTCCTAAATTGTTTAGTTTAATCCTAGGAAAATTTTTTTTATCACTCATTTTAATATGCATTTTATCTTATTCTTCTTACATTAGATGTCTAAGTTTCGTATTCATTGGACACCTAGGTAGTAAACTTAACTGAAATGTTCTGAACTTCTAGCTATTCTGTTGACCAAAGTGTCTACCTAAGACCAAGAAAAAAGCGGTCTAATTTCCATTAAATATTTTGTCTCTTCATAGAAGCACAAACACATTCCTCATATGTTGATAACTACAGACAGACTCCCAAATTTAGAAGCGAATTTAGACATGAATCTCACCAGCATGAATTCAAAAGATTCTAAAAGTATTTAAATTATTTATATTATTCAGACACCAAGGCCTATTTCCTTCAGTATTTATCCTGAATATTTTTCTCCTTCAGAACTCTTCCGCATTCACTGCTAGCCTTCAGTGACCATTTTAAATAAGAAACTACGAACAGTCAAAGCCTAAATGTTTGTCTAAAAGTAGTTTCTCTTTTCATAGTTGTGATTAAATGTGCAGCAAAGAATTTTTGCAGTTCCCTTAAGCAATCCTTGTAGAATAACGAAGACGTAAATTGCATCAACTTTAGCAAAGCTTTCAATGCTGCCTCCCACAATATCTAAGTTAAGTCATTGTGGTATGGGTAGAAGTACAGCTAGATAAAACTATAAAGCTGACTGAATTTTTGGGTTAAGAGGGTAGTGGTTAGTGGGTCATCCTCTAACTGGAGGCCAATAAAGAGTGTAGTAGCATGGGATTCTGTACTGGGATCTCCCCTCCCTTATACCTTAATCAACAGCAGAGTTTTCAGGTGCAATAAGTAGAAGGAGGTTTTTTAAGATAGAGAGAGTCAGGCTTTTTGCAATAGTGGGTGGTGAGAGGAAGAAAGACAACAGACATTACTTGGAACAAGGCAGCTTTAGACTGGAGAACCTGTATCAGGAGATCAAGTTCTGGAAGTGGTTATATTAGACTGAGCAAAGCCCTGCACAACTCACTGATGTCGTAATTGAGCTGGTTTTGAGGAGTTGATTGGACCAGAGACCTTCTGAGGTCACTTCCAAGTTGAATTGTCTTATAATCCTATCACTAAATTATTCTACATGATTAATTTTTTCTAAAGATATGGCCTTCATGTAGTTGTCAGACACACTAGCAGAAGGAGTTCATATTTGTCTGCACATATTGCAGCTCTTTTCTGTGCATAAGATAACAAAAACAAGCATAGCACCATATGGTTTCCATTATAAAGTGCTGACTTTTTAATAGAGAAAAACAAGGATGACTTGTACAGTACAGCTTCCTGTCACTTATACATGAATTCCCTGTACAGGAGACTGTTCTCAGGTACTGGCTGTTTGTAAATGTAAAATACAGTTACACGAGCGTCTGTTTAAATTAAGCCCATATGCTGAAATGTCGGCTCCCTAATGTCCAGAATATACGGCTACCTACTGACATTGCCAACACTGACAGACATTCCACATGTAATGTAATTAAATTTAGATGTCTAGCCTTAAAGAAAGAAAGTTCATGGGCTGCAACCAAGTTGAAGATGGCACAGTATTACTTTATCCACTCTGTGATATGAGGATCCCAAAATAGCTCACAATACCTGGACCCTCTTGGTATATTGAAACTACTGTTCTGGAAGTAGGTGATAGATACAATAAATATAATTTTGATTATACTAGAAACCAACATCTACATCATAAATTTTCCTGATAACTGTTTGTCTGCCAGTCGTACAAGATCCTGGATAGCAAGCAAGAAAACTAACAAAGAGATATAAGAAAGCTGACTTCATCTTATGAAAGCTTGTCTCCATAAAAATGTTCTCCTCTGAATGCACAGGTTTTTAGGGAACACACACACAAAGAAAAAAACCAAGAAACTCAGTAAAAGCTATCGAGTCAATTTTGTCCTTACACAGCTCCCTTAGATGTTTAGCCAGATAATATTATTTTACTAAAAAACGAAGCTGTAATTGTACCTAGTATCAGAAAACCCAAATAGCAAAGAGTCTAAAAGAACTACCAAGTCCAGTTCTAAAAGTAATCATACACTACGAGCAAAAAGTGCTGTACTGTAAATGGCTGCATCTGCCACTGTATGGAAAGATTCATATTCTCGGCATAACAATTAGAAAAAAACCCAAACTAGTCCAATCAGCCTCTGTTACTTTACAGGTTATGTTTATTTCAGAGGGATTACGGCTGTATAAGAAGTGATATGAAATATTTTTCTTGAAATGAGGGTACCCTACTACTGGACTGCATATAATGCACAACTACTATGATGCAAGCTACTGAGAAACTTCTGACTCATGTAAGATGCTCAAAACCCCAGAGTATAAGTGCTACAGATTTGACAGTTTCGAAGTAGTCTTATGAAAACCTAGATATCCAGTGTAGCAGGACTTCTTTTCTTCTTCGATTATTTTCCTCAAAAGAAATACCAATCTTTTCATTACCCATCACTGCCCTAAAAGTAAAGTAATATACTCATTGATAGAAATCTTGTGAGAAAATTTTTGAAACAACATGTAGATGTTGTTATACATGCCACATAGCCTACACAGGCGCAGCTTGCTTATCCTACCTCACCTAGCTAGAGCTTAAAATACAAAGATGTGATGGAAACAAATAATGAACAGTAGTGATATATTTATTACTTTTCTCCTAATTTTTACTTACCTAGCTAAAGAAAAATGGGAAATTGAAAATGGAATCATTCAAGTTGCATTGAAGAGGGAGAAATAGCCTGAGAAGGTATCCTTGCCAGGATATTAATTGTTATGACAAAAGGAAGATCTGCCTACCCAACAGCAGGCGCCTACTCAACCGCACAACCCCAGGCATTTTTAGCTTTGATTTGACTTAAGTTTGTACAGATTTTTGAGAGTTGTCTCCCTAGCACCATCTGGTGTCTACCAACTTGTAACTTGTGAGAATGCACCAAACACAAAATTAATTCAGCTCATGGCCTCATGGGACAGAAAAATTTACAGCAGGCATCTTCACAAAGGCTCAGAAGAATATTAGGCAGGCCGGAATGAGCATACATTATGTTTACTATTTTCACCAACCTGAGTTGGTGAAACATTGAACAGACACATATTTACCCATGTCTCATGTATTTCCTCTGCTGGAATATGAAGGATGATAGGAGCATGGATGTTCCTGTTAGCTGGATTTTACATATGAAATATTCCCTTCTTCAATATAAATTTTATTTAGAAGATATGCTAACTACATTTCAGCTAAATGGTGCTTTATGCACATTCAGCCTACATGGTATATGAAAAAAAAATCACATAATATACACTTTTCAATAAAAGCACATAGAAAAGATATTCAGAATAGCCTTAAGAACTGGAATACTATTTTTTTTTACAATGCATAGTTGTCGACAGCAATATCAGGGCACAGCTGTGCAGAAAATGATTCAACCTCCATATGCTGCCACTGTGTATACTATACTGTAATTCATAAATATGAAAAGTGAAAGTATCATTATTCAATGTCCCTGAAGAAAATGAGAACCTATGTTTTTTTAGTATTCATCCGTTTTGCAGAATGATTTAATTTAATTTTAATGTATGCATTATTTTGTCTTAAGGAAAAAAAAGCAACCTTGAAACGGTAAAATAATCAAACACTGAATCAATATGCAATAAACTGTTCTGATATCACTTTCAATTTTTTTTAGTACAATTAAAATAATATATTTTCTAAATACTTTTAGAGATGTGCACCTGTTATATCTTACTATTATTACAGAATATATCAATATTTGATAGTTTCATCAAAAAATCCTAGATGATAGTCTATCTGAATTATGTTAAATAAAATATGGCTACTGTCTTAATTAGTCTGCAAGATTAAAATCAAATGGATCTGGGATAAAAACTGAAGTCTAAACATGCCGTATATATCATGTGCACAACAGGGCACATAGAAGTCAAAAGGTCATTATTTTTTCTGAAAATTACATATTCTCATGCAAAATCTGATAGTCTTTATTGATGGACAATGTCATAAAGCCATCACTGTGTTTATAGACATTTAATTGAAGACAGCATAAAACGATAAACTAAGAAACATGCATGGTTGACTCCTCCAATTCAAACCATAAATCATACTGATGTTCAGACAAGTCGCCCAGACACAAATTCTGATGATAGATGAACCATTTAACTTTGATTTTTGAAAGCAATGAGCTCGCTAGCAATACCTCACACTGACTAATACCACATATGGTCATATAAGAACTCATCAAAAATCCATTTTTCCCTTGTGTGGATGCTAAAATTATCTTCTAAATGATCATTATTAAAAGTGTGCAGTGTGTAACATCCTTCTAACGTTCATAGCTGGATTCAAAGTCTCCTTGCTTCAGTAAGCAATGATTTTATTGCTGTTTGTAATCTTAAATAAAAGCTCTTAAAATACTAATAAAAAAGATGAAACAATATACAATATTAATTTATAAAAAACATTATATAAAAGCTAAGAAAACAAATGAAGGGAAAGAAACCTTTTGTAAAGCTGCTTAGCATAACATAATTTCTCTAGATGATAAAATATACTCTACAACACAGAGTGATGAAACCTGAATCAAAATATTCTCTTCATATTTTACAGTCAGCATCCCACAGTGTATCTTTCTGGACTATTGAATATTACAGCAGTAAAATGCAAAATAAACAGACAAACAATAAATCATCTAACATTGGCTTATATTCGTGTTTGTGATACAATTAAGTCATTAGCAAATTTTCGTTATAATGGTTAAGGTTTGCACAACTTTGTGAACTAAGAGAACAGTGACTATATCTGTGTAAGATTACAAATGTGCAAACTTTTCGTATCTACTGAGTCCTCTTTTTTAACCTGCAGATATGAAATTATCACTAATTAGAGTATATCTGGGTACATTATATCTGTTAACATCAGCCAAACGGCAGATCCATTATTTATTTTATTAAGTTATATTTCTATGACTTCACTAGAAATATATCAGAATTTTGTACTTTAGCCCTTGAATGAAAATTCAACAAGCTAAAAGTCAGGCCTAACTCTGAGTCTATGAATAAGTTAATACAGATATTTTTGCATTGCTTTCCTCTGTTTACTAAAGATCAAGTCACCAATCACTAGCTGAGCTGGATACCTAATAAAATTGACAATAAAATTGACATGGATACCTAATAAAATAAGCCAATAATATATATTTTAGAGCACTTAGAACACATCAAAAGGAAATTATAAACGGCACTGAAAGATTTTAATATATTTGTTATCAAGTATTTACAATAAAAGAAAAAAATTAAAATATTATTTCTTATTCAATAATTACTTTTCTAACCTTTCAGTACTCTAGAATTATTTTGATTTGTGTCTAACTATATTACTCTTTTAATGAGCTATAAATCTTATAAAAATCTGATTTTTTTGCCGTATTACTGCTCCTACAAGCCACTTCCTGCAGCTAGGAAAAGCAGCTGAATGTTTCTAGAGTGTTTGAAATTAAACTGGAACATGTAACAATATCAGGGAGGGGCAGAGAAGTCAGCATTTCTCTGTTGTAAGTGAGCTGCTTATACAGATGGTATTGCACAGTGTTAATAAGTGAAGTAGACTTCTCAGAAAAATTTCTGTATTTTTTCACAATACCAAGATTAATATTATAAAAGTATTCAGTGGATTTAAAATTTGAAATTTTCATTTGAAGCTACATATTTAAACACAATGAGCGTGAATAAATGAGGTTTGCAAGTTTACATATGAAAATCTGTATCCTGATCTTATGTTATTCAAATATTCAATATTACCCTTGAAATCAGTTAGTCTATACCTGCAGGTGGAAAACTAGAAATTAAGAATAAAATATCCCTATTTTATGGAAAAGAAAAAAAAAAAGAAAAGAAAAATAAAATTGTAGGAAACATCCTCTAGTCGCCACAACAAAGGGTTCAAATACTAGCTGGTTTTGTAGCATTCAGTCAGACAGTGCTCATACACATTGCCTTACCTCAGCTCTTGCCAAATCAAGTTCCTGCATGACCATGACAAGATCAGCATGCACCTCCTCCAGTTCTTTTTTGGTATCATCCAACTGTAATAAATGAAAGAGCAGTGATATTTAGATGGATGAGTTGTGCGCCAGGAAGAGAAAACTACCAAACAAGGACCTAAAGCGATCCCCTGTCTTCACATGCTTGATTTCATTCCTTAATTAGAGCCATTAATCAATAGGTATGAGATATGAGGCTTTAGAAGGGCTTGGTGACACGACACCTTGCCACCTGTCAAAATTACAGCTTTCTGTTCATGCACCATCCCTCAAATAGTTATTTTCTGCAAGCCTGGCTGCATCCCACAATTCATTATTTACTGTATAGTTCTATCCCTGTGCAATGTCAGAAGATAACCCTTTGATGATAAGGAATGGTTTACATAAAATGGTTAAAACTCACAAAGTACTTCAATACTTCTTACAGTAGTTAAACCTTAAAAAAATTGACTCTCTTATTATGACTTTACCAGCAAAGAAATATTGCATTCAAAATGTTCTCTCTGCATTTTCCTTTTTAAAAAGTAGTTTTTTTCCAATACAAAGGAGCAGTTCGTTATTAAAAGGAGCAGATTAAAAGTTAAACAATTACTTACTGTGAACTTCTCTTATGCTATGTTTATCCAAACATCTAGATATATTCATGCTACTGCTGGATATAGTTTTATCCAGACACCAACATTCATATCTCTATACCCATTACAGTAAACAATAAACCTAGCATGTAAATATACAGAATTTAAAACTAAATAAAATCATATCTGTGAAGAAAAAGCACCAAGCGTGTACACGATGTTAATAAATTTTAGAGCAGCAACACTTAGGTGTAGATTCACCGTGTCATACACAAGTAAAGAAAGGCAAAGTATTGCTGGCAGATTCTCATGTATCTGATTCAGGAGACTAAAAGCATAGCTGCTTCAAAGCAATGTTCCCTGAACTCTCCTGCTGACATGATTCAATCCTGGTCCGCAGGGATCACCACCTATTCTCCTGAAGTTAGGCTAAGAGCAGCTACACACTTCACACAGGCCACCAGTAAACCGTCACGTGGCAGCAACCTTCAGTCACAACAGCCTGAGGTCAGACTGGAACCGGTCACTCAAAGGTTAAAGGTTCTGTATTGTATAACCAGTGGTAGCCATCCAGTCACCACACTATAAATATTTAATATAATTACAGTTTGCTCCTCGTAAAATTCATTCATTTGTGGGTGCCACTAGTTTCCAATTTCTTGATGACAGAAACTGAAGTTCAGCTGAAACTGAACTAAAAAGTCTTGTTTTCCTTGTCTTTAGATCACCTCAAATTGTTATTCACTCTAGTTTCAAAATGTACGTACAGAAGGTTCCCTCCTGTAGAATGAAAAAAAAAAGGTCTATTTCACATTCTGGAAAATGTCAAATGTCTGTCTCTGTTTACTTTTTTCTGACAAATTCCCTGAAGTGACAAATTGAATTATAGAGTAAATCTTCTGCGCTGTAAATAAGAACATGGTCCTGGTGGAGGAGGGAGAATTAGGAAGGTATTTTCACACATTAGTGATGACAACACATAATTGACTTGTTGCTCTGTTTTGTTATGCTACTCAGTGGTTACGCTGTCATCAATGACTTATGAAATTAACTCACTCTCTTTGCACGTATGTCCTCTTTGAATGCCTTAGGTAAAGGAAAAGTGGCTTACTCCACCCTGGAAATACTTGACATGTATATTGTCACCACTTAAGAAATATGGTGAAACTAACAAAAATGTGGGAAATGTGGTAGTTGTTTTGCATTAATCAGTGCAACCTTTGGAAAAACCTTCATTCTTCGCAGGGCTAAACCACAAAAATAAACATACATTTAGTATTAATATATTAAAGTGTATATTTTAAGTCTTCAGACTCCGGAAGTTTAACTCTTGGACCTCAGTTCACAGTAGAAGATTCCTCTGGAAAAGACCTTATATCAATGTCCTTATGTATACACATATATCTTGCAATTATCATGAAGTAACAGTGGCCTAAACATTACCTAAGTTCAAGATGAATTCCCGGTATGTACTTGAGGTAAATGCCAAAATCCAGCAGATAGGGGAAACAGGGTGTTAGAATTACTATAACAAAATTAAATAACTAAACAAGTTACAAGAAACCAATCCTGGTAAACAAACACAAAGATGTTACTTACTAGTAGTTTCAATTCTTCAAGGGAAAGAGTATACACATATTCATAAATATGTCCTTTCACTAGAGATCTGAGATGTTTTTCTATGCAGTGCTTGCAGAAGTAAACACCCAGAGCCTTGCTTCCTTGTTTAGTATGAAGAAACATAATATGGAATGCATTTGTCATTGTTTCAGTTTTACTTCAGGCCCAGAAATAAAATCATAGAAACGCTGGAAGACTTTGAAGAACTGAAATCAAACTACAGCTGCAATTACGGGGTCTTATACTATGTCAGTCACAGCAAAGTTGTCAGATTACTTTTCCAGCTTAACCAGAATGTCTCGTCTCAGTGGGAATACATATATCGATATGATGATGGAATAAGGAATGTCCTCTCAGAAAAGCCCATATGCTCGTGCAAATGGAAGCACAACTGACACCTTCTCTTCATGCTGGGAAGCAAGTAGATCTGTCAAGATCACAAAAAATACCTATGGAGCAGAACTCCCATTGTCAGTTTGTCAATGAACTCTACACCAGCAGTGATTTTGTAAAGGGTTATTTAGTTAGCTATCATTGGTTGTATGTGACAATTTTGGGTATAAAATTAGAACATTTTGCCTGAAATGCAAAGGGGCCTAAAATATTGAAATGCAATTTCTGTTCTTCCTGAATCCAAGGCCCACATGCAACAAAGATGTCCAAATAACCTTGCCATTCCACTACCTACATTCATGATATCGTTTTTCTAGAGACCCACAGTAAGTGAAGGAGCATTTCTTGTAAACATTGAGCTGATTTCATCATCACAGCTGAGAAACCCAAGAGTGTGGAAAACAGAGATCTGCCACTAGGCAAGAGAGCACACTGAGTGTAATCGTACGTGGAGACAACCAAAGCAAAGATGAGCATGAGACATTAGATGAGCATGTAGACTGTTAGTCCTAAGAAGAATGGGGGCTTATTTTGCTGGGGTGGTTAGACAACAAATAAAACAGATTCTTCCGGGAACTACAAAAAGACACATCACAAAATTCATTCTACAAATCTCCATTTTCTATGAGAATAGAGATTCAATTTCTGAATATTTACTGAGACAAAGATGTGTTAACAGAATCTGTGCTTTCCTCAGATACTGATGTGCTTTCTGAAAAGAGGGGTATTAGAAAAAACCTAATAATACAAAGTCCATGCATAAACTTGGACTACTAATTATCCCATCAGAAATCAACACAGAAATAATAACACTGAGGTGATCTGTGTAAAATATATGCCCCTGGAGATCTCGAATTGTAGACTGGACTTTCAAAAGAGCTCAAGAAAGTTGCCATCCTTAACTTGACTAACAGATGAAAAAGCTCCTTTTGAAGTCCAGACCCGGTTAGCTCCTCTTTCTAAAATTAAACAAACAAACAAACAGCAAATCTAACCAACAGAATAAGCACAGCACTGAGAGAAGTGGTGTATCCTATAGAAACCCATATTCCACATTGTGTATCCTTTTGTTTAGCAAGAGCAAGGAATTAGCGTATCCTTTATACATTCTGTAAAAAGACAACAGTTTTACAAGACTGTATGATAGGGTACATTTCCACTCATACCCTGTTTGCACAGGCAATGTGTAAGATTCTGTTACTGGAGAGATCCATTTATATATATATATGTAAATATATATACACACACACACACATATATATATATATGCCACTAATTGTCTTTGATCCTGACCAGTCAGAGAGAGGAACAGGATAAGGCATTTGGTGCTATTTGTGTTTGTGTAAGCCCAGTGTTTTCTGCCTTCATTGATCTGTTTGGCCAGCCACTTCTATAGGTGTACGCACAGCGTGTACGTGTTCTTAGGTGCCTATTGCAAATATATGCTCAGTCTTGTTGCTGCCTGGGTCTGGGGACAGCTGCTGCAGCAGCTTCCCCTCTATTGAGTGAATAAGTGCATTCAAAATTTTGCTTTCTTAAAAAATTCCCCAAACCTGTAAAATCCAAGAGTTTTACAAAATACATAAACTCATCAATCAGAATAGACTTCTTCAAGAGACTATTAACTGTTGAAGTACATCTGAGGAGAGATAATTAAAATCTCTATAAATGAGAATGATCACTTTGCTTAAAAATGTAACAACAGCCCAAATCCACACATCTGAGAAAAATAATTGGTGGTCTGCTAAATAACTTTCTAAGAAAATTAAAAAAGACTGTGGGACGCCACAGTGAGGCAGTTTTCATTCTGTTCTCTCATCTTTTTCAAGGATTCTGTAGAAGTTACAAAAAGTAAAAGAAGTCTAATCTTCCTATATCCTAAATCCACAAAGACTGTTTCAAGAATCTTGGTGTCGAGGGATTACAGCTGCCATTGAGGCAATTTTGTGGCAATTCTGTCAAAGAATTTTAACACCTCACAAGGAAAGGAAAAATCTGAAAGAAAAGGAAAACTTTAGAATTATAGGCTCCTGTTCATCCTAGCTGCTAAATTAGCTGACTGAAACTGAGCCAGACCCCCATCATTCTGTTCTTCCTTCTAAAGCAAAGTGCCCAAAAGGAGTAAATCGAAAAGTCCATGAACAGACATAGTATTAAAGAGGTATGAGCATTTCTGATATCATTCTTCACATACATCCATTTTGTCTGCAATATGTAATAGCCGTAACATTTATGATGTAAGGTTTTAAAGGATGTAGGAGCATGGATGAAAAAAAAAGAAACTGAGGAGAAAGACTATATAAAAGCTAGGAATAGTAGCTGCTGTCTGCTTCTTGATGAGGACACTGAAAAGCAAAAATATTTATATTCATATCTTGACCTTGACTGACAATCTGTCAGGTCCATCGTAGAGCAAGTGAAGTTGGTAACATGCTTTGCAGTCCTAATACTCTCAAAATTATTTGCTTTTTTTTTACTCATGGAAGGACAAGGGTATGCCATTTCATCCTGGTAGGAAGATGGGACACTTGAGAAATGTCTATGAACATAGATCTGTGACTACGCTTGTTTTAAGACTGTCACCTAGAGCTTGGCAATGACCTCTCAGCTCCATTGCAGAGATAGGGTCGTTTTCTACCCACAGATATATAGGGAACATTTTTTTCCTGTGCACAGATCCCTACAGCCATTCTATCTTTGCTTCCCCATTTATTATACAGGTACCTAAGAGAAATAAAAACCAAAAGAAAAATAAGGACAGAATCAAAGCTTCCTATTTCAAAACAAGAATAGAAGAGTCTCACTTGAGTGACTATATCACAAGATATTAATTCCTTAGCAACAAATTCATATTTCATAGCCAAATGACAAAGTTCTGCAACACTAGAAGAAAATTATGAATCAGTCTTTGAGATGCAGAAAATAATAATCCACAAGCTGTGCACCATTCAGACTCCTGTATTGTTATGTGCAGTAATGTATCTCAAATTATGAAACCTGTAGGATATTACATGTACATTTCGTATAGCAATCAAATGTACAAAACAGTTGATAGGAGACGACTGAGAGGTGACCTCATCCACATCTATAAGTATCTAATGTGGGGGTGCCAGGAAGATGGAGCCAAACTCTGCTCAGTGATTCCAAGCAATAAGACAAGGGGCAATGGCAGAAACCGAGGCACAGAAGTTTCACCAGAATATGAGGAAGAACTTCTTTAGTGTGTTGGTGGCTGTGCACTGGAACAAATTGTCCGGAGAGGGTGGGGAGCCTGCCTCATTGGAGATATTCAAGAACCCCCTGGACACAATCTTGTGCCATGTGCTCTGGGGTGACGCTTCTTGAGCAGGAAGGTTGGACCAGATGACCCACTGTGGTCCCTTCCAACCTCACCCATTCTGTGATTCTTGCATCACATTTTGAAAGGACTTTTTCCTAGCACTCTCCTTGGCTGCCACCATTCAGACCATATAAAAAAGAAATCAGAGGAAAAAACACCAGTTGTCATGTGACAGGATTTTGTAGGAAAGAGCAGTTCATGACATTAAACTGACTTAAAAGGCAGAGAGTTGACTCAGCTGGTATCTCTTGTTTCTTTTTTTAACCTGATCTATTCTTCTATTCTGTATATCTTACAATGGAAAATAATGTTTTGGTCCCACTTAAATATTTGAGTAAACATAAAGTAAAACAGATTTGCCAGACAGAAACAAAAGAGTGGATGCTCCTCATATATCCAAGACGTGTTACCACTTCTTGTTAATACAGCAGCACATTTAGAAGGAACTTAAATGACTGCTGTGTTCCAAATGTAAAGTAGGGCATACTGTTGAAAGTGCTGCCACTGACAGTGGTAGCGGGTACCATGATTCAGTTAAGCCTTTCAATTTCCGTAAATGTGTATCTAGACCCCATCCAGGAGACAAGAAGTGGTTGCTCCAGATGCTTAGGAGTAGCTGCAGCTCTCATATTGCAACACTGTAGAAATATTCTAAATATGTTTAAAAAAAAAAAAAAATCAAAACCAAACAAAAACAAACAAAAAACCCAAAAAAACCTGAAACAAACCAACCAACCAACCAAACCAAACCAAACCAAACCAAACCAAAAAAACCCAAACCACCCAAAACCAGAATTTTTTCATCAGCTATAAAAAAAATTTAAGTTTTTAAGTGACCAGCTGAAAACTAAAGTTAATGAATTTATACTTTTCACAATTTTCATTCTTTACAGCAACTGAAAATTCAGAGACATTATGATCTAGGTTACTCTGCATACGCACTGTATGCAGACAAAACCAATCTAAGAATCACCCTGAAGAGATGTGCACTCAGGTGAACTCCTTTTCTCTGTTTCCTCAGTGAAGCAGCTACCCAGAAGTTGATAACCTTGGATGGTGCAGTCTATGCATAATATGCGTACTGAAGACAAGTGTCCATCAATTTAATGATCCTACTTTCTATAGATTTTATTTATTAAAATTATATTTTTCCTGATTTTCTAGTTTCTGCTGATATTGGTACCTAATTAAAAATTATTTGGTCTTTTCTGTAGTGTTTAGAAAATTTATTGCATCTATCCAGTTGCCAGAAGGCAACAAGTAGTTGCATTTTTTTATTTTTATGAAATAAAAAAAAATTACAACCTTCCAGTGAAGCTTCCATGCTTTAACTAAATGTACCATAGGTAGCAGTAGTGCATTATATTACTAATTATTTAGAAAATCTGCCACTATCTTATCAGGATATGGTGGAAGTCTTGGGCATAAGATTGTCAAAGACTGTAGACAGTACTGTCCACAATTCCAGTGACACATCACTTGTTCATTAGGTACTGCAAAGACATTACCAATTCCATTTACCGAAGGAAAGGAACCTACACCAACTCTATTTTGCAAAATAGTCTCAGTTTGACAATTTTAATTGTATTTTTAAATTTATGTACTCTGGTATAAATAAATTATTCTAGATATATTGTAATAAAAGTCTGGTAACTCTGTAGGTCTATTTAAAAACAAGTTTGATTTTAAATAGAGAGAAACATGCCATTCTCACATACTGCCACATTTTCTATGTTTCAGAAGTAAACAAAGTCTACAGCCAAGTCGATTAATGTTACTCAGTATAAACATGAGCTATACAATGCCATCTCTTCCTTTATAATTCTAAGCATTAGGTAATAAAAGTAATATAAAATTTTTACAGTGAACTTATCAGGAAAAAAAAGTTGTGGTTTTACTTAGAGATTTTTTCCCACCAGATATAAATATAATCCAGTGTAATTAATCCATATTCCACAGTCAAAAATAAATAAAATCAAAATTTATCTAGGCTTCACACACAGCATCTTTTTCAAAATACTTTGCATGTTGCATTTGAAAGTTTCGTTATGAGATCTTTTGTCACTCGTATTCTGTGGCTGAGCTGTACTAAAGCTTTGACGCACCTTCCATTCAACTTCTGTGAAATCAGATTTAAAATTGACAAAGTCATCACACCAGTGAGCTTCTTCAGCTGTAAGCACATTCTGATTGTCTTCTGAAGGCTGCCTGTGATGATGAACAATTATCTTTTGGTCTTTCAGCTGTGTATTTAAATCAACAGAAAAGACAAAGATAATTTGTATAATTTGTAGCATGTTTAGAACATAAGTAATGTTCTAAACACGCTACAAAAAGTTAACCTTTCTGTCATTATATAACATTCCTTACTACTTAATACATACTACTTCTACCAAGGTATCTTACTGTTCCATGAACTTATACATTATATACACAAGAGAAATCTTTTTGTAGTGAGCTTTATAATAAACCTTTACAAGCATGTCTTGATATATTATAAATATCTAAGTTGCTAAGAGTTATTATCTCATCATTTTGTAATATTCTTACCTATAGCATGTAAAAAAAGTGTTGCTAAAATATGTTTGTCTATCATCTACCATAGTTTGATTTTCCATCACTGGAAGGCAGACTTTCTAGTATATATTTTCTCATTAGGAAACAATTTTGGATTTTCTTTGAGAATATTTTTCATTTTAGGATTTCCAACTTCTATGTTTTCATATTTGCTTTTTTGAATCCCTTTACTGTTGTGCAAAAAAAGAACCTACTCTCTGTGGCAATCTCCAATCTGCAAAGGTCATTTATAATGAAGCTTACTGTATATGCCTAATTTTATATTGCATAATAAATCTTCAGCTACCCTTATATATGACAACTCTGAAGGTTCAATCAGAGGTTGGATGTATCAATATTTAATGTATCTCTTAATAAAAAATTAGCACAGGCCTTCAATGAAAATAAGTGTTCTTGGTTTATGTGGTCTGCTTCACAGGACTATTAAAATGATTTTTGTTACAGTGTTAGTATTCATACAGGCACAATAACAGAGTTAACTGTTAGGTTAAACATAGCAAAATAGGCACTGAAACAGGTCTGCCCTCACAAGGAAAATGTCCTCAGTCAAAGAGTGGCAAGTTATAAAGCACAACAAAATTCAGTGCCAAGAAGAAAGAAATGTCTATCTACATAAAACAACTGCTCATTGTAATATAGCCCAGAAAGAAACAGTCATACTTTATTCTATGTTATTGTAAAAAATGTGTAAATATGCATTTAGCATGTTTTAGATAAGACAGTGACAGAATAGGACAACTATATACCTAAAATATTGTGTCTGACAAATTACTAAACCTTTATTGAATACACATATGTGTTTTAATTTTGTGTAACAGATTCTGTTGCAAGGGTCTCTGATTAGTCTGATTAGAAATAGTCAGCATTCTATTTTCAAAATAAGTGGAATCAAGAAAAAAAAATTGGTTTTTTTGACTTCTTAAAATCTTTATTTTTCTATGGAGTACACTATTCAGCATATTTTTCTCAAGATTATAGCTACAGCCAACCATTTTTAAAGTGCTCAATTTTGATTGAAAATACTTGTGCTCTCATTTGCATACTTAAAAATTGATTTATAGTAATGCAAATATTCTAACTGGATCTACTATGCAGATTGTTTACAAACAAACTTTCCTCTTTTGTACTTAAATGCCATATAATATTTTGATGAAAAGCAATGACTTACGTTCAGCTGTTTAAGACAATAAAATTTTTCATGGTTTCACTTGTGCTGCAGTGAATTTACTGCAAATTCCGCCAGTCTGACAGATTCAATCTGTCCATCTGTTGAAATGACAGGTCATATTTGCAGCATCAAATATTTCAAGAATTGCCAAATATATTAGAAGTGACAAAGAATGCAAGGAGCACGACGTGCATTCTGGTTGTAAAATAAAATTTCAGAGACAACCACCCCAACCACTCCACACATATGGTATGTAAATGTGTTCAGATAACATTGGTTAAATTCACCAAGTTAAAAAAATCCACAAGCTAATTTTAAGTTTTTCTTTGTCATCTGATGAACCAAGCCTATCTCTCGCTACATATATAGATATATATATAGATAGATATATATATAGATATAGATATAGATATAATTTGGTTTTTTGCAATAATTTGTATTTGCTATTTGGAATATTAATTTTAGATCTCACTTTTAGAAAATGTGTAATGTGTGTGTAGGAACTCTAAGAAGTTTTCTGGGGAGGAAGATGCGTTGCAGATTGGTTCTAGCTACAATTGTATTTGTCTCAAGAGTCTGTCCTCAGAAGATGCTCACATACTGAGTTATCCAGCATAGCATCTAAACACTTCTTAGTTACTAGCTTCAAATGGGTAATTCATCTTCAAAAATAATTGCTGCACAAGCTGAAGATGTAAGCATTAAGTATTTTTCGTAATCAAGCTGTGTGTATCTATCATACACTTGAGAGACTAGTTTTGTGCATCCAAGTTTAAGAAATGTTGATGCTTTTCAAATTAAAATCTTCTGTAAACAAGTTCTAACAAAATAGTGCATTATAGTTATAGCACACTTCTGAAACAATCTTTAAACAGTGTTACATTTTGTGGATTAAAAGATACATTTCTCAACTCTTCACACTGTTTAAATTAAACAAGTTTCAATATAATTTTCCCATGAAGAGAGTTTATTCTTAATGGAGTTGTCTAACAAGGCCTGATTTTGCAGTTTTGATTGTTTTATCTCTCATCATTTAGGGTGCTAAAACCCACAACTGAGCAAAAAAGGAATTTGTGAATATCATGACCACTTCTAAAAAACAATCGAGACTCTAAAAAATGGCACATCAATTAGCAACATTTTGCAGTACCTTTTATGGGAAAATTATACGAACTTGTTTTAAATAAGCATTCAAAAACCCTCTGTAAAATCTCAAGCACAAATATTGACTTCTGATGTCAGCAGAATTCCAAAACTGGTAGCGATCTATCTTGCTAAAAAGTTCCAAGGCATACATAGTTTTAAACTTAGCTGAAGCTTAAATATTAGCTTATTTAAATTTATAATATGAAATGCAGGAGGTAATAATAAAAAAATCAGAATACATACATACAAAAAAAAAATATTTACTGATGCCTGGGTATTGTTCCTATTACTTGAACTCCAGATCTCCAAGTACGATAAAAGCAATAGAAAGAGAAAAGTCGCATTTGGTCAAAGGATCCTATGATTCTAATACAACTCATAAAATACCAGTTAAATACTTCGTATTGTTCAGACACGATACTATCATTGTGTTAAAAAAAAAAACCCAACAAACAAACAACACGTACACAAAAAACAAAATACAAAAAAACCCTAAACAAACAACTGCCCCAAGCAGACAAAGCATTATGTCCTAAGTTAATAAAAAGTTTTATCATTCATTACGTACTTTATCTCTTTGACTCACTGAGTTGGAAAGACTCCAGCAAGGTCCAGTCTGTCACAACCCTGTGTTAGAGTGTGAGCCGGGCAGCAGCTGCTCCCAGGATGTGTAACAGTGGAGTTAGAGGCAGACGACACTGACAGACTTCAGAACTTCTCTTGTTCCATCCCCACAAAAACAAGGCTCCCAGTGCTCCACGTGCCCATGTCCAGCCAGTAGGAGTTTGGTAAGTCATGTGCTGCCGGTAGGTGCTCAGGTACACACACACACACACACACACACACACAGTGCAAACCATACACACGTGGCCAAGCACACAGCTTGCACAGTGAGAAGTGGTGTGGCCCATACTGTGGCCCACATCAACACAAACAGCTTTTGTGTAATTGTGAACAGCACAGGTAGTCCAATTTTCTCTTTTGTTTCCATCTGACCAGGACTGAAGCTTGACACAGATGTAACACAGGATTGCCTCTTAGCTGATGCTCATCTCCTCCAGTTGCTCAGCCCCTTCGACTCTCAGCTCTCTGACTTGTGCTCCTACACTGGAGGTTGGCACTCTGACCTCTCTCCCTACCCGTCAGCTTGTCTGACTGAAGGCCTTGCATGCACACACACACATTACAGGCTCTCCAGCATCAGGCCTGTGATAGCCAAAGTGGTGTTCCCAGATCCTGGTCTATCCTCTTTTTGACAGGCAGACCCATGGATCCTTCAGACCACGTTGTCTCAAACTCATTTTCTTCCTTTCATTGCTGGCAGTCACACCTCTTATCCTACTCATCCCTATGTCCAGTTTGGAGTTTGTTACCATTCAAGTGTACAGGCTCATGACAGAAAACCTGTCCACATACAAGGTAAGTAGAAATAAAATTTTGTACAACTGCAGAATACACTGAAGTAAAAAAGCGCAGGGTTCAGCCAGAAAATTGTACATATGATTCTTTTTTTTTTTTCTCTCTGCTGAACCACACTTGTTTCTACCCAGTACCAAGGTGATCTTTAAAGTCACTTCCAACCCTAACTATTCTATTTCTGTGCTGCTGGTGGATGTTACATCAAGGGCATTAGGCTAAATCCTTCGATGGTATAAGGAGTGGCCAGTTCAGTGTGCTCCATTAGGTTGCAAAGGCTTCTTTCTCTGCCTTTCACATTGCTCCTCTGAGCCTTACCAGGTCCTGCATCTAATTTGATTAGCTTTCAGTCAGACAACCCAGCCCCTACCGTCCAATGGGAGTGGTATTCTGAGTTTTCACTATGTAGCTGCTTTTTTTCACAAAACTTACAAAATTATCTTTGAGGTTTGGATTTTAGTTTTGATTTTGAAATCTCTAGGGGACAGATTGGAAGTGTGATCACATATGACTAAATTTTGTAGGAAATGAGGAATAAAATATTAGTAATCTTTCTTCTCTTCTTTTACTACTTCACTTTCTTCTTTATCTCTCATTAACCAATTAATTTCTCCCATTGCCAGTAAATCTAAGGACACTTATTTTCTGTCTAGACAAGAAATTCCTTTCAACTGCATATTATTTACAATTATTGCCATCAGCCTTTGTCCTGCTGTTTGCATTTTCCATGTCTTCTCTCAAACTCAGAAATACATACACGCTAAAAGCTGGACTCACCTTTAATCTCATTGACCAAAAATCTAGAACTGTTATCTGAATTTTTCCATTCATTTCCACCTTAGATTTTTGTCAAACATAAAACTTGAAAATATAACGAAACTAGTTGGTGTCTACTTGTCTTTTTAGGAGAAGTACTTCATTCCATCATTCCTAACTTGTTTGCTGTTCCTGCAGAGCTAGGAAGCAGGCTCTGTTTTTCTTCTTCCATTTTCCCCTAGTGAAAACATATCATGACTTGTAGCTACCTGGAGCTTTCTCAAAAAACAAATGTCCTGGCTGTCTCCCCTCCCATCTTTTTGCCCACACCCACAGCCTGCTCCCTGCAGAGGCAGAGTGAGAAACACAGAACACCTGTGGAAGCACTGTTCAGCAACAGCTAAAATCTTGGTGTGTTGTCAACTCTGTTTTGGTCACCAGCATAAAATACAGCATCATATATAGACTACTATAAAGACAATTACCTTCAACCCATCTATACCCAGCACATTCCAGCAGTATTTTCATAATTTTGCAAGACAACTCAAAACTTTTTCTTAATATTTTGATTCAAGCAGTGGTTAAGATCCCCATCTTACCTTCCATCCATCTGATGTCTGTACAGTCATTTTATCAATTAAGGTATAAGTTAGGTGTAACCCAAGTAAATTGATGAAGAATACTAGTGAAAACCCTGGAAATAGCTTTGTCTGGGAAGGACTCAAAATTCATGTAACTACATCCACAGAGGTGAGCCTTTTTGCAGTTTAATTTTCTTGTAGTTATACCGCATGGCATTTTTTGTAAGGTGATATTTTATCAGTATATGATACAATCTGACAAACTATGTAAGTGTTTTGTATTCTTATGAATGCTTACAAAAAAGGTATCAAAAAAAAAGTTGTGGAAACGCGAGTTTTATGGCTGTATATTCAACTTTTATATAGCAATGCATAAAACATTAATATTCACTTTAAAAGTTGATACATCTTTTGGTATTAGTAAATAAAATACCTAGATTTGTACAGAAACATATCATTACATTGAAAACCACATACATTATAGAAAGCTTATATAACTAAAATTAAAATAATGATTCTTCTCTCCCATAACTTTTTACTGTTATGGAAAAGTTGTGGGGAAGAAACATGTATGATGATAAAATTATGAGTAAGCCAGCACAATATGATAATTATTTCAGTTAAGGTTATGAAAAATCAAATGACACGGACATGTCTAGGTACATATTGTCCAGCTGAAGAGAAAACATGATGATTTGTGGCAAGAAAAATCTGCCAGAATGCTAACTGTAGTAATTTCAGTGAAGGCTGCCAGTATTATTGACACTGGCAGAGTGGCAACTTGGAACTGCCTATTCAGTTCCATCAATTACTTCCCCAGGATAGGACATTTGGAGGATGCATTTCTTGTAGCTGTTCAGTGGTTCTGCTCTTCTAAGACGATTTCAAGATTCATTTCCAGGTAACTTTCACTACAAAGGAAAAGTACTGCTAAGAAAAATGCACCATGTGAACATACCTGTGAAGAGGTTGCACTTGAGAGAGGATACTTGTTATAGACTTTCAATTGTTGCTTATTTATAAATTCACTACCCACATTTCTCTCCCTCCCCTTTTCAAAATCTATGTTTTAAACACTTCTGGATTGCGAAGGACAAAAGCTGTGTGCTAGTCATTATTTTTTAATGTTTCATATAGCTTAAAAGGTTAAACAGAACCACTGGGTTTTTTTAACTTACTTGCAGTGCAAATTCACGGAGTGTGAATATATAAATGGACAAGCATTCAAAGAATGCTACTCATGTTAAAAACATGATATAAGATAGCATTCCACAGCTAGTCAGTAGAAAAACCGCA
The DNA here is from genome assembly GCA_013397755.1 of Cnemophilus loriae. Lineage (NCBI taxonomy): Eukaryota > Metazoa > Chordata > Aves > Passeriformes > Corvidae > Cnemophilus > Cnemophilus loriae. Next base: position 2,582,500 of record VZTF01004030.1, read on the forward strand.
TCAGTGAAATGCAAATTGAGAGTTCCAATTACAGTGTGGAATTTTCCTCAGCTCTTCACAAAGTAGAAGTATTTCAGTTTATGGCACCTGGTTTCTTTTTGGAGAACTTTAGGAGAGTATTTGTAGCATATTTGAGGGCAAACTGTCCACTTATCCAGGAAGAAATCACAGAGATCTATTAGGGCTAAGGTCCAACCACACCTGCTTTACCTCATTTAAGAAAAATGCTTGAAAAATGCATTAAATAAAAAAGAACACTGTAAAGAAAACAAGAATAGAGAAATAGAGAGCTTGATGTGTAGAAGTGCATAAACTGGCACCTTAGGCATCTCAGAGACAAAGCAACTTTTCCAAGGGAGGCTAGGAAGAAGATGGTAAAGCCCTGGGTGTATTGCCAATAACTTTGTTGAAGAATCAAACTCTGGGCTGAAGAATACCAACCCTAAGTTACAGAGAAAAGTTTTCAGAAAGAGAAATGAGGTGTCAAAAGAGCAATGTACATGGCAACACATCTGCCTATGGAGAGAAAGTAAGATATTAGGGCAGATAACTGAAGAAAAGAGTATTAAAGTAAAAGACACAAATAATTTCCTTTGACACATTTTTTCCTTTCTCATATTTCCTTATCTCTTACCAAACTGAGAGAAACATTCCAGAGCAGACAACAGATGTAACGAGCTATAACCCACAAAGTCAGGTTTCTTTAGTGTGCTTCTTCGAGAAATCTGCAGTCCAAGAACTACAACACAGGCTACAGGATGATACAGGTCTGAGAGCTTTGTTGAATGAATAAATAATACCTTTGTCATTCAGTATGAATACCTATACCAACAACTGCCTGTGACGCTTAAATATCCTTCAAGGACAGCTACAGAATTCTGCTTACTTTAGCTTACATGTCAAAACTGTGCTATAAAAGGCATTTTAGCAGCAGTCCTCCATTTATGACAGGTATGCAAATACCTAGGCAGAAATAATATTGTATCATTCTCAAAAAAAAAAAATGTTACATGCGCTACACAGATCCAAACTTCTCAGTCATTTAAGATGACTTATGGTCAGACTTATTCTCAGTTTATGAAAATAATACTACATATTCCATTTCATCTCCTCTCAGCCTAAATTATTGCTTCTCTCAGCCTAAATTATTACTATTTTTGTGCAAAGGTAGAAATTAAAAGTTAATCAGGATCGAGAGAGACTGCATCCATGCCAGTAAATTAAATGTGCCAGGAACTACTCTTTGCCACTGAGGCCAGTGATCATGATTTGAAACATGTGTAGTGCCTATTGGAAGAGAGTCTAAGCCTATACAAATTCCTGAACTATTCCTGAGAATCAGTTGGGGAAGAACAAATAGCATGAGTATCCCTACAAGCATCAGATCCTACTACCTTTACATTTACAAATAAAAGTGCAGCCTTTTACGCTGGACCAGTAAAAAAAAAACAGCACAAAAGAAGGCATGATTCCTGACCTAATTAATCTGTTACACCACTTGAAGTTAATCGTAAGTGAATGTGATAAATAGGAAGAAGAGAGAACTGAACACTGTAATTAAAATATGACAACATGAATATGCAAGCTGTAAAACTTGATTGTTACACACTGTGCAAAGGTCTGGATTCTTGTCAGGGAGAAAAGAAGAAGAGGAAAGAGTAATTCAACTGCTTTATTCCACTGATGCAAAATTTAGCAATCACTGGCTGGCCAATTTATTTAAAGAACACCATAAGGTGGACAAAGAGGAATAAGCTTAAGAAAAATATGAATCCAGGAAGAATACAGCATGTTTCAGGATTGTAAAGGAAAAAAGTAAAAAGACAGCTGATGAAGGAGCAGAAAAAGAAATTTCATATCACAGAAAAAAGGAGGAACTTGAAATATGTGACATAGCAAATGACAAGTGTTAGAAATGAGAAAAACCCATGCGGGTTAATGAAAAAAAAATAATTTCATGAGACATGAGAAGAATAAAAAGTGGCATGGCTGAAATGATTCAGGAGGTAAATAGTCTGACTACTTTAGTTGGAAATGTTTGCTCAGTAAGATTATGGTAGTAAAGGAGGAAAGAGATGAGAGTCATGAGCGTTTGTAGAGATTACTCAGGTAACTGGGAAAAGCAGGTAAGGAAGCAAACAGGATAATTTAAGGCTGTGAGTGAGTGGATAAGAGTTTGTGATGCCAGAGAAAACAATCAAGATGGGTGAGGTCACAGAAACAGAGATTCACAGAATCACAGAATATGCTGAGTTGGAAGGGAGCCACAAGGATCATCAAGTCCAACTCCTGGTCCTGCACAGAACATCCCCAAGAGTCACACCACGGACCTGACAGCATTGTCCAAATGCTTCTTGGGCTCTGTCGGGCTTGGTGCTTTGACCACTTCCCTGGGGAGCCTGTCCCAGTGCTCAACCACCCTCTGCATGAAAAACCTTTTCCTAATATCCAAGCTAAACCTCCCCTGACACAGATTCAGGCCATTTGCTCGGGTCCTGTCACTGGTCACCACAGAGAAGAGATCAGTGTCTGTCTCTCCTCTTCCCCTCACAAGGAAGTTGTAGGCTGTGATGAGGTCTCCCCTCAGTCTCCTCCAGGCTGAACAGACCAAGTGACCTCAGCTGCTCATCATATGGCTTCTCCACAAGGCCCTTCACCATCCTTGTGTCCCTTCTTTGGATGGCCTCTAATAGTTTAATATCTTCCTTGTATTGTGATGACTAAAACTGCACGCAGGACCCAAGGTGAGATTGCACCAGTGCAGAGCAGAGTGGGACAATCCCCTTCCTTCCTTGACCAGCTGATGATGCTACCCCAGGACGTGCTGATGAATGAAGTGCTTCAAATCAGTGAAAAGAGAAAAGGAACAAAAAAATAGCATAGCAGAAAAGTGTCATTTCTGATCATCCTGTGTATGAAGAATCCACAGAACAAGACCTCCTAATGAAAGAGATCTAAATGGTAGATATGAGGCTTAAAAAGTAAGTCAGCTAATTAGAAATGGCAATGACAGCTAGGATAGAGAAAAAAAGGCAAAGTCTTGGGTAAATGTTAACAGCAGGAGGATAAATACAGAGAGATGGGCTATGAGGCGAAGATCTGAGGTACAAGAAGCTAATATAAATCAGCTGGTAGAGAATACAGATAAAACACTGAGACATAGACAGGTGTTAGGCAACTGGTGGAACTCATAAGCCATTTACCAAAACCAATAAATGAACTAGTAAACAAGTCAACATAGCAATTATGAACTTTATCATATAGCAGAGTAACAAGTTGCATGTGCTAATACACGTGTCAATAAGGAGCAAAAAACAGAGACTTAGCTTGGTTTCAGTGATAGCCAAAGCAGCTGGACAGCAGCTGAACACCAGATTTTGGGGCTGCCACTATAGTCTAACTGTGGAGAAATCAAGGACCTGGATCCATTTCCCATGATGCATTTTGTGTTCCATATATGACCAGTACATACCAAAGGCTTATGGACCACATTTGAAGGAAGTGTAAGAGCTGCATATGTACACGAGTCTTCAGTATAGACTGGGAAAACATCAGGAGATATTTCAGTAAAGTGATTGCTGAATTACAAAGTGCAGGTTTAGCCATAAATCTCAAAAAACCAAAGTTATATACTATAATCTGTGTACATACAATGTTAATTTTTTTTAAGCTTGAAGAGAACTGCACCAGTAAAGACAGCAACCTTTTAGGGTACCATTATTTGAAAAAATGCAGAATTTACATTAACTTTGGTCACAGACATGTACCTTGAACAACTGGTATCTGTAGAGAAAGTATATTACCCCAAAATTTTAAACTTAAGAATGAGCTAAAGAAAACTGTTCAGGGACTAAAACATGAGTAGTCACGGCCTTTTTAGCTAAGTATTCACAATGGTTTGTTTTACTTGGTATATTAATAAACAAGCTTATCTGTAGGATGTTTTATTATTTTCTTTATGTTCAAAATATATCTCTTTTAAAATAGAAGCATTACAGAAGAATCATCAGTCTGATGTAACAGTCCTACTACTATTAGATGCTAATATTTTTAAACTTATTTTCTCCAAAATTTGCAGTAGTATTACTAATTAACATCTGTATTTTTTCCTGTTTGGTTTCTAATTGTGTAATTTTTTGAAATCATGTCTACAGTGGAAGTCGATTTGTAACTAAATTCTAATTGACTCCATCATTCTGCATAATAAAATCCATACATTATACAAATTTATATTTTCTTCTGAACAAAATCTGTATATATATTACTGAGATTATTTGATACATTTAGTAAATCGTATCAGGTACAATTGGAGCTTAACTAAAAATCACAGTCAATGTACAATTTTTGAAAGAAAATCTCTATTCCTATTTATAATAAAATGATCAGATTTTTGTGGAGATTTTCCTTGCATTCCTTTAAAATATTCTTTTAAACAAATAATCTGGTTGTATTATTTCTAAACCCTTATGACTTAAATTTGGAGAGTATTAATATTTTGGACATTACTAATCAATACTTATAATAAGCCATAACAGCAGTTTCAAAGACAAACATTTTATAGGTGGTAGTTAGCCAGGAGTATAATTGAATAAATAATTTTCACTGGATCATTTTTCGGCTCATTCAAGAGCTACAAACTGAACATTTTCAAATAACTTCCTAAATTAAAAACCGGCTACAAAACATAAAAGTAAACTCCTTTTCTAAGTAGTCTCGGTCAATAATAGAACTAATTGAAAACCTATAAATTTAGTACAGTGCAGCATGTAGTCTCTATCTTGCTCTGCCTATACATCAATAGGTCATTCTCAGTTAATTAAGTGAAGGCATAATCAGCTTAATTTATGTAGTTCAGGTCAGTTAATGATATCTTAGTACAGTACCTGAACATTTGGCCTGCCCATATTACTAGCTGGATATACCGAGTTCATTCTGTAGCTCTTCAACTTCAGCTCTTCATTTTTTATCTCAGATTTCACTTTACACAGGTTAGTCTGGAGCTGCTATGTCTAATTTCTTGAGGACGGAACTGAAATTAAAAAAAACAAGTTAACAGGTTAACAAAGCAATGTGATTGGATTGTACTTTGTGATAGTATTTTACTTCAGAAAAATCATAAAAGGTTACAGTTCCAAATTAGCTACCACTTAAGTATGTAATATTTTTAAATCGTAGAATAACAATACACAAAGGAATAATAAAAAACAAAGAGACTGGGCTGAAAAAAATCTTATTTTTCCCATAAATTATATAGTTTTAAAACAGCCATAAGTAGAAAGAATTTTACAGAACACACAACATACAGTGTGGTACCTCAATAAGATGATCATCCTTTTCCTGTTGCAGAGAAAGTGCTTTCTTCTGCTGTCTCTGTAGCTCATCTTCTCCTCTCTGAAGCTGCAAGTTTACACACAAAGACAAACCACAATGTCAACCAATTGGACCTCACTTAGGGAACCAAAGAGATCGATTTGTAAAGCAAAGGATGAACAGGACCCCATTTCTGAAGTACGTTGCTCAAACTGCTCTTTCATTAAAAGATGCTCTCTCTTATTGATTTTGGCTTAAATAATGAGAAAGCTTATCCAAAAATCTTTAGCATTTGGGCTCAAGTTAAGGAAATCAATAGAGTCATTTCCCATTTGAACTGCATATGTGAGTTTTATGTACGAGAGACAAGACAAAGCCCAAATCGGATAAATCAATAACATTGTCAATAGAACATGAAGCTGACAAATGGCATTTTTAAGCAATTAAAGAGAGCTGTAAACATACAGAAGCTAATCAATTACAGTGTTCTGCTATTAACAGTTTTTAATTTATACAAACATTGTTAGGAATCCTGGGGAATGAAGATAACAATACATGTTTCTTGCTTCTGTTTAGGGATTATGACATTAAAGCTTTTGTTCTCTCAATATGTAAATCTTCCAGTGGTCATGGGAAGAAAAGGAAATATTTAATTCATCATTAAAGTCCTATACTGTTATGTCTACATATGTAATAAACGTAGTGGACACAGACCTTGACTATGTTTTTTCACCCAATACAGAGTACAAGGACAACAGAAATATGCAATTATCCAGTAGAACAAAGCACAAAATCATAGAAATGTTGATTGCAAGGGATGTCTACAGGTCACATAATTGGACATCTCACTCAGAGTAGGACCCCAGCCAGTACTAGATTGGATCAACTTTGGCTTTATCTAGACAAGTCTGAAAAAACTCCAAGGATGGAGATTTCATCACTCAACTTCATAAAGTGTTCCAGTGCTATATGACCCTTCTGGTGGAGTGCTTCTTCTAATGTGATGCCAAAGTTGAAACTTGTGATTTTCACCTTTTAATATACCAAGTGACGGTAGTAAGGAGGGTTGGTGTACCTGGTAGTACATCACCCTTGTAGGGTACCTTCAAATTGCAATGACTGCTATTAAGGGTCTCTCTAGCCTTTCTTTCACAGGGTTAAACAATCTCTAGTTGAAGACCCTGTGCTTCAGGTCTCTAACCACGAAGATGTTTAACCAAGACTATACTCTTGTTAGCCCTCTTTTGGATTCTTTCCAGTTTTCCAACATCCTTCTTGAAGTGCAAGATAGACATAAACAAAATAGACCTGAAGTACAAAGGAACAATAACTTTCTCGGATGTATTCTCCACATTCCTTTCAATGTAGCCCAGTTTGCCTTATTTGTAGTGACAGCATTCCATTCACACTCAGCTTGCAAGCGACTATAACCTCTCCTTTCAGCAGAGCTGCTACCAAGTCAGTTAGTTTCCAGACTGTACTGAGACACTTGGCTGTTTTTTCTGAAGTGCAAGGCTTTTGCACTTCTTTTTCTAAACTTAGTAGGTCTCTGTTGGTCCAGTCCCTCTGTTTTTCAATGGTTTTCCATCCAGTGTCACTTAACCTTCCCTTCCCAATCTTGCCTCATGTGAAAATTTGCTGATGGTCTATTCTATCTCATCATCTTGAAATATTTTCATCATTGATGAAAATAACTGATTAAGAAAGGCAGCAGTATTGACTGGATGTCATCTGGAAGCTGAGCCATTAATTACTATCTTCAGAGTCCAAATGCCTGCTCATTTTTCAATCCATCTACCAACCCATTCATCCAACACATTCATCTTACCTTATAAACAAAAATACAATTGAAAAGGATGTTAAAAGTCATGTTTAAGTTGAGTTATACTACATGGGCCCATGTAACCAATCCTTCCAACCTAGAAGGCAATCAGATTAGTCAATTGTAATGCTCGCCCTGACTGTGCAGGTGCAGCAAGTGCATCTTCGTAACTCAGCACGCACAACCCTTTCTCATAACATAATTCTCAAAATGTAAAGGCACAGATTATGCTTGAAGATAAAAGACAAAAAGTATTGAGCCTTATCAGCAATAAGAGCAGTATTTAAGTAAATAAGTAGTTTTGAAACAACCACATATACACTAACATGAGGATAGCACTTCCATTTTGCTACTTGTAGACAGCCTTCTTTTCCTTTTCATCCTCACATGAGACTCCTCAATTACTCGTGTCCAGCATTCAGATTAGATAACAGAAAACTATTCCTGTTCACCTAAAGGAATGTACATCTAGAAACAACAAAGAGTTTTGAAAGAGAAAAGCAACTAGAAAACTTGTACTTTTTGACTCAAAACCTCAAGGATTATCCTTTACCGGTATGTAACTTTTCTTTCTTGTATTGATAGCTTAAATGTACATTCACACTTTAAATAACTCCAAGAAAATGGTTTAACAACAATCTAGCAGAGCAGTGTTGGAGCACTTAAAACAATCAGCAAATGTAGAACCATATTTGCCTTCAGCAACCCAAAACAATATTGCATTCAGTGGTGGTATGACAGGAAATGAAGAAAAAGTTTCTGAACAATGCCAGTAATATTGTCTGATTTCTGGTGGATTATGCCCTGATTCTATTAGAAGGATATATTTCAACAGTTACATAGCGAAACTCAATTCAGGCCACTATCCATTTGGACAGCCATTGAGTCGAAATGGCTAAATTTGTAAAATGAAAAGCACCAGAAATTTCCTGATGCCTGTGGACCTGTGAATACTAATAACATTCTTGACTTGGAACATATGAAAGGTAAATGCTTATTTCAGAGGTCTCAAGCTGAGGAAAGAAAACTGAAAGCTTAATTTACTGGCTACGGACGAAAGGAGATAAATTTAGGAGATATATTAAAAGAGAGATTCTACCTCTGAGAAACAGATGCAGTAAGGGTCATCTCTCATATTGTTGAATTTGTTCACCTCTGATCACCAGTTCTGTCAAGAAGAAAGCAAGTTTTTATAGATACAGGAGGAATATTTTTAAAGGAGAATCATTAATATATATTGTTCTAATTTTAAATCCCACTGGATAGTAGAGTCTCTAAATTTAAAAGTACTCCTCAAGAAGTATCTGAACTGCAGGATGAGACAAAAAGCAGAAGCTACCAGTTTAGGCAGATGACTCAAAATTCTGGGAACCTAAAGGGAATAGGAAAGACAGACGAGCACACAAAGCTATGAACAGATCTGCAAGAAACTTGTTTCTATTTTTGCTTGCATAGAAGACACTGTTCTCATCTATCCTGTGCAGGAGATGCACCTTTTAACTGTAGTTTTAGGCCAAGAGGTCAGTTGAGGAACTGCATTTGGTAGAATGGAACTTTTCTACAAGCAAAAAAGCTCTCATGACTCTCCAGTCACTTCAACAAACTCTGTGATCCATAAAGACATATAACTTGACTTTGAGCATTCAACTTCCCACCTAGGTGCTTGAAAAGAACCTCGGCCTTCTACAGAGATCTACATGTGTAGAGTATTACACTGTTAATCTCTTCATTCACCACTTTTTTGGGTAAGAATCAAGGGACACCCTTGTAAATCAGTGTTTGTGGGTAATTATTGTAAATGTATTTTTGAAAACTAACAGCATAAAAAGAAGACTAAAGTGAAAGACCTCAATTGATTCATGCTAAAAAAAATCAAATATGTGAAAAAAAAAGATATTGTGGAAAGCAAGAGTTATAAAAGTTTTCAACATTTTGTGGGTTTTTGTCTGGGCTTTTTTCTGTATTCTTTATCCATTCACTTTCCACTTTGCTGTTTTTATATTCTAATATTTTTATTCTGTATTAGTTTTTAGTCTCAATAGATAGAATTTGGGTTAGTTTTAACATCTTGACCATGATACCGGAAGATACAAAGTTTTAGTTCTCTTATATTCAAAATGGTTTGCTAAATTGCTTCTCCTGTTATACCAAAATCTGATCACTGAAGAAGATTCTTGCCATGTGTATAGATTTAAATATTCCAGAGGTTTAGAAACACAGGAGTCATCAGTGGCCTCCACTACTAATAGAAGTAAAATTTATAATGCAATCTACTTTCCTATAAAAAAAAATTCTACATGACATCCTGAACATACCTTCAATGGGTAATATAAAAAATTAAAGCAGTTTTCTAACCACTAGTGATGGAAGGGAAATTTAGCACTGATACCTACAGCTAAAACACACCAAAAAAATGCAAATAAAAAAAGAATTTGAGGTACTCCTGAATCTTCTTGCCCAAAGAGAAAAGCAGATCCTTTGCCATCCTGTAGACGAAAAGACCACAGTCTTACCTGAGGATGAAAACATTTTATTGGCTAAATTTCTAAGTAGCTTTATCTTTATACATATTTGTCTAGCCTAAAATGTGCTTAGGATGACTGCACTTGATGCTGGTCTGTGTAAGTTGGAAAAATATCAATCACTGAACTGATATCACATGCAATCAACAAGGAAATAGCATAGCCAGGGGTATGGCAATGTACTGAAGGCATTTGACCCTCTTGCAAAAGAGAGTGAACAAAACACGTGGCAAAACTAAGCCCTAAAGAGAAGCACAGAAATTACTTTGTTCATCATTAGATACTGGGATTTCTCTAAAAAAAGCCAACAACAACAACAAAACCAAACTTTTTTTTTTTCCCATTACAATTTAAAGATGCAATTTGCCAGAACACAAAAGCCCATGTATGACACTGATGGATATTTTTCTGTTTTTATAACACCTATAAAATATGAAAAACTTAAAGATGGTCAGCCATCCATGCAAATCCCACTGCATGCATGACAAAACCAAATTCAGAGACTGACTGAAAATTTATGAAGTATCTGTAACTGTATCCTTTCTCAATACACTTTCATAAAGGAGATAACGTCCAATACCAGACAACGGTGAGTAAAATTACTAATGTAAAGAGTTATTGGCATTTTTAAAATTCACCACTGTCATCTGTTTCCAGTTTTTCAGGGAGGCTGATTACTTGATTCAATGAATGTCTTCTTTTAATCTGTCTTCACTTCATTATCAGCTATTTTCTACTATCTCAAAACAAACAGAGTAAAACTCTAATCCCTGACTGGTGTCGTTTACTTCAGTTAACACAGTTAAGTTCTTCCTTGAGTCTTCTCAGGACAGAGAATGAAAAAAAATGAGTTTACAGAAAACAGAACAAAATGTGTAGTGTAGTGAGGAGTGTACAAAATCATGTGGGTACAACCTAATTGCAAATCCAGCCAATTCCAGGAGAAAACAATAGCTCTCTTAAGGCAGAGAAGGAGAATTCACTTTTGTCACAGAGCTCGGTTTTCTTGAACACGTAATTAATCTTTCTTCCTTATCAATAAACTCCTGACAAGATTTCCCTAGATGAGAAAGCTCTTGTGCAACAGTATACATGAATTCCTCGAAAGCATTCAGATAAAATAAGTTTATACTCCACAATTTTAAAATTCAGTGCACAGTATATTGGTTCTTAGTCCTCTAATTAAGATTTTTATAATGGTAGAATTTCACAGAATTTTGCATCAATATGGAATTTTCTATTCCTGTAAAGCATTTGAAAGACTAATTGTGATTATTCTTGTTAGCAAATGCTTGAAGACAAACGGACTAAGACAGGAATTCCTGCTCCATTTGAAATTACCCAAAGTCTCAGATAAATCTTGAACTTATTTTTTATTCTTAGCTGAGAAGTCAACAAAAGACTTTTTCTGATTTCTTCAAGTTTCTTGGTTGCTGTATTTAAAACAGAAAAAGGTGTCATATTGTATAGTTCACAATATAAGTTAATTGGCTCGAAAAAAACTGCATTCTCCAAAACACCTTGCCAGTTTAAGTCTGGTGCTATAACTGTTAGCAAAGGGAAATAACCAGGGATTGGGAGTTGAATGCTTATATGCTGCTGTTAAATGAAGCAGTTGTGCTTGAGAAGCCTCTGCCTGAATGCAATTCATTTTACAGTATCATCTGGGGACAAAGTATAGTTTAAGATGCAAACTGAAATGGCATCTTCTGGTAATGCAGAAATATCCCTCAGCTGACTTAAGAAAGAAATGAAGCTGAAAACTGGACCAGTATAAAACAATTGATCATTTTGGTCTTGGTGGTAGTAGTCTTACAAATGTTTCTTAGACTGAAAGTCATTCCGTGTATGGCAATGCAGCAAGCGTGTCGCTGTGGGTAATCATATCTGAACTGCTTAAGGACACAGAGCCAGCAAGGTAATTCAAGTAAACTTTTTCTAAGAAAGGAACAGGTATTCAAAAGATAAACTGTAAATCCAGGCATGCTTTCCAAAATCTATAGATTCTTGAATGTGTATATGTGCAGGTTGAAACAACCATCAAATAAAAGAGCTACAGTATATGAGATGTATCCTAGATTAACCTCTACTGTTCATCAATACATTTGCATCTTCTGGATGTTGCTGCTAATAAAGGAATGAATCCCTGAAATAAAAAGAAGCTCAACTAATACGAGATGAAATAGGACCTAGTTTACATGTTGGATTCAATATCTGCAACTCGACCTGTCCACAGAAAATGAACCCTGATCCACTACTGTTTCATACTCAACTTCAAAAACCTCAAAACTCTCCAGTTTATAAGCCAGGAAAAGATGTGCAATGAATCAAGAATCATAAGTTATCAATAGCAATATTAACATCATAAAACTTTCCCATTTTGTGATTCTGTGATAAAAAAGCAAAAGTCAAAAGGGTAAGACGCAAACATGAGGAATTTCGTAATTTTGTATAAAACTATGGGGTTTTTTGTAACAGGCAAGTTAAAAAGCATGGAAAATTTCCATAATGAAATGGAATTAATAATAAATAAATAAATAAATAAATAAAACTTTTAAAAGTTTAATTCTACTACACTCAGGAATTTCAGTCTCTGCTTTTGATGAACTTTTCACCGACTGTTTTTCCTTTCTTTATGAACGCATACAAGGAGAGCTGTGAATTTCTATATAAAGGTGAGCACTAAGGGCAACCAAAGCATTTGGTGTAGAAATAATGTGATGAAAAGCAAGGTCACCCAGGCTGCAAAGTAAGTACTAATAAAAACAAGAGGTGGAAGACAAGGCTAGAAAAAGAACTAGCATTCACACACTTAAAGACAGATATGTAAACACAGAGATTTGGATGGAATTTAGGAGGTAAAAGATACACCTAACAAAAACTGACATTTATGGTAAGAGGGTGTGGAAAAGTTGGACAAAGAAGGCGTAAAAAGTGGATAGAAAGTGACAGTAGAAAAGGTATTTGAGCGGGGATATAATATATTGCAGCCATTCAGGGGTCTACGTAAAGCCCCATTTTCTTTAGGTTACAGTTTGCTTCCTTTCTCCTTCTCCTCTAAACTCATGTCTTCTTTACATCCACATTGGTCATAGAAGCATCTTCTCCACTGCTATTTTACAATCTACTTATCTTTCTAAATTCATGGTTTCAAACTCCAATCCATCTGAAATTTGCTTCTCCAAACTACGTTTGTTTTTGTTTTGTTTTTTTTTTTTTTTAAGAGAGAAACACTGTTTTAAAACGCTCTTAGCAAAGTCAGGTGCCAGAACTCTCTAAGTGGAATTAGGTACTTGTATATAGCTTTTTCCTTACTTGATTCAGCTCCTGTAGCCAGAAACTTAATCAGAAGGATCCTTTGCATGATATTACTGTTATAAGGTCCTATGTCCAAGTTGCGCTAACAGAGAGAGAGGAAGATACAGGCTTCGTCATCTATCTACTAAATCTGTGCCAGCAAAACAATATATTCCTACTCTATGCAGAGAAGCCTCTTTGGAAATGCAAGATCTACATTTAAATAGACCTTGAGTTTATATTTAGATTTAAATGCTTTTCTAGAATTTTGTCTTCTCAACTTAAGCAAACTTCCTCCTCCAAAACATAGAACTAGATACAACTAGTTCATGTATTTCAATAATTTATTGCACAGATTATTCTTATTTTAGTTATAGTCAATCTTTTTCTATTAAAAATATTTTAGAGGCTTAACCTTTTAGGCATTTTTAATCTCTTAGGCATTTTAAACTGCATCAAGTTAATACTTCACATATAGGCCATCAATGTATATGAATATACTATTAACTCATTAATATCTAAAATAAGCATTTGTTTATACAGTGCCAAACACTAATCAGTGCAATTTGATTCTTTTCTTCATAGCCTTAGGAACTACAAATCCTATTTATAAAATTACTTTTTGTGGAATTGAATGTCCATGTCTCTCAGTATTTTTAAAAACAATTCTTTCAAAGACTTGGTTAGCTGCACCACTTAAATATGAGCTTGGCAGCAGTGTTGGTGTCACAGAGATTATATGCTTGGACTTCAAGGAGGTCAATGAGATGACTGCAGAGCTCACGGTACAATAGCCTTCACTAGCTAATCCGTAATGCAGCATTGTCAAATTATGATCGTGCACCTGCAGTTTTCCAAGGAAAAGAATTCAAAATGAGAAACTCCATCTGGACCATTCTTGTTGTTTTGGTTTTTTTTTTTTAATAAAGTATCTTCCTCATAATGAAAATGACAACAACATTCACAATTAAAGACCCCGATGGTAAGTATTAGACACTGCTATAGAATGCAACATCTATCCACTAAACATACTTTATAAAGTGTATACACATTTATTCAAAAATACCTATTCAGTAGTATTCAGATTTGCCAAATCTTGGGAAGCTGTATGCAGTATTATTGCTATATGAACTAGCAGTGCCAATTCAGCAGATCTGTAGTAAAAAATTGTGATCATAGAAAAACCTATAAATCACAAAAAGACAGAAGGATTATACGAGAGAAAATGCCTTTAGAAAATTAACACTTCCCAGAAGTTTTACTCAATAGATCATGAAAATGTTTAGAATATTCAAGGATATTACTTTTTTCAAGTTCCATCTTCCTCTAATGCATGCTTACTTTAAATGTCATCTTAATTTAAATATATTACTATTAAATAGTTGTAACAATCTTTTTCCCATGTTCAGTGCTGCATACAGCTCCAGAGGCTCAGGAGATCTGCTATACCTGTAGCACTTGTAATAGGTTGCATAAGATCCTCAGTGTACAATGATTCTTCTTTCTCTTCCCTCTCTCTTTCCACATGGGTATGAACTCTATTTATACAGCTGAAAGGAGAAGAAACAAGGATTTATGTCCAGTTTAAAATTCTGATTTTGTAAACTTATGTTTTTTACATTTATTCCTTACTTTGATTTGTGCTTATACTCTCTCCTGTTGAACAAAGGTTTTGTTTCTTTTTCCAACAGCACATAAAGTTTGTACACACTTAAGAATTAAATGTAATTATACTATCAAAAAGACTCTCCCCATTCCTTCTTGTTCTTCTTCTTCCCCCAGGTTTATACACTGAGCATGATGATGTCATATGGTGTGGGATATCCCTTTGGTCAGTTGGGGTCATCTGCCCTGGCTGTGTCCACTCCCAGCTCCTTACGCAGCCCCAGCCTGTTCACTGGTGGGCTGGGGTAGGAGGCAGACAAGACCTTGGCACTGTGCAAGAACTGCTCAGCAATAATGAAATACCTCTGCACTATTGACACTGTTTTCAGCACAAATCCAAAACACAGGCCCACACTAGATACTACAAGGGAAACTAACTATACCCCAGCCAAAACCATGATGAAAGTATTAACTGGACAAAACAAATCCACAGAAAGATGTATTGTCAGATTAAAAAAATCACAGATTCTACTACATTGACAGTCAAATTGTGAAGTAAATGATAAGAAATACTAAAAACTAAACTAAAGCTGTATTCTTTTCATACTCTTGAAAGGGGAGCCAAATCCTAGAAATTGTAGAAAAGGAAGATAAATTCCAAAAACAGCAGTCCTTCCAGAAAAATATGCCCAGAATTCTCTAATGGAACTGGAGACCAATGTGTATTTTAATAGCCTCAAAAATGTTTAATGGCTGAGGAATTCTTTAATAAAAACAGACATAGTTCTGAATATTATCAGTTGCATTTTGGATTGCTTTCAAATGCAAAAAGGGAATCTATAGGTAGTAATCTATTCTGCATTACACTGCTGCCAATAATTTTCAGTGCAAAGTGAACATTCTCTTCCAATAGACAAGGCTTCACCTTCATATATTCTTCTAAATTATTCATTGGCCAAAAAAAAATCTCACTTAAATGTTATCTAGTGAGTATCACAACCTTTTCAGTTTAATATAGAAACCTAAACTGATTATTTAGAGTGTTGTTGTATTAAGAGGAAACAAGAGTATTCAGTGACTTTGATGTTCTTTTATCATTATAGTTCACTGGACCTTTAATACCTTTGTGTAATTTAAATTGAAGGAGAGTGGAATCAAAAGGAAAAATCTCCCTAACAAGGTATACTAAAATTTTGTTAATTTAATACATATAAATATATTTTACCATGCACAGTTCTTCCGCTGGAAGTCTGACATCTGAATCAAATTCACCATGAATTCAAATAATATTTTACTGGCCAGGATACAGTTGGCAGTCCAACTGGCTCTCCCTTATAAACTATGGAAATTTTGTGTGAAGTGTCCTGCAAGTGAATGGAAGAGTTTTCACCAGTGAGTACACACCCCACAGTTTTCAATGTTTGCTCCCATAACATTCCAATGCAGCTGGAAAATGCACTTCGGGATAATTTGCTCTTTCTCTGTGCACAGGAACAAGGCCTTCTTTGATTTCTGCCACTTTACAGAGCTAAGAAGTGGCTCTAGCAGCCTGCCACTAACAATCAGCTGAATAGAAGTGCTCTGACATGATGCTCAGCTGGGACAACCATTCACAGCAGCATACTCAACTTCAGCTAAGCCTGGTACCTTAAAGTACTTATTTAGCTACTTTTCATAAAGATCAGAAGATAAAAAATCTTTTATTTCCTGCCAAGAGGCTTGTTGGATCTAGTGATGAAGGGTGGAAGCAGGTTAGGTTCAAGAATTTTGCCTTCCCTGTGTGTTGTGTCTTGTCAAGACATGCACAGGTTTGCCATGATTTGGCTCCCTAACTTGATTGGGAGCCCTTAGACAAATGTTTTCAGCTCTGTTTTAATCTTCTTAGCATGAGGTAGATCTTGACTTGAATCTTTTTCCATACATATATTCACTTCTGTCTTTTGTTTTTCTGGTAAGATCCTTATGTCTTCAGGAAGTCTGCACGTACTAATTATTATAAGGAGAAAAAAAGAAAAAAAAAAAAGAGAAAAAAATCCAATTGTCATCATGATATTCTGGAATTAAAAGTAGACAATAATAAGTTTCCTGTCTTTTTGGTTTTTAAATGTTTCCATTTTTATTTTTTTTCTTTTTCCTTTTTTTAATGGGAAAGTAGATGAGAGGTCAGGTGATATATAGTACCCTCTATTATAGATGCCTCATAATCATAATACCTCAGGTAGTTATTAAGATCACAACTTAAACTTTTCTCAGGTTGGTACATATATCAAATACAAATTAAGAAGACTGAAACCATTTTGAAATTTTGGCATATTATCAACCAATATGCTTGAATTTACTGAAAAAGCATGTATTCCAACATTTTTTTAGCAGATAGTTGTGTTCATTATATTAAAAGCTGCAGTTAAAAAAAACTCCCTCTTCCATTCCCCATATTTCGAAAGGTACTTTTTCTGCAGATTCAACAATAGCAGCCTGTATCAAATTAATATTGTTTATATGCTGTATGTGAGAGTTCAAGCACTGCTTTAAATGCATAGAGTTCTCCACAAAAACAAGATTAGCAGTTTCAGCACTGCAATGTAACAGTATTATGAAATTATTATAGAAATCAATAACATTTTCATTTCCAGAACTAATCTGATGGTAAGATCTTGTTTATAAAGATATTAAACAAATGCATTATTCACATTTTATAATGATTTTCAAGAAAGTGGACATTTTTTTAATTATCGCTTGGAAGTGGTAAAATAAATGAGTGTAATTTTTATTAACAGGGGTTTATTTACATAAAACAAATGCTCATTGAATTATTGAGTATGATAATATCTACATGCCTAGTCCTGTTTGTCATATTTTGTGCCTTTTGGTGACATCAGAATTACAACAACCTGATTTATGCACTAAATTTAATGCATAATATGACAACATACCGATAGGTATGCCTTATAATGTATAATTTAAACATGATTGCTATATATTTCACCCATATTTTCTTGGCTTTACCAAGATTCTCATGCATCTAGAAATCTCGATTGTAAAGCAGGTTGCCAGATATGAATGTCTGTTTGAATTAATGAACATTTTTATAAAAATACTCTGACTATGAATGTTTTAAAAACCTTGTCATAACATTCACCAAACTTACACATGACAGCTAGCATGTGTTACTGCATTTTCATCTTAAATATTTGATGACTGCCTCTTTAAATCCAAGATTCATAACCCAGAGGGTTTCATTTTCTTACAGCATATGTAATTCAAGAGACATTTATTAGTATAGTTCTCATTTTATGCATCAAAAAAATATTTTTCAGAGAACCATTAGATGAACTCACTGCTTTTCAGACTTTTTTTCTGAGCATTTTAATTATAATTGTATCTTTTCATTGACAATATTTGTACACAGACTATTTGCAATCCTCCCTGCTTCCCTATCTCCAGCCCCATCAGAACTGAAAGAAGAATTCTGCAATATACAGTATTGCAGAGTCAGAAAATGTGAAAGGCATCAACTAGCATCTCATACAGACTAGATTAAATATCTGAAAACCCTTCGTAAGCCTTTTTTAACCTCCGAACATACCCAAAGAAATATTACTGCATACAATTACAATTCATAAAAATTTGCTAAACACAGATTTTCATCTAATGCTGTTAAACTGCTATTGCCAAAGCATAAAATGAAGATTTCTTTATTCCTTATTGTCCACGCATAAAACATTCAGCAATGAAAAGACATCAAATATTAGAATGTTTGTAATTATTTAAGAAGCTGATCAACAAACCACTGTTGGTGCAATATATTACTATGTTAGTACTGAAGGTTGTCCACTGACAGGTCACTCTCACTTGACCTTGTACGCACAGAAAGGTAGTTCACCATGGTAACCTTGGTCCTGTGCCTTTCCATACAGTAAATCATTTCAGCCCTCTTCATGTAATTCTTTTATTGGCTGTGCAATTGAAATGTCATGCTTCACGAACAGAGACGCTGGTAATTTCTTATGGGTGATTAAACTACCTCTGTAACCTATGAGCATGGATGGAACTGTATGCAACACACTTAAGCATACACTCCATTTCTTTTAAATTCTTGATATTTTTCAGTTGCTTACAAGGAAGTTTGCTCTAAGAATAAAAAACAATTATTTTTCATAAATGCATTCTAAACAAGCACCAAACAACATCCCTTTTACATTACCTTCAGGAGCAAAAGGAAAACAGCAGCCTAGAGAAAAAATATTTAACATTGTTTTTAAAATAAGACCTAATTTTTAATCATACTGACAAATTTCAAAAGTCAAGCTAGTTTATAAAGGCCAAATTAACCCCAAAGCAGGAGCTGACATTCTTACTTTAATTATATTAGTTTATAAAGGTGAGATACCATGCAAAATAATTGGAAAAAAAAAAAAAAAAGAGGTGGGCAGACTACTTCAGCCATTATTCCATTTTAGTATTTACTTTCTTTGTAATCTTGACACGGAATTGAACAAATAAGCCTGATGCTTTCTTTTGAGATCTACTCAAACTAGAACCTAACAGCAGAAAACACATAGGGTTTAAAAATTATTTTTAAATTATCTTCTCAAAAGATACACTCAGAGGAACTACACACCTTCTAAGTTTTCTTTTATAAAATGGCACACTTCTTTATATGACTGATAGAAATACTTGCTGTAGCTCTATTTGCATGAATTTCATACCAGGTTTTTGCCTTTTTCTTTTGCATCATTCAGGTGAGTCAGAATGACAGACACACAAAATTACGTGCGTATGCAGTGCATAAGTGGATACATCTTTCAAAAATGGGGGCAAAAATACTTTGATACCACCATTTCTACATTCTTTTTCAAAAAGCCCTACATACAAAAGGAAACAAACCAAGAAAATAAAAGCCAATAAAAAATACCATGCCTTTTATAGAGAAAAAATAATCTTACGGTTTTCATGACTTTAATTAACAAAAAATTAGGATAATCTTGACTTTTGTTTTAGTTTCTCGGTTTTACCCATTCCTGCACACAGTGAAAAATAACAGTAATCAGTCATTTATTAAAAATTAAAGTAAATAACTGACAACTGAAAATGCAGTGACAAATTGAGAAACCGTTTGACTGCTGAGTTCTGGAATAAATCTAATAACTTAACAACGTCTAATCATTGCATAAAAAAGGGATTTGGAACCAACTTATCAAAGGAAAGAGTGAAAGGATCTAAGATGCTAGGAAATTCTTCTTTAGTGTTTTTATAAGACCACAGAAACCAGTTTATTTTGAACTTAAGAATCCCTATCTGCTGTCAGGGGATCTATTTGTGAAGGTATAAAAGGTCTAATATAGTAGATATCCCATTCAGCTGGATTAATGTCCTAGTGATGAGAATGGCAGCTGCTAGTCCAAAACTTGCAAACAGTTTCAGTTTGAATTGTGAATCTTCTGTCTTTACTACTTTCTACACAATATTTAATGTCTTACTTAGGGCAAAGTTAATCAGTTCAGAGAGATAGCTGAATGCGGACTTTTCATTTCATCTTAGAAAAAAATCTCAGATAAACTTATTTTTGAGGTGGGGAGAGAGCAAACACCTTCTCTAATGAACTCAGGAAAAGGGCTACTTCCTGTTTATGTCAGGAAAAAAAAGACAGTGGATTTCATTCGGAGTAATTTTATCTTATTTCTCTCCTGTACCATTGTGGAACATTGTTTGAATTTCCTGAGAAAAGTTCCAGTGTTAACTACAAATCTTGAGCATGAAATTGCAAGCTACATCAAGACTGGCACAATGAGAAATCACAAAGAGGGAGTCTGCAATCCCTCATTCTTCTATTGGTCACTTTCTGTATTTTTCTTTGACTACCCAGTAAGTCAAGCTACATTTTTCATATCTCTTAAACAGAAAAAGGATATCTGTTACACCAGGTTCTTCTAGGTACCTTTTGTGAAAATCTGTATTTTCTCATTGATCCCACAGATTTCCCACAGAATTTAAAAACAACTGTTAAAACAGTGATAATATAGTAATAACTGTGAAATGGCATGGTGTTATTTAAAGAGGAAAAAAGGAAAAAATTTCTTTATGCCATAATTATCAAAGTGAAAAACTAAAGGAAGGACTTGTACATCAGAACTAGTATGGTCCTAAAAGAGAAGGGAAGAGGTGTGTCAACCTTCCTGGTAGGAAATAAACAAATCAAATATTTCAGATATAAAATGTCCCGTAAAAAAATGGGACAGATTCTATAACGAGTAGAAGTATAGATATCAGGGCTGTAGGTGCCTGATAGATTAAAGAATTTTTTGCTTTAATAAAAAGAAAAAATCTAAGTTTACAGCTATTGTTGGAAAAACGGGCTAGATTTGAATTTTTTCACATTTTTACAGGTGTCTCTATACTTCATCTAAGCTCTACTGACCATACAACTCGGATCCTGCACTGACAAAGAACTGTGCCTGAGTTAACACTAAGTAGGAATCTCCTGTCCATTTTACTGGTACATTAACTAACAAATGTAATCTATTATCCTGTAAGAAACCCCTTCACTACCCCACACTGTGACAGACTCCAGATATCCATGTAAACTGTTATCTAACACTTTGACTTAGTGTGCAAACTGCCATCACAAATCGCATTTCCCTTCTTAAGAGAATTATTATTTCTCTCACATCGTAGCAAGGAAACACAAACAGGCAGGAAATTTTCAAGATTATACTTTTAGGGCCCACTTCTCTAAGGTTATAGTATCTTGATCTTTAACAAAATGCCTGTTTTTCCCCTGTGAAAATGCTGTCTTAGTGTCAGGTAGTTTGAACAGACTTTCCAGGGAAGCATGATTTCTGTACAAATGTGGCAGGGTGGACTGATTAACTTGGAAACAGTAGGGATCTAACTACAAGAAGTTGTTAGTTAACCTCGAAGCTCCAAGGACAGCCGGGCAATTGTACCCAACACTGCTTGTTCTCAACAGAAGTAAGACATACCCAGGAGGACACACACTTCTTTCCACCCTTTACCTGCCACCCTTTCTTAAGTAGTTAGTATTTGTAAAACAGTTTAAAACCAACTTGTAGTGATGCAGTAAGCTTAAAAAGAAACTAGAGAAATTTTCATTTTTTTTTTTTCATTTGTGCACTGCATTGGTTCAACTGAAACAAATTTAAATTTTGGCATAATTTTTCTCCTAAGTAGCATCATAATGTACCAATTATGATAATAAACTTTGGTGTCTATGTAAGAACAAAAGATTTAGAAACTGTATTTGCCAATGTAATGTTTTCCAGGTACATTAATAGCTCTTCCTGTTTCTTGGTCTATATATTTTGGTCCTTCCTTCTCAGTACAAGATTTTTCCTTTCCCAGTAAACCCTCTGCGTACTTGTCTGTCTGTTTCCACTTTGAGGATTTAGGGGACAGCTAAAGGGAATAGCCATGTTTCAGTGAAATGATCCATTTTTCTTGGACTATTCTCCTGTACGTAAGACTCTACACATAATTTAATCTCCCTTCAAACAATTATATCAATTGATTCTCTCATATTTTTCTGGAACTCCCTTTACCAGCTGTTCTGAAGTAATTCAGTGTTTATTTGTACATGAATATGTTGGCATCTGAGAGACAGAATACAAAGCATGTAACTGAGAAAACATTTGTGAAAAGGTTAAAATGTCATATATGCTAACACTGTACCATGTATGTATAGAAAGAAGTCAGTGAACATTTTTGGAGGAGGAAACAATATTATTTTACTTACCATTGCAAAGCACTTGAAAGCTACAAAAATAGACAGAGAAATTCTGAGCATGAAATTGCATTTATATATTTTCACTGAGATTCCTTCTCCTCATGTATGATACCTGAATTCAAAGTTTCTGGTATTTCTACACTTCAGACTACTGAACTATAGTTAAGGCATGAGGTTATATGTTAAAAAAACCTCTTCATTTCTATTTAAAAAACACATTAAGTTCATATTTATATTACCTCTCTTTTTCTGCAGTTTTTCCTAGACATACCAATTCTTGAGACACTTCTTAGATACAGATTCTGTCATACGGATTTGAGTTTCCTGAAAAAAAAATTGAGACATTCATTGACTTTGAATTTATCCTACCTCAGAAAACATTAGTGTTATGGTTAGTAGAGTCCCAGAAATCACAATAGCTGAGGTCTCAGTCAACTCAGTCTTCAGTTTGAGAAAGATCTATTATGCAGTGTAAGTGCCAATGATCCAGGCTGCTGTCATTGTGAATTGAAGGGTTAAAGAATGCAACGTTTGGACCAGAGGCTGTTGTACCTTCAAGGGCTGTTCTCCTGCAACTACCTGTTTTACAGAACACTTAATAATTGGAGAATTAGTTGGCACTGCCAACTGATATAAAGGTCTGAGGGGAAAAGTTAGCGCCGTGAGATTGGATGGTATGGTAATGAGCCGGCGCCCTGGAGTTCTCCTGTTAGAGATGCCGCTAGGACCCATGGGAACCTTGCTCTGCAAGGGTTTATTGAGAATTGGCACCTCTTCTTCATAGCCAGAGCTATGAAAGATGATTGCAGAGAACCAATCATGCCTGCTAGTCCAGCCATTGTATACACCTGACGCTTTTGGAAAAGAAGTTGAACAGGTGTCTAGTAATAGACTCAGAACTCAAAGGGCTTTCAGATGTCATATCATATGGAGACCTCCTGCTGCTCGAGACCATGACTAACATAAAAGTATTTGCCTTCTCAATATGTTTTCTTTGTTGTAAAAGAGAGTTTCCTGCAGTGCTCATAAGGATAGGAGAATGGTAAAGATAACACACATGCAAGGTATTTTACCTTTTCTCTCAGTTTTGTGTAGCAGTGAATATGTGTTTCCCAATGTCTTTTCTTTCTGCTCTTGAATGTAAGGCATGAAGCTTTAAAAACTGGGAAAATGCAAATTATTTCGGGATTATTTCATCTACTTACAGAACATGCCATCAATTCTTAGTAAAGAAAAGAAAAGGATATATGCATCTCATTAGCAACTTTTTTGGCTTTGGCAGACAGAGATATATCATTATCAGTTTTCCATGATATAGAATAACTTTCCAGTTTTTAAATATCAAGATCAAAACAAAGAAATTTAACTGCAGGCTATTTGACTTTTAATTTTACTTCCTTCCCATCGCTAATAAAAATAAATAATTGAATTCTTTCAAAGAACAGGAAAATAACTACAACAGAAAGCTAGGACACAAGATCACAAGATCCCTTGAAAATTTCTGTCTTTAAATTATCCTTACATAAAAAGCACACTGTAAATGTATAAGGTGAAGTTACCTATGTTGTGTGTAAAATAATAACACAAAAACTGTGGGAAGCTGTTGATATTAGCATTTCTTGAAATAAAATCATCCAAAAATGTTTCATCCAAATCCAACATGTTAAAGAACACTAGCTACTTCTCTCTAAGGGGAACAACTTCTTTTCTTCATCTACCTAAAATGAATATTAAGTTCTGTCTAACAAGTGTCAGGCTCTCAAGTGAAGTAGAACAACTGCACATCCTTATCAAGAATCAATGTTGATTCTGATTCAAGATTCTGATCCTTTGATCTAAACATATCTTGAAATTAATTTCAATTGCAAAGGCAAAAAGGTTTATCTACAACTTAAGATTAATTTTATCATTTAATCATTTGCATATTTAATCTTGTTTGTTATTAACTCTGAGCACAGTTTATTGAATTTGCTCCTCTTTTGGCTCGGCCTTGGAGAGAAAAGTAAAAGTGCAAAAAAAAAAAAGGCATATAAAGAAAAATAAAAACAACACATGATCATAAAATTTGCCAAATCACATGCTATCAAATGTGTCTTCTATCTAAAAAAAAATCCTAATACCCTTTAAGCTTCACTATCATTATTCTTCTTTACAAGTACAGTACAAGGTGTAAGAAGCACATATTAAACACTTTGACCACTTCTACTCTATGCTTCAATGGAGTTTTTAAATTTAATGTGTCCCTTTGAATGACAGCTTGCTTCTCCTTAGTACTCAGTTACTTCCTCTGAAATTAAACAATTAATAAGCCAGAAGCTATGTGAGCTATAAATTATTCATCCAAATGAACATTAATCAATTATAAAGAGATATAGGAATAAAAAGAAGAAAAAAAAGACAGCTATATCCTTTTAATAGTAAATGTTGTCTAGCCAAAATATCTTTAAACAGATGTAAATTGTGTAATAGTAATGCAAGCAAAGCTATATTACGGCTATTTATGTTAAAATATATATATATATGTGTGTGTGTGTGTGTGAAACAGAATAATGAACCCATGACCCGTTACCAATGATCAAACAAGAAAAATATTACAATTTGGTGCTATGTGTGAATAGAAAAGAGAAGTGCAATTGCCCTAAATTATTAGTTTTATCAATATTTAAGAATCTTATCTTTATATGCATGCAGACATTAAAATGCAGTCTTAAACTTTCCCAAGTTCTTTAGAAAATATTCAGTGTTCAAACAAACACATCAAATTATTTTTTGACACTTAGGAAAAGCAAAACAATGGGCAGAGTCAAATTTTGGCTTAGCTATGACACTCAACGGATATGTGAGAAGCACAGAACTGTTTTTATTTCTTGATTTAAGTTAGATTTATTCCAGATGTGGGCATTTTTAGCCAGAAGGAGACCAGAGATCTTCATTTGCAGAACTTCTTTGTGAATAATATGTGCAGTCATTTATAGGAGTTTTGGAAAAGATGCATATCAATTTCTTTTCTGGAATTGAAGTACCAGAGTGATACCACAACACAGCAGATGTAACAATAAGGCCAAAACAGGCAGGAAGAGATACCCTCTATCTAGCAGTGAAAGAATATCTATAACCTTATTACGGATCCAGATGAGCCATCATTCTTTAATTTTCCATCTCATTCTCCTTACTCTATTTGTGCTATTTATGTAAATTTTCAGCTCTTACATATAAAACTGTCACCTACTTAATAGTGGTACAATGCAAAACCTTCAGTCTTCTGGGACTCACAAAAAAGGTAAGTAAAGCATTACTTGTAGCTCTCTAGCAAAAAAGAAAGAATTTTTAATAGGATCAAATCTTATCCTGTGAATGTATAACAGTGTTCCATGTTAAGAAATTTGCACTAAAATACAGATTCCAGATCTCTGCACAGAAGGACACTACTTTTAATATCACTCCAGCACTAACCTCTGCCAAAGACAACAGTTTATTTCATTGTTTTTCACAATGTCCTGCAAAACTCCAAAGGAAACTCCTGTTTTTATTTGTAAACCTAGCTTTTTTTCTTGTTTTCAAACACCCTACACCAGATTACTAAATCCTAGTCACCATAATGGACAGGAAAAAGTGTCATTGTAAATTCATTCATATTTGTATTAAGGCAGAATAGCTGCAGTAAAACTACAATCTATAAAAGGTAGGCAGGCCAAGTCCTGACAATTTGTTTCATTAATCATTCTTACTCAGGCCTAATTATCTCATTTTTACCTGTGTTGTTTTATGGATTAATTTAACTAATCTTAACTGCTTGAACCCAAGATCGTGAGAAAACCCCTGGAAATTCTCAAGTGAAGACTGAACCCTATTCCAGGAGCATTTGGAGCAAATTCTAAATTTCCAAGAATTGTTTTAGCTGATATAGGGATTGCTATATGATAGGAGGGAAATGGCATCTGTATAAGTGAGGACAGGAAATTCAGCTCCACTGTACAGGAGAGGCATGGACATACTGGACAGAGTCCAGCAAAGAGTCACAAGGAGGAATAAGGGACTGGAGCATTGATTCTATGAAGAGAAGTTGAGGGCACTAACTACCTGGAAACTACCCAGTCCCTGATATTATCAGGGAGAAGGCTCAGGAGCATCCTAACAATATGCATAAATATTTGATAGAAGGGAATAGAGAGAATTGAGAAGATGGAACTAGCCCCTTAGTCATGCCCACTGACAGGGCAGCTCAAATACTCTGTAATTCTATGGTATTACAATTTCGAAAAACTTTCCATTTAGCAACAGGAATTAAATTCAGTTTAGTCTCATGTCCCTTGCAGTATGAACACTTAGTATGAAAATTAACAAAAATATATATTTGGCATCAAGATAATAATAAATATTCTTTCAACTTGTGAATAATAAAGTCCAAATTTCTCTAGTGTTGGAATTATTAATCAAAATTAATAATCTTCCAACTATAGCATAATAAAATTATTGACATTGAATAACAAAAATCATGTTCAGATCAACTAAATATACTGAACAGAAGTAGCCAAAATCAATATAAATCTGTTTCAGTAAGCTTCAGCCAAACCAAATTTTTACTGTTTCTTGAGGCCTAGAATCACAGAATCATAGCGTATGCTGAATTGGAAGGAACTCATCAGGATCACCAACTACAACTCCTGGCCCTGTGCAGCCCAAGATTCATATCATGCGATTGTTTCTACTTGTTTCTACTCTTTCTTGGTTTTTTAAAAAAAAATCTGAAAAAATTCTAGATGGCAGTTAAAGATGAATATGCAAACACTCACATCACTCAAACTGTATCGACCTCACCCACAAAGTAAAGGGTTTTTCCATACTGCAGTATTGTTGATGTGTCAGAGTGAAATACTTTAGCTGTATTCATGCATGGTGAAAAATATCAGATAGAAAAATTATCAGTAATAATATATGTTGTTTCCCATCTCCATCATCATGCCCAGCAGCACCTCTTAGAGGCATTTTTATTTTTATACCCACCACTAATCAGAACAGAAAAAACTTCTCAAAGCAAAAAGGCCTTGTTAATCAAGACAAATATAAAGACAACTTCACAGAATCACAGAATCACAGAACCACAGAAACACAGAAACACAGAAACACAGAAACACAGAATATGCAGAGCTGGAAGGGACTCACATGGATCGTCAATTCCAACTCCTGGTCCTGCACAGAACATCCCCAAGAGTCACACCACGGACCTGATAGCATTGTCCAAACATTTCTTGAACTCTGTCAGGCTTGGTGCTGTGACCACTTCCCTGGGGAGCCTGTTCCAGTGCCCAACCACCCTCTGTGTGAAAAACGTTTTCCTAATATCCAGCCTAAACCTACCCTTACACAGCTTCAGACCATTCCCTCATCTCCTATCCCTGGTCACCACAGAGAAGAGATCAGTGTCTGTCCCTCCTTTTCCTCTCACAAGAAAGTTGTAGACTGAGATGAGGTCTCCTCTCAGTCTCCTCCAAGCTGAACAGACCAAGTGACCTCAGCCACTTCTCATNTTGTATTAAGGCAGAATAGCTGCAGTAAAACTACAATCTATAAAAGGTAGGCAGGCCAAGTCCTGACAATTTGTTTCATTAATCATTCTTACTCAGGCCTAATTATCTCATTTTTACCTGTGTTGTTTTATGGATTAATTTAACTAATCTTAACTGCTTGAACCCAAGATCGTGAGAAAACCCCTGGAAATTCTCAAGTGAAGACTGAACCCTATTCCAGGAGCATTTGGAGCAAATTCTAAATTTCCAAGAATTGTTTTAGCTGATATAGGGATTGCTATATGATAGGAGGGAAATGGCATCTGTATAAGTGAGGACAGGAAATTCAGCTCCACTGTACAGGAGAGGCATGGACATACTGGACAGAGTCCAGCAAAGAGTCACAAGGAGGAATAAGGGACTGGAGCATTGATTCTATGAAGAGAAGTTGAGGGCACTAACTACCTGGAAACTACCCAGTCCCTGATATTATCAGGGAGAAGGCTCAGGAGCATCCTAACAATATGCATAAATATTTGATAGAAGGGAATAGAGAGAATTGAGAAGATGGAACTAGCCCCTTAGTCATGCCCACTGACAGGGCAGCTCAAATACTCTGTAATTCTATGGTATTACAATTTCGAAAAACTTTCCATTTAGCAACAGGAATTAAATTCAGTTTAGTCTCATGTCCCTTGCAGTATGAACACTTAGTATGAAAATTAACAAAAATATATATTTGGCATCAAGATAATAATAAATATTCTTTCAACTTGTGAATAATAAAGTCCAAATTTCTCTAGTGTTGGAATTATTAATCAAAATTAATAATCTTCCAACTATAGCATAATAAAATTATTGACATTGAATAACAAAAATCATGTTCAGATCAACTAAATATACTGAACAGAAGTAGCCAAAATCAATATAACTCTGTTTCAGTAAGCTTCAGCCAAACCAAATTTTTACTGTTTCTTGAGGCCTAGAATCACAGAATCATAGCGTATGCTGAATTGGAAGGAACTCATCAGGATCACCAACTACAACTCCTGGCCCTGTACAGCCCAAGATTCATATCATGCGATTGTTTCTACTTGTTTCTACTCTTTCTTGGTTTTTTAAAAAAAAATCTGAAAAAATTCTAGATGGCAGTTAAAGATGAATATGCAAACACTCACATCACTCAAACTGTATCGACCTCACCCACAAAGTAAAGGGTTTTTCCATACTGCAGTATTGTTGATGTGTCAGAGTCAAATACTTTAGCTGTACTCACACATGGTGAAAAATATCAGATAGAAAAATTATCAGTAATAATATATGTTGTTTCCCATCTCCATCATCATGCCCAGCAGCACCTCTTAGAGGCATTTTTATTTTTATACCCACCACTAATCAGAACAGAAAAAACTTCTCAAAGCAAAAAGGCCTTGTTAATCAAGACAAATATAAAGACAACTTCACAGAATCACAGAATCACAGAACCACAGAAACACAGAAACACAGAAACACAGAAACACAGAATATGCTGAGCTGGAAGGGACTCACATGGATCGTCAAGTCCAACTCCTGGTCCTGCACAGAACATCCCCAAGAGTCACACCATGGACCTGATAGCATTGTCCAAACATTTCTTGAACTCTGTCAGGCTTGGTGCTGTGACCACTTCCCTGGGGAGCCTGTCCCAGTGCCCAATCACCCTCTGCGTGAAAAAATTCCTTTTCCTAATATCTTGCCTAAACCTACCCTCACACAGATTCAGACCATTCCCTCATCTCCTATCCCTGGTCACCACAGAGAAGAGATCAGTGTCTGTCCCTCCTTTTCCTCTCACAAGAAAGTTGTAGACTGAGATGAGGTCTCGTCTCAGTCTCCTCCAAGCTGAACAGACCAAGTGACCTCAGCCACTTCTCATTTGGCTTCCCCTCAAGGCACTTCACCACCCTCATGGCCCTCTTTTGGATGTTCTCTAATTCCTTATTGTCGTTCTTAGCTTGTGGTGCCAAAAACCACAGACAGCACTCAAGATGAGGCTGCCCCAGTGCAGAGCAGAGTGAGACAATCCCCTCCCTTGCCCGGCTGGCGATGCTGTGCCTGATGCACCCCAGGACACGCTTGGCTCTCCTGGCTGCCAGGGCACTGCTGACTCACATTCAACTTGCCATCAGCCAGGACCACCAGGGCCCTTTCCATGGCACTGCTCTCAATCATCTCATTCCCGAGTCTGCTCATCTATCCAGGGTTGCCACACCCCAGGTGCAGAATCCATCATTTTCCTTTGTTGAATTTCATACGGTTGATGATTGCCCAGCCCTCTGATTTGTC
>VZTF01004030.1:2612798-2639565 GCA_013397755.1 Cnemophilus loriae
TTTCCCACCAGAATTCCTTACATATAAATGAACTGTATATGAATAGGAATGTATATGCATATACACTGCAAAGTAGGCTGGAAGAAATTTCCAGTGGAAGCCATGTAGAAACAAAGATTCAGCTAGTAATATCTAAATGCTGGCTACCCAGATTTCATAGGCCTCTTGATGTAAGATTCCTTGGAAAATACTCTTTTCTCCACCTTTCAGACAGACTTAGAACAGTCTGTATAAACCCCCGAAAAATCTGAGGTTTATAAGATCTCACATATTTTCTATAACTGTGAAGTGATAACACACACACACACACATAAAAATATACATATTTAAAGAGCTTTTTAATATGGTTCATGTCAAAAAAGCGACTTATATTCTGGCATGGATTTTCTTTATGAGAGAAAATAGTATATGATAGAAGTCTTATTAAAGGAAAAAAAGACATTAACCATTAACTTCTATGCTGTGAAAAGCAGAACAACCTACCAAGAAGAAAAAAAAATTGGTCCAAAAAGAAACTGTTTAGATGGAGCACATGGATTTCCTATTAACTTAAAACTGCAGTATATGATATTAAGGGATTGAGAAAAAGAAGTAATTGTAATGTAATTGTGTTGACTAGAAATATTTGCTTTGTAGGGAAAGTGATAACAAGAAATTTGTGTGATTATGAGATTTGGATACAGGAAATGTATAACGGAAAGCTCACCTACCTGCAGGAAGGAATAAGGAGGGGTCAAATACATACAGAGCACAAATGAAGAATAACCTAACTGTAAAAGAGTCTTCTTTGGTGAATCCTGAAATACCAACATTAACCTTAATCACATTTTGTTAATTTAACTTTTCAGTCTCGTAAAGTCTTGGCGAATTTTCTACTTTGTTTTCCAGCTGGAGGTCGGGAAGGCATCAGATTAGATATATACTGAGAGTACAGATGGCAAAGAACTGAAGCTCAGCTGCAATGGTTCAAAAAAGAAGACGAGGAAACCAGTGGACAAAACCTCTTAATGGTATTGACTAAAGCAACATGGTGAGGGGATTTTTACTGCTTTTCTTCCATGAAGAATACTTTGAAGGGCAGAGAAGGCAGGAATAGAGGATTTTCACTTATGACAATAATTAAATTAAACCTAATCAAACCATTTTATTATTTTCTGCTGAAGGCCAATATATTTAGCATCTTCTTCCATGCATAATAAATTACATTAGCTCTAGGCATTTTCAGAATGTTGATTTGCTAAAGATGTTCATATATATTCAGTGACATTCTTTGTAATATCCAGATAAATATAACCAGTGGAGTCTTTTTGGGTTTGACAGGAAACAAACCATTAAACTTATCTGGTTTATTTAAAATGTAAAAATTATAAATCTACCTAGCGAGATGTCTTTTGCCCACGAGACTTTGGTAAGGTCATTCCTACTTGTAGCAGTCACATTGCTTCTTGCTGCAATTGCAACATCAGAGGTTCAACACCAGCCTTCATGTTTTCATTTGATTTCTTCATAAATCATAATCTCCTCAAAAAAAGAAGAAACAACAAAACAACCAAAACCAACCAAATCCAACTAACCAAAGAACCAGCTAGTAGTTTGGCAGTAAGGTTCCACTTGTAAAGCTAAAAAAAAAAATACTGACCAATGACCACAGGTTTAGAATGTAACCATATTGTATGCACTTCAATTATGTAGTGAACTATTGGAAGATTATGTCCAATTTCACAGATTGCAGTATTTAAATACCTTGCATAAAAAGTATCATTATTATTCATAAAAATAAATATTACTAGAATAATATCATTATATGTTGGAAATATTTTGGATATAAACAGAGTAGATGAAGTACAAATGTTTCTGCTGACTACATACAAAACCAAGTATAAACTACTCACATTACAGTGTTCTTCCATGAAGAAAGCATTACATTCATACAAACAATTCCCAAATAATATAAAAAAATTTTAAACCACAAGTTTCACCCAGCAGATTAAAAACTTCTTCTATTTTTACAACTAAGCACGCAAATAACTGAATCTCCTCCTCAGTTTGTTCTAATTCCCTCTCTTGTGTCCAAGTCTTGACAATCTCATCTACTGTTTCTGAGATTAACCAATACAAAATTTACCAAATATTCACTGTGCAATTCAGGCCTGCTTCATGTTCGAGTAACTTAGATTCCAAAATTACCAAAGAGATATTGAAAATCTTATTTCTAGCCTTCCTTCAGGAGTTTTATATCATGTTTGGTATCACTATTAACCTTTTCAATATTTTTAACAATTAAGCTAGTTAATTTCAAAATTTTCAGAGACTGGCTGCATTTTAATGCATGCAATGTGACCTACAGCGATGTTTTCTAGAGTATTAATCACGGATTAGTCATGTCTATGGAACAGTATGAAAGAAGGGAATAAGAACTGAGATTCTATACATTTGGAAGAGTAAGCCACTAAAAACTTACCATGAAACTGAGGTACGTTTTTCCTGAAGAGAAATTTTTCTGTACCATTGCATTCTAAAATGCATTCTATTTGATGATTTGAGATTTTTACACCTTCATTCTGGATTGTAACTCAGCCTAAATAGAGTATATCACGAGTTTTGGATTTAGAATCTATATAATACCATACCTGGAATGGTATTACGTGACAGCTTCTTAAACCAGCCCACAGCCCAAACCTGCTTAATGGGGGTCTAAATGGGAAAGTAAAAAGATTAGCTAAATCAGTATGTAGCAACATGATCATAATAGAGATTTCTCATCAACTTCCCATTTATGTTATATTAACATCTAAAAAAGCTATTTAAACATTAAAATTAATAAATCATAAAACAATATAAATACTTCATACAAAATAGTTTTATTTGAATCACAACTACCCACAATAGCTATGAATATCCCCATTCAAATTGCTACCATGAATACTGTATAAAATGAGAATAAACTAAAAGTAAAATTAGAATACTCCTTTATAAATTACTATATGTCAAGCTAACAAATGGTAGACTTGTCATATTGAACAACTAAATGTCTAAATGATCATTCAGCACTCATAGTGTGAGGAAAAAAACACTGGCTTTGTTGGCTATAAAGCAGTTGCTCGATTTTTCATACTGTCATTCTGCTCTATTAGCAAAGCCTAACACAATTAGGTATGAATATGCAGTAATAACATGCAAATTGTTCCCTCTCAATTGCCCCAAGGCAGCAGTCTCAGCCTTTCAAAGCTTGATTTCTTCTACATCATTACAGGCTTGGCATAATTCATCAGAATAAAAAAATACCTCAGCCTTATTGCATGTGGCCAGCTAGTAAAATCATCAGTAGTTGTTAACCATTCTCCCTCAATAGGTTTGTTAGCAACGCTGTCCCCAGCTCCCTGCCACTCCTGCACTTGTACATGTTTCCCTTGGGTAATGTTAGACACTACATTTGAGCCTGCCAGAACAATTAACCCTACTGTTAATTAGAATGAAATGTCAGGCGCACAGATGGTACAAGCTGGCACCCTGCCATCCCGCCAACTGCTGCTGAAAGCAGCTACCCCACTGCTGACAGCTGTTCAGCTATGTCCCAAACCAGCAGATGTCAAAACTTTCCAGCTGAGGAAAGCTAAAAAAAACGCAGCGATGGGTGTTTCTAGTCCCAGCAGTAATGATCACTGTTTTACTGTTATTGTATCTATTACCTGTTGTCATATTGTACCCATCAAGTGGAGGCATCAAGCAGCAAGATGCAAATTAAAAATGAAACCAGAAGTGAATAAATGTAAAATTGCTTTCCAAGCTAATTCTGTACAACTGTAAAAAGAAGAATGGAAGAGAAATATATCTATAAGATTTCTTTAGGATCTATATTTTCTCAATTCAGGCTTTTTTTTAAACAAAGTTACATGACGATACATTGTGTTAAAAGTGTTATTCTGGATATTTGTACACTAGAGCATGAAAGTCTATCTTGTAGAAAATTGTAAAATCTTAGTAGCATGAGCAATTTTCATACTTTATTTTTCTTATGTCAATTTGATTGAATTTTTTTAGCATTTTGAGACATCAAGAAACAAAAATACAGTGCTGAAAGTCAGAAGGTATCCTAATCTGTCTAGGCACCCAATACTTTCCATAACGAATTTAAGCTGATATGTGTAAGTGAAGGATTGCAGAAGATTTTCTGGTGTGAATCAGGGTCCTAATTCTGGTAACTATGATTTGTTTGTTTAAATCCCTCTTTGATTTTAGAAAATAAGCTTTGGTTTCCAGATTTTTTAAATTTGGAAAATGTAGTGGGAAGGTAGATATATTTCTGTAGCATGAAAAATTCTATATTATGTTCTTCATGGCTGCATAAAGAGGGAATGAATAGTTTCTTCAGGATTCCTTTAAAAGATTCTATCATGTAACTTTTGGCAATCAAAATACAAATCCAATGCTTCATAAGAATTATTAGAGTGTATTTTTTTCTTATGTACTGTCTTAATCGAATTAACTGTTCAGCAAGAAAACAAGATTATGTTCTGGTGTAACGAAGACTATCATGGGGGCCTGAATACAAAAGAAAAGTATCGCATCCTTTTAAAAACACAATCAGAATATATTTGAGTTACAATTTATTAAGAAGATTATAGAAATATCTGTGAAAATGAGCCCGTAAATTAGAAAGTTGGCATAAACAACTTTAGCTTTCCTAGAAAATTTTGAGAAATAAGTTTTTTAAAAGATACTTACGGTTAGAATAAATTAAAAACAAGTGCAAAATTAATAACAGGTATCTGTTAAACCTAGTGAGATGCGTCTATTTATGTCTTTTTTTTCCTGAAAACATTTTTCATCTATTTCGGTATACATTCAGTCTCAAATATATTGTTTTTGAATCTGCCTCATCTATCCGTAAGACAGGCATATGGTAGTGTGTGAAATTTATATCTACCATAGGCCTCTAGTGTTAAATTATTATATATTTGACTTACACTTGTTTGGTTTCATAGACACTCTAAGTTTATGTGCTGTTAATAAGAAATTAATTACTTGTGTATTTTACTAAAAAAAAAAAAAATTTACTAAAATTTTAGTAAAATTTTAGTAAAATTTACTAAATTTTACTAAAATAAATTTAGTATTTATTACTAAAATACTTGTGTATTTTAGTATCAGTTTGGCTTTGGTTGAGATTAGGGGGTTTTTTTTCTACATGTAGATAGCTAAAATACTATCTTTACGAGGAAGTGTCTTAAGAAATAATCATTACTAATATTTACATCATCAGACTGCTAATGGTTCATTGCACTCCTGTTGTGCACTAGAAAGAAATGTTTTTACTAGAAACGTTAATTGAAAAGAATAATATAGTATTTAGTTGAAAAAAACAAATGATCATATTTGAATTTGCTAACTGCAGCGAAATCATAGTTTGCTTAGAGGATACTTGGTCATCTTCTGTGCTGATGAAAACCTATATATGATACAACTTCAGAGGGTTAAGACTGTACTTTGCAGTAGGCAGAGTTTGATATGAACACTTACACCAGAATCTTGCCAGATATGAGAGCTCCAGCTTTATAAACAATTCATAACTGTCAGGGATAAACTACCCAACGGAATTCAAAAGAACAACAGATACAGTTGTCTTCAATGACCATAGAAACATTTAAATCTGCGGATAACTATCAGCCCAGAGCACCTCAGTCTTGCCAAAGAATGTAACTGGATACAAGACTCCTGACCCACTTCCCTTTCTCAGGTCTGGGAGCTTTACTGAGTTATTGCCTGTGCTTGATATGGTGAGGAAAGATGTCTGTTGGAGGCTTCAAGTATTATTTTGAGAGGTATGTTCTATCTTTTGAGAATATAAGAAGAGAGCTTAGGATAATCATTCTCGCTTCTATTTGTCTGGATGTAGGCAGGATTTATGAGGAGTCCTTGCTGATACGGTGTATGTGGTGCTTGCAGGTAGCTGCCACTCTGGTCACAAAAGTCCACATGGCATTTGTTGTATTGAACTAGAACAAACCTCAATGTGCAGGTGACATATATAGATACATATATATTCATTCCTGTATTACTACTGATGCGGACAACATGTCTGCTAGACAAGAGTAGCCAGGCATGCTGCAAAAAGTCCAGAATGTACTCTGGCAGCTTCCCAATACAGATTTTGTTAGTAAAGGGGCAATGACTCTCACATGAGCTTGGTGTGGGCACCCGCTCAGTGACTTGCTGCCTGCAAGCCTGGACTCTCTGCAAGAGTGCCATCCCACCACCACCCTGCAGTAGTGCAGGACCAAGCTGAAAGTCTGTGAGGTCCTGGGGTCCTGGGCTGTGCTCTCTGGGCAAGAGGTGCTCAGTATACCCTGCAGCAGCAGACACAACGCCTACTGACAAATACATAATGGTCAATTGCTAAAAATTATCTAAGGCCATGTGACAGGCATCATACAGAGCTATGAATGATGTATACGGCCCCCTGTGCATTTAAGGATGACTTTGAGGACACAACCAGTGAAGAGAGAACAGTGGCAGGTCTGCAGCACTGCAGATCTTTCTAACCAGAGGCCTGTCATGAATTTATCTCAAATCAACAGCTAACTGATTGGAAAGAATCTGGTACTGCCATGTTCCACAGAAACAAGCACCACCATTTTTGTGAGGTTATGCCAAAGTATTTGCAACGGATTTCAGCAGAAAACTTTGAAGGAGGCGAGGGCTACCAACTGCAGTTATTCCAGAAAGGCAGGACTTAACAACTCAACGGGTAGGGTTTCCATTATGGTAAATGCCCCCTTTACATGTACAGTCACCTAAATCCTGGCTCCAAAACTCAGAGGAAGCTGAGGTAAAGGACCATGAACTAAAGGTACACAGGAGCTGTGGCTCCTTAAGGGCACAAAGTCTCCTTTAAACTGCATTTGCCTGAAACCATTCATCTGAGTAAGATATTCCCATAGTGTCTCTGCCACCATTTGCTGTGCTGCAGAAGCACCAGAAGCAGCAGAAAGAGCAGAAAGCTCTTGTTGCTAAAAGAACTGTAGAGTTCCTATGGGTGTGCAGAGGGTGTAGCTCCATTTAAAGTTGTTACACTACCATGCATGGAGCAGGCAGGAGTGGGGACTAGGCAGGCTCACTGTGCTACAGTAGTAGGACACCATCATGGTTTGTTCCTCATGACACACATGGTGGGAGCCTGTTCCACAGCTCATGTTCCACAGCTTTATGAAGGAAAAAAAAAAACAAACGCAAGGCTAAGCTGTTTCCTGAGCAAAGCATGAGTTGGCCATGGACATGAAAAGTGTCTGTTCTTATTCACTTGGGGTCTTCATTTCTTCAGAACCAGCAAACAATATTTTATATGCTGCAAGGAAGTTGTCTGTTTTGTCAGGACTGAATTAAATGACCAATACAAGCCCTAACTAGCTCCACATTTCAGACTACCAAAAAAATCTGAGGAATTTCAGAAGGTCTGTACAAAGGTGGTATAACAGCAGACTAGATTAAATTGGTTCTTGTTACAAATTAAGTGTTACAGAATCGAAGAAATGTTTTGAAGTACTTCTAAGACTTTCTTTGATAGCAGATTAATTTGAGTACAACTGAGGCGACATAATAGACAACCAGTGAAGACTTTTCACTGCTTTAAACATACAAGAATGACATGGACACATGATGCTGATTAAAGTGTCAAGCTGCAGGTTTCTTTTTAATAAAAGTATGTTTCCAAATACTTTTTACATCCCATGGACAGGAAACACTAGAATCCCTTGTCAATTTTTTAGGGTAAGCTGGACGAACACCTAGTCACAGGATCCAAAGGCTGTTCCTAATATCCAGGGTCTATGTGCAAGTTATCACGCTCACAGTCATGGTTTGTCTGGCATAAGAGCTCTCAGACGTGGTTGATTTATTCAGCAGCACAGAAACTCACTTGCTAAGACACTTGTTGCTGTTGATCAGTAATTTCCCACCTAGCTTATGTAAGTAAGGAGGGAGCAGTACTGACTCATTTTGATATAGCTCTTACCCCTTTTGCCCAACTTTTTTATCCCTCATTTCCCCAGGAAGGAAAGTATTCTGCAAGAACAAAGTACACCAGGCATATGAAATAAAAAGTAAGGCTCAAACTATTGTAACTACATAAGCATCCTCACAGAAGGTTCAAAATTTAAGCCAGTGAAATACGATTTCATAGATGGAGAGAAATAGTGCTATATGAAAGAAGGAATTGAAGTCAAACTGTTTTTTAAGAAAAAAATATCAAATTTTTCTTCTTTATATCCCAGGGGAAAAAAAATGTATTTAAAAAAAAAAACAAACCAAAGAAGATAACATCAAAGACAGTAGCCTCCTTTGTACAGAATTACTTTAAGGAAAACTCAAAGTTCAAAATTACACATTAAACCTTGCAAGAGTAATAATGCAGTAGCATACATGCATCTTGGCTAACAGCCAATCTAATAAAACTAAAGTCAAGGGTCACATTTCTGTTGCCTTCTGTTGGGCCAAGATTCAACAAAAATGTACATGAGATTTCTTTTTATTCTCTGTTTCTCTCATACAAGAAGAAAGACATGGTGGAGCACTTACTATACCAATTGAGAGAGCCACCCCATTTTAAACTATTTGCTTTCTCAACTTTGGTAAATGAAGGACAAAAAATTGATTTGAAAAACCTAAGAGAAGTGTCTTTCCCCTCCCATGCTGCTAAGAAAGGTACTTGAACTCGTGCCATCTCACAAACAACTGTCAGATGTTTCAAACCCACACAGCTCCTCAGGGCATTCAACACTTTTATATGAATCAAGGACACTGGTTATGTGCTTTGGATCAGAGGGCTGATAATATGCATAGTGAATGCATCTCAGACATAAAGGATCTCATCTATGTTTGCAGGGCAGACTGCTTCAAGCACAAAACAAAGTATGTTCTCTGGGATTCAAGCTGTATATACTCTCCAAAGCCTAGTCTGTTGTTGCAGTGTATGCTCACAGTATCTGA
The DNA here is from genome assembly GCA_013397755.1 of Cnemophilus loriae. Taxonomy (NCBI): domain Eukaryota; kingdom Metazoa; phylum Chordata; class Aves; order Passeriformes; family Corvidae; genus Cnemophilus; species Cnemophilus loriae. The sequence goes on from VZTF01004030.1 coordinate 2,621,784, forward strand.
GAACTACACGTAGCCCTCGCCATAATGAAGTTTCCAATCAATATGTCCTCTACCATATTTAGATTACTATACACTGTTTTCAAGCTTCTGTTCAGATCTCATCCTAAGACTGAAATTTTAAAATACTGTAGGCAATGATGATCAGATAAGAATTTCCTGTTAACAATTACTGATTTTACTAAAACTGACAATTAGTAATTATCTAGAGAAAAACACTCACAAGCTTTAAGTGTCTCAAATAAACCACTTAAAGGACCATTAAAAAAGTAAATTATTTTAAGAGATTTTATTCTCACTGTACAGTACACGAGTACATATTCTGAACACGAATTCTTCTGTCTACAAGCTCAAGAAAAAAAGAAATTTCAATGGCTACTATCAATTTAAGTCTACATTAATCCTCTAGATTTTCTTCAAGTACTTGTTTAAATTAGAGTTGACACTTTTTAAAATCATGCCTTTCTGAAATCCTTATTAATAAGTCACCACTATTTTAAAATATTCATCATCAAAATTAGGTCAGATGATTAAGGGATTATTCCTACAAAGCCTGAAATTTAGAGTGTCTGAACACCCACATTTTCAGTGATTTAAGTGGAAGAGGTACTTCCTCAAAAGCCACATAATCTCATGGATTAAGTTTAGACCTGGGAGTCATAAGATTCTGAGCTCCATTTCCTCATATTTACTTCTTTACATTTAAAATTTTTTGTACTGACCATTAGTATGATTTAGTTAGAAACTGGGTTTACATAATTTATTCTGCTTTACTCATTGGGGTTCTCACAACTTCGTGATCTCAAATATTCTCAAGGTGTGAGAAACAAAGTACTGAATTCTCTTGCATTTTGTATTCCCTTCAACATCACACTGTGCATGGATGGAAGCATGTAGGGGAAGAGGTGAGAGGAAAGGACAGGGATGCCAGTAATTGTGAATATCTGTGTCCCAGCAAAACATAACCCAAGTTAAAAAAAACCCAGAAAACCAAACTCAAACAAAAATAATAATTGTTAAAAAAACACACAATCAAAAAACCCAAACAACAACAAAAGATGAAAACAAGTAGCCCTTGGCCTTTCTTAGTGACAAAATAAACATAATAACTGCAAAATAAATAGTGTATGGTTGGCAAAACAATACTCTGATCTGGTCAACACTTAGCATTATTAGAGTTACTACATTTTTCAAATATCACATGCCTGACAAAGAACCTATAAGGAATCTAAGCAGACTTTTTAAAAGTATGAACGTTAAAAATATATATTAATTTATATTTAAAACTTAAACATGCAAACATTTTTCTCTGAGCAGTATTTTTGTCAAAAATAAGAATGTGGCATACTTCTCCCCATCACCTAACATTTTTTTCTACTCTCTTCTTTGAGCCAAAAGGATTTCCACAAATTTTATGCTTTGCAGCTACAAGATCCTGAATTCTGTAATAATATTCCCCTTCCCTTCCCAGTAGCCATTTCCTTCTTCTCCAAAAGGTCATTACAGAATTACAGGATGTGTTCTTGTCTCCCTTAGGGCTTATAAACACAATTCCTTATAAACATAAAAGTGAATGGATACCATGGTTGAATAACGCATTGTAATAACAGTACATTACTGGATTTGAAAGTGTGACCTATTTGGTATATTCACAGAATACTATAAAAATAAAAATGCAGTACAAAATGTAAAATTTACAAAATGCGCTAACATGCAAAACCACACAGGTTCATGGAGAGAGATAAATTGCATGTACATCCAGACACATGCATAGAATACTATATTTCTAAATACAGATTAATTCACTTTACAATATTTAATCTGAAGAATTCCCGAAGAATGATCTAATCAACCAGAAAGGTTTAAAGGTGCCACGTAACTACAGACGTAAGTATGTCCTTTCTACTGATCTTACAATGTACTTAGTACCTTGTATTTCACTAATGCTGTTTCTACCACTACAAGCAATTTATTCTACCTCACGTTCATCAAGTGCTCATAAATCAGCATTACGCCACTTTTTTACTGAGTTGCTGATTTTTAGCCAGCAGACAGCAGCATTTGGATTCAAAGTCTAATATTGGCACACATATTGATTTTAATTAGTCTAATTAGTTCATTACACCAAAAATCAAACAGACCATTTATTACATTCCCAACTAATGACATATGATCAAGGATTTAATATGATAATGAGCAAGATCAATTATCACTCATAAAGGAAGTCATTAACAAGTGTAAACACTGCCTAACTGAATACCATTACAAATTATGAAGTCATAGCTAGATCATTTGCATAGGAATACTAATTTTATTTCATGATATTCCTTCCATTTAAAACTCTGAATACCTTTCATAAAGCTCCTTTTTTTTTCATGAGACTTGATTTATAACTGTAAACTCAATTCTTACTGTCAGTACTGCAATTGTTCACTACACAGTCCTTAAACTCTATGCTATTAAATTCAGGTTTAAGCAAACCAGACAATGTCTATGGACTCTCTCAGAAAATATTACAGAACATTAGAAGAAGGAAATGAGGTTTCCAGTTGTACCAAAGTGGATCCAGGAGTATTTGTCTACTGGGGAAAATTCAAGAACTACTTTCTTTGTGGTCTGGGATATTTCACATGCAAAATTTAGCTAGTGATAGAAGTCAGCCCTGCCATGGCTGTTCAGCAATATAAAGAGAAGGAAGCAGCATCTGCCAGGGTACTTTCACTTTACTGCAGAAACTTCAGATTTCAAACTTTTAAAATACAATTGACAACTCGAGCTATAAGTATATTAATATTCAATTATCCTTACATTCTCAATACTGAATTCTAACCTTAATTCTATCTGAATTTTTCAAGGTCCCTGTCACCATCATTATCAAGTCAGTATCTTACAATAGCATCTAAGATGTCAATTAAAATCATAGCAATTACACTTTCTATTATAGCAGAATCATACCTATGTGACACACAACAATCAAGAAGGTAAAGGATAAGGCCTCAGTCTGACAAAATTATTTTTCCCCTGTTCTAGTATACAATGGCTACTTCAGAATACTTTTCATATGCATTTCTCTATACCAGAATACATTCAGTGAATGAATGATTACAGAGCTACATAACATGTATATATATCACATGTATTTATATATACATCACAGTATTATATATATATATCACAGTATTTATAAAATGCAGAGTGAATTTTTTTATTTTGTTGTGGTTTTTGTAAGAGACTGGAAGAAGTCTCCATTTTCATGAAGGCCTTTAAAGATTTTTAAATGTAGAAGCTATAACACACACAGCACCATTAGCAGATGTTTACATCCACTGGATGCAGCAAAAATTTAATTAACTACTACAGATTAGAACTTTACTTGAGAAGAAAAAGTGTTTCAATATAAATCTGCATTTTTATTGCATTAAATTATCTTCCTGGTTCTTAAATCTGCTTGTTCTAGAAGCAGCACACAGTAATACATTTAACAGCATCTAATCTGTATCAGTGATAAGTGGCTTCTACAGCTACTGTGTTCACCAAAACCTGAAAGCTGTATCTTCAGGTTCTTTAAGTTTCTAAAAAGACCCTTGATGGCATCATCAAAAAATATTCAGCACTTCATGGAAATAAACTCATTAATATCAAATTATTCCTTTCCCTAAATTTTAACGCAAAACCTAAGTAGGTGCACATTCTTTCTGCTAAGTTTCAAATTAAATAAAGACTTAACAATAATTCTTACGTTAGTGCATACTTGTAACAAATAATTTAGGAAATATGCAAAACATGATTTATAGCACTCTCGCGCCATTTATTGATGCGGATGACACTCCCCTGCAGAGCTGGCATGTCCTTGCTTTAACTGTTATATGGTCCCTGGACAGCTAAGACTGTAAACCAGAAGTGCCCAGAAGGTTGGAGTGCAAAGGTCAATGTACTTAAGTTAGTACATTCAACGTTGGTCTTAGGCACTGGGGTAATTGGCACACAAGCCACGTATTCCAGGATAAAAGCTTCAAACTCTGCTCTTTGGCAGAATGCTCTTCAGAGGCCATGCTTAGAAGAAGCATTCAAATATACTTCAGAGGACATGCAGCATGGATATTAACGCTGATATAGTAACATAATGACCACTTGCAGCAAAGTGTTCCATCAAGTCCTTAATAAGCTCTTAACAAATCCTTGCACCTTTTCTTACCATCTTCTTTATTTCAGGAAATAACTGTGTAAGAAATACCTTACTAGTGAATTGCATTTCCAGCAAGGGACTGAAATTATGAGTAGTGTTTAGTGACTGATATTACAAGGCATTTAAAATGCCAACATTCTTTCTTTAAAGTTATAGTTAAATATACAGTTTTCATTCATGTTATCCTGACATCTCCTGTCTTAAAAACAGCTTTTCTTCAAAGGGTTGGCAATATAGGCAGCTAAGGTCAGTCAGATCATTTGCTGTTTTTAAGCAAATTGCTTAGAAGTTCCAAATGCTTGGGAGATTTTACTCCAACTGATTATGAGGCAAACAAAGTAAGCATTGCAACTTTGAAAGGAATACCTCTCAGATAGTCTGATAGCAGCTTTCAACAAGGGAGAATAGGTCTGTGACTCGTAATGGATGGCCAAAGGCAATGTTTTTTGATTCTACTGACCTTTCAACACTCTAAGGACAGGAAGTATAAATCTAATGATTAAGTCACAGGCTGCTACACTAGACACTAAAAGACTATTTTGTAAAGGAAACAAAATAGAGCAAATTAGTAACATAATATGGAATTTCACACAATAGTTATAATTTTAATGAGTCCTTCTGTGAAGTTTAAATATTTGTAACAGTTAATGATGATTGTTTTTAACTCTCTTACAGTCCAATTGCTCTCACAGGTACTCAAGTAATGAAAAAACACAAGTTACAGACTAAGTGGTAAAACAATTCTTCTGTTTTAAAACATTTGCCATACATTTTACTAAATACATTGATTACCTCTATATACTTCATCATACTTCTGTCCTGCAGGTCAATCAGCAGTATCATTATTCAATAACATTTTTTTTCAATGCCTAATTCAAAACATGCATGAAACATGAGGATTTTTCTCTTTTTTAAAATGCATTTTTAATATTGCATATTTTAGATGAAATAAAAATATTAATTAAAATTCTTATAATGGATTTGACTTTCCCAGCCTGTTGTTATACTTCTTTCAGTGCTTCATCCAACAGATATTCAATTGTAGTCTGATTACTAGCCCAGCTTTAACCAGAATAGTGATGCCAAGCTGGAAGAGCTTGTCCTGGTACAGTGGACAAAGTGTAGGTCAGTTGGAGAAAGAACTGCGAAACTTGTTAAAAAGAGTAAGTAATTAAACCTAAGTTTGCCCTTGTTTCTGATATGCTTTAAACAACATAAACATAACTGATTTTACAGCAGCAGAGCAACTCCACACAACTAAATACTAAATTTACCTCATAACAAGTAGTTAAAACCCCTTTTGAAGTTCTTCACTCCTATTTTAACATTTTTCCACGTGCTTTAAAAAACTTCTACTGTCAAAGGTCTCATCTGTCATTATCAGTACTTCTCCACCACCCTGGCTGCCAAGAGTTGTAAGGCAATAAAAAGCGAAAGTGCTAAGAAGACTGCGAAAGACCACAGGCAGAAAAGAAACCCAAGAGAAAAGAAAACCACAAACTTGTATGATTGGATTTAAGACCAAAGCTCTTGAAGGTTTTTTTTGTCAACATATTCAGCCTTGGAAACTGCAGGAGAGGTAATCACAGAAGCCACTCTCACAGGCTCAAAGCCTGTAGCAAGAATCAGTGATGTCGGAAGGTGTACAGAGACAGTACCTGTTTTTCAATATGTCAGCAGTTTTAACAATAACAAATCAAAGACTACTGCTCTCTTCTACCATGAAAACACTGAGGTAACACCTTGAAAGATGCTCAAAAATAGAAATGAAAAATTGTATTTTGAGTTTAACAAATACTGGACAATAAATGTGAGTACGAAATAACCTCAAAACGAAGCTGTTTTGCATCAGGCCATTGTATCACGACATGAGTCGCGTTTACGTCCACCACCCTCTCTGAACAGCTCCGCTAGTCAGCCAATGAGTCATCTAATCCAGGCTGAGATACAGATCATAACTTTCCTCCATCTCTCAGTCAGATGATCTAAGGAACCACCTGCTTTTTCTATGACATTTGAAAGACAGGAAAAAAGACAGTGGCACACTCAAAATTCTAGTTCCTTCTAAATATATTCTCTGGCAGTATCAACCCTGCACTACAAAATAGGATTATAATACTATAAATGTATGTTGAAAAAAAACCCTCTAATTATCATAGAGTCCTTTGGGTTGAAGAGGATCTTAAAGATCATCTAGTTCCAACTCTTCTGCCATGGGCAGGACCAACTTCCACTGGACCAGGTTGCTCAAAGCCCCATCTAATCTGGCCTTGGACACTCCCAGGGATGGGGCATCCACAGCTTCTCTGAGCAACCAGTTCCTCACGACCATCACAGAAAATAATTTCTTCCTTATATCTAATCAATACCTACCCTTCTGCAGTGAAAAGCCATTACCTCTTGTCCTATCACTATACTCCTTGATCAAGTGTCCCATTCCATCCGTCCTGTAAGGTTACCATAGGAACTGGAAGGCTGAGCCTAGGTCTATCCAGAACCTTCTTTTCTACGGTCTAAACAATCCTAACTCTCTCAGCCTGTCCTAGTGAAAGTGTTACAGCCCCCTCATCACCTTCATGGCCCTCCTCTGGAAGTGCTCAAGAAGGTCTGTGTCTTTCTTATGCTGGCGACCGCAGAGCTGAACGCAGGACTTCAGGTAAGATCTCACAGCCTAACCTTGGACCCTCAAGATATTTATATGTGAACATCACAGTAGTGTGTCTTAGGTTACAATGTGAGATATACCCAAAAGTATGTATTCTATCACTATCTTCGCAAATTGTTAAAACCAGGTGGGGCAGTGTTCCTTATCTCCTTCATGACTCATCACTGAGAACTCCGGGGGATATCTTCTGTTAATGGGCCATTGAGTCTCACTGCATGACTGATAAAATTACATCATCCCACTGTGAGACATTCCGCCAAGGGGGAGGAACCAAGCATTCCTATCTGGATATAATCTGAGTTTTGGAACACCACAAGCAGCCTTATCCACTTAATTCCCAGAGGACAAGAGCTCCATGACCACCACTAGACCTTCAGAGAAAGATCAGACCCTTCTACAGGATCACTGCTTCAACAGAACCACATCTATCACTCCAAGAGGACTGCAGCCACCATTTAATTGGACTGCTACTAACACCCTGACCAACAAGGTGTCAGGTTGTGTTCTGCCTGTCAGTGTTTTTGTACTATTGCATTTATGTTAATTTTCCTATTAAATTGTAGTTCTGACTTGGGATCTCCCACTGGTTGCTTTCAAACTAGTACATAGTCACAGAATATTTCTGAATTTCAGATGGTCTTATTCAGAAGTTTCTATTGCATATGTATATACAAGACTAAAACCCATAGCAATCTCAACAAGCATCTTGTTTATTTTTCACATGGAATTCAGACAGTAAAATGATGAGCTCTAACAAAAAAGTGGCAAGTTTTTGAAATTATCTGTACAGAACAACTAAAAAAAGAAATCTAGCTTACTGAAAGCAAGTAACCTTATAGGATTGCTTACTTATTTTTTTAAGTACCTGCACAAGACTGAAAATAGACTTGCTACATAAACACAGTACAAAGACTTCTACAAGGTTGAGTTTTGCTACTTAGAAAGAAATAAGACTGTAAAAACATGTTGTATACCAATCAGAATGAAAACATATGGTCATTTTGGCATAAACTTTCTTTTTTAGTTCTTTTTTAGTATATCCAAATGGAGTACTGTGAATGTCAAGTCAAAATGATGCATTTATCTTAACTGAGATTCTGCCATATTGAAAGGAAAAAAAATTAATTTTCAACCAGCTGGGTTCTCCTGACAAGAAAAGAAATATCTACCCTACCCTTCAAAAAACTGTTTTGTAAAACAGATGCTTTATATGCATGAAATAAAATGTCTTGATTTGGTGAAAAGCAAGTCAAGAGTACTGCTTTTGTTTTAAAAATAATAATGGAAGAATAAACAACAGCAACCAAAGACCGTCTCAGCTCACTCAGTTCACAGACTTTTCAGGTTCTCAGAAGAAAATCACTTCCTTACTCTTGCATGCCTTTTTATTTCAGAATTTTTCCTGTTCTGCTATGGGTTGTTCCAAACTCAGTACACATGAGTATCAGATGACAGGTTTTAAAAACATTTTGCATGAAACGAAGGCTTTCACACTTAAATATGTCATTTATGATCTCTACGAAAAGACCATAAACTATCAAATTGCTCCAAGTAGTGATGCACCACATTTAAACAACTTATCTACAAATGATAAACAATTTGTCTTCACAAATATTTGTTTGTATAAAAATGATTAATTTGCCCATCAGGATATGGACTATCTCCTACACAATGGAAAAGTCCTGAAAGGCATCAATGTTTTCTTCCTTCCAGGACATTTTAACTGTGTCTGGGATCCGACAATCAAGCTTTAAACACCGTCTCCACTATATTGCTATACCCAATGCAAGATGTTAGTCTTGATTTATGGAGTGCTACACAAATTTAAAAAAAAAAAAAATTTGGATAGTCAGGCTCAGGGGGTTCATGCGATAAACTTTACTAGCCTGGAGGCTGGCAACAAGTAGAGTACTAAAGGTATGTGTATTGAGACCTCTGTTTAACATCCCCAAAAATGACATGGAGGAGAACAGAGAGTCTGCTCTCATTGAGTCAGCAGATGACACCAAACTGGAGAGGGCTCCATAGATATGCTGGAGGGTGGGCCTGCGAGTCAGAGTGACCTGGACAGGGCAATGGTCAAACACAAACTGTGGGGGCAAAGGCTAAGTCCTGCAGCTGGGAAAGAACTCCTTGTGCCATTGCAAGTTGTGGGTGGAGTGCCTGGGGAGCAGCTGTTACTGAAAAAACCTGTCTTAGCAAAGAGTGAGCTGAAATAAACCTGCAGTGTATCCTGGCAGCAAAGGCAGCCAGCACCAGCCTAGGCTATATGGAGCCAGTAGACCAGAGAAGTGATTATATCCCTTCAGCACTTTATCCCAGCACTTGCTAGCTGGCATCTAGAATAGCACATCCTATTTCGCTGCCTCCTCCTTTACAAGAAAGCCATTGATAAACTGGAATATGCTTGTGGAGGGCCACCAAGATAGTCAGAGGACAGAGCACATACCCTGTGACACACAAAGAACATTTAAGGTGAAGCAAGAAAGGTTGTGGCTGGATGTTGGGAAATTTCAACCTACAGGTCAGTCAAACACTGGAACAGGTTGCCCAGATAGGTTATGCAGAATCCATCCTTACCTCTTTGCAATCCCAGACTGCATAAAGTCTTACAACCTATCCTGCTTTGAGGAGGGAGTTGGCCTCTTGAAGACCCTTCTAACCTGAACCAGTACAATATTCTATGATAATATCTAAGTTTGAAACTGATCTACACGATCAGTCTCAAGATCTAAAGATTTAAGTCATAACAGGCATAAGAAGAGCATTTCTATGTAAATATTATTGCCATTCATTCACTTAAGTGGGAAGAAATCTTTTCACTAGAATTTTTACTGAAAACCACTTTGCACTATGGTTTTGGATTCTCTACCGACTTGAACAATGCTTGAAATGGCCTAATGTATAATCCGTCAAATAACATCACAAATGTGCAAGCCATCATAGGGCCCCAGAGACTAGTTAGATTTTTGTAAGCATTCAGCTGTGTACCTTAGACATTTTGATTAAGACATTGAAAAGATACAAAAAGAAAAGTGCTCCAAGTCTTTCAATCATAAGGATGTTAAATATCTGTCAGCGTTGGAAACTTGCCTTTGATGACAATATTTCATCATCATTTTGTGTATTAGTACTTCACAGAACAGAATACTCAGAAGGGAAATACTTATTCACTGCATCTGCCTTTTTGTAAAATACAGACATTTCCTTAAAAGATTGGGTTTTTTCATGTGATTTTTTTAATGGCAGAAAGGCAAGGCTGTGTCTTTGAAAATACCCAGCCAAATGAGATTAACAGACTTTTTTTGTTTTTCTCTGGCTTTGGTGTCTATCTCTTGGCTGGTTTTTTGTTCTTTTCTTTTGTCAAGACATCTTTTCCATAAACTGTGACTTAATTTTACTGGAGAAACTGTACCTTCTGGGAAAGCAGCAAAGAGTTGTACTTTTCCAGGTATGTGCCTGGTCTTTGGTTACATTCAGGCCACTAGCTGAAATCTATACTAAACAGACATTCTGGGAAATGCAAATCCTGACAGAAACAGAAGGTGTATATATATAAATAAAATGTCTAAATTATCTTTATTAACCTTAGCCTGTACTTCAATCTTCTACCTTCATCGCAATTACAAGAATTAATTTATCTTAATGACTCAAAGTACCTTTTAGTTCTTTGACATATTCTTTTGTCTCTAACAGGTTAGAAAGAAAAGTTTGATTAGAACCTGTCAAAACATTACTTAATAAAATAGTAAAGCAAGGTATGATTTACTGAGCTGGTTTCGCTGGGGTAGAGTTAATTTTTTTCATAGTAGCTAGTAAGGGCTATGTTTTGGATTTGCGCTGGAAACTGTCTATAATTCAGGTATGTCTTAGCTATTGCTGCACAGTTCTTACACAGAACCAAGGTCTTTTCTGCTTCTCATCCCACCCCATCAGCAAACAGGCCAGGGGTGCACAAGAAGTTGGGAGGAGACACAGCCGAGACAGCTGACCCCAAGTAACCACAGGGATATTCCATACCATATGGCACCATGCTCAACATTTAAAGATAGCAAAAAAGAAGGAAAGGAGGAGAAGCTCAGAGTTTTGGTGCTTGTCTTCCCAAGGAACCATTACATGTGATGGAGCCCTGCTTTCCTGGAGATGGCTGAACACCTGCCTGCCCATGGGAAGTGGTGGATGAATTCCTTGCTTAGCTTTGCTTGCATGCACTACTTTTGCTTTACCTATTACGTCTTTATCTCGACCCTTGATTATTCTCACTTTTTTTCTACTTTTCCAGTTCTCTCCACCATCCCTTGGAGAGTAGAGTGAGGGAAGGTGAACGAGTCCCCGCATAGCACTTAGTTTTCCACTGGAGTTAAACCATGACATTTACAAAACAGCATCTATTACAAGTTAGCTCTGAATCTGTATGACAGAAATGAATTTGTAGACCTAGGTTGAAATCGAAGTACATCGAATTAGACATCTGAATAGCAGAGATATAATTACACATTAAAGAACATAAACTTGTCACAGAACAAAACTCTCAAGAACAGAAAGTAAACTGGAGGGAAAAAAAAGATTCTGTTTACTCTTTTGCCAGAGAGAAGTTCAAACACATAAAGGAATTTTGCAGAATGGAAAGTCAGGCTGCAGAAGAAGTTAAACAACAAAGGTATCACAACACATTTAATTTGACCTGATGCATTGTTTATATCCAGACAACCATTTCTCCTCGTTAATCTACTCATGCAGTTCTTCCTGAAAGAAGTAGTCAGCCACCCTCAGCAGCAACCAAGAAGAACTACCACAAGCCTATATGTATGCACTCAGTCAAGTTTCTTTATCTTTAGTACGTCTTTATGTTTCAGATGTGAAATCAGAACATTTTCCCGAATTATTATAGCTTTCTTAAACTGTTAAGGTGGTTTTTCTTAACAGGAAAGACCACTCAGAACAACTTTAACAGAAAAACAGCGAGAAAGATCTATTCATGTTTCATTAGGGTAGCTTGCTACTCTTGGAATGATTGTTTTTATTTTTAATTAATTCCTAGGGGGTGATTTTTTTATTTATTTATTTTATGAGGGTTTTTTTAAGATCCTGATGAATTCTCTGGTACTTATTTAGATTTAGATTTCTGCACCATAGCTGAAACCAATTCAGTGAAAAATACTGTCTAAAATTGATTACATAATTACAGAGAAGCTACAATTAAATATATTTATTTAGGACAAAAAAAAAAAAAACCCAGAACAAATCCAAAAGCACTAAAAAACCTGCCCAACAAATACTAAGTTTAGCCTCAACCTGTAATGATACCCAAAAAGACTAACAAACATTTCTCCATCTTAAACAACATACTTCTTTGCTTTGAAATATTTTTCAGACATTTGTTCATATTATTATTTTCTCTCTTTCCCAAACCACATGCTGGAAGAATCTCACAAGTGCCTAAAATACTAATCCAATTTTTTTCTTCTCTCTCAAGACTGCCATTACATCAAAAACTACTTGCTATCCCACATGCTGTGTAAAGATTTTAAGTGATTTAGATATCTCTATTTCATTTGATAGAGACTTAAGAATTTGACATTCATATTAGTGCTACACAGAAAGAGGGCCCTAAACAATTATCCTGTTTCTCTCAGTAATCTGTATAGTACATATTAGTGCAAAATGGAAAAAAAAAAAAAAAGAAGAAAATATTTGGGTTAAAAACATGCCTGAGAAAAAGCTTTCTGTAACCAAAAAGCTGTTACCTGACACCCAGAACACACCACAACAGAATACAGGGACTTCAAAGAACACATGAACCCCCAAAAGGTAAAATTCTTACATTCCTATAATTTGGTTTATTTTTCCCTTGAAAACAACTGCTAATAAACCATAGGTTTAAGCAATGCCTTTTTGTATAACATTATTGTTCAGTAATAGATATATTCACATTAGAGTTTTAGAATAGTTTTATTTGAAAGAAAATATTAAATTATGAAAATTCTGCACATTTATGATATATGCTATCCAAGGAATTCAAAGTACTTTAAAATATTGCTTTGAAGTTGGAATCTGAATGTTAAGTTTAAAAGTCACAATTTACTTCTGAAATATTTACAATGATATTTTTAGTGAAATTATTTAGATAACTCCCCAAATACACTTATTTAAATTCATTTATTCTTCTTAAAATCACTACAAGTAAGCACATATTACCACTTAGAGGAAAATACATACAGCAGTACTGTAAAGTTCAATACTTAAAAAAATATCCACTAAATCAATCAAGATTTTCCTTATTCTTTTAAAATTTATTAGTTCCGTGTGCAGGTCACATATTTTGAAACTACATAAAGTAAATTTTGTAAGAAAAAAATCAAGCTATTGATAAAAACAAGTGAAATTAACGTTATACTTGGAAATTAATCCTCCCCCACCCCGAAACAGAGTTGATTCTATTAAAAGTGATAAATGGAATGGAAATTAAAATTTTAATGAGGTGCTTGTTAATCCACTTGTTCACATCTAATTTGAACTTGGTTAAATTGCTACTTATTATGAGTACTATAGATATGATTCCTTCTAAATCTCAAGGGCAAACAAAATGTTAGAGGACTGCTTGTCCCAAGATAGGTCCACAGTATATTATCCAAGCTTGTGAAATTAAGCACTGGAGCTATTTCCTGTGATACATTTCATTTAAGAAAATTAATGACATTTTAAAGCAGTTGGTTAAGTCCTTTGACATGGTAATTGTCCATTCCAGAACAATAGAAGAAATATAACCAAAAGGAGACTGCCTACCTGCAATTGATCATTTCCAAGACTGGAGGGCTTATTTGTACCTATTGCAATTCCCAAGGACTTTATCAAGCAATAACATTTCTCTTAGTAGGATTTGGGGTTATTTCACCTTATTTATTTCTACTTGATATGTGTATAAGAATGTGGTACAGACATATATCAGTGACTTCTTCTGCTTGAATTTATTAAGCATTTAAAAAATACAACCGTACCTAGAAGACGGAACTCAAACTACAATAAAGATAGCATAGGTCTGAATGTGATTTTTACACAAAACCAATGCAAGAGTAATTGCAGTAATGAATAATGTACAATTTTACAATAATTCCATAAAAATAAGTATATAAAAAGGAAAATGTGTAGGATTAAAAACAAAGAAACATCACCATTAAGGTTGCATAGACACATCCCAAAATGGGGTCCCCAGACTCTTCTGTTGTAACTCCTCCCTTATTTAACTAGTTATGTATGAATTTTCAAGTAGTTTTATAGGTTTATTTTTAACCCACAACTTTAAACTCATTTAAAATAAGGCACTTTGCAATCTTCCATTGAACATTGCAACTGTGCATTTTTCATATTTTCAAGATATTAACAATAATTGAACACTTACATTTAAGAACTTTGGTAAAATTCAGCTGAGTTCAAGTCACAGAGTTTGGAGGTTTTGCTTTATACATGACAAACGATCTTTTCGACTCGGACTACATTTTAATTTTACTAACATCATTTGTTACACTTCTGAAAATCTCATCATATAGTACACTATATCTATCATATGATTTTTTTTTTAATTATTATTTTTATTTTACCTGAAGAGTTTATGCCCAGCTAAGTTCATGGACAATCTTAGTAGTTTGTTCTGCTGGACATATAATATTTAACCCAAAAAGGCTTTTTCTTTTCTTGGCACTTTTGCCAGTATATCTTATTAGAAAATAAAATTTTAGGAACCACCACCACCTGTATACAAAAATAATATACCAAATTATTGAAAAATAAATGTAGTGAAGAACAATCCGTAGTGATGTACTTACAGTCTGAGAGTTAATCTTTCAGCACTACACATTGTCTTCCTTTTTGGAATCTTTAGCTACTTTCTATTCCTTTCTGTTCTCTCCACTTAATATTTTCACATCTGTATCATCTAAAACTTATTTGGAAATCTAAATCTTACATATGTCTGTTGTGCCGCAATCTAGGAACAGGGAAAGTTGAAGGATCCTTTCAACTGAAATCTAGGAGCAAGGTTTGGCACATTTTGCCCTCATTTTACTACCTCTTCTAACCAATAAGAGTTCATTTTTTCTCTTCCTAGTATATTTATACTTGATTCCTGATAAAAAGGAATCTGAAGAAAATACACTAGAAAAAAAATTTGGAATTGCAAGAAAATAAATTGTCTTGATAACCAGCAAAACTCAAATAAATGTTGTTTAATTTTGGGGCACTCAGATAAGAAAGAAAAAAACCTTGGAAAAAATAGCAGCTATTTAATATTACTGATACTAGTTTATGTGAACTTGTTTCATTCATTTATCCTACCTCAGTGGAGGAGGGTGCAATGAACAGCTGCAGGATAATAAATCTCTAAAAGCACAACATGTGTTTTGCAAGGGAGCATCTGTTTACACATTTAGTTACAATGTTTGTCCATTCCTCAGGTACCCCTTTTTTATAAAAGTTGTTCCTTATGGCTTCGAAAACATTGAATGAACATCTACTATGACACTAAATCTGGAAGCTTCTAGGAAAGGAGAATTCCTTCAAATTTACCTAATTATTTTTTTTTTTAATTCCAGTTTTCTTGCAACTAAATGCTAATGTACAGATTGAAGAGATAAAGGATTCAAAAGAAAGGAAGAACAGGGCGTAGGAGTGCACTGTCCTATTTCCCAAGCCTCTTCTTCTGTGACATAAAAAAACCCCAACACTTCTGAAAATATTTATATGTTGAATAAGTGTTTTAGTCTAATTTTGTTTATCTTTGATTTAGACAATTGAATTCCCCACATTAGATTAAGACATGTTACACAGATTAAAAGATTACTCATGGAACCGGTTGGCACAAACCCCCTTCTCTATCATACTGCCTTGGATATAAGAAAATGTATATTATTTTCCAGAAAGCATTTTAAAAAATCCAACTGAAAGCCACCTCACAGCAAGTTCATACAGAATCAGGAAGAGCCAAGGGTTAAGCAGGCCATAACCTGCTCAGAGGACTTTGAACTAAGCAACAGTTTATGTGCACATGCAAAATGGCTCATCTGGAAAGTAGATCATCGCATTAGAAAAAAGGCAGGGGGCATGCATAGAGTTGGGAATTTCATCTATAAAGATTAATTCTTTATGATTGCTGAGATTCTTGTTTGTTGTAGTTTTTCTTAAACTTTTCTTTGAGGATTGCACTGTACTGGAGGCAGCTTCAGATAATATAACATGTAAGTTTTAACACTATGCTAGCAACTAAGAAGTGTAAGTAAAAGTTTCAAAGTCAAGCTGTGCTATCAAGTAATGAGGCCGAGAAGCTGGACCTTCTTTGCAAATTTTTGGCCCAAAGAGAACAAGTTCAGGATTCCCATTAAATTATAGACAGACTGCTAGAGACAGCCAAACACTCTCAGTCAAGTAAGAAGAAGAAGGAGCCTTCAAAGAACAGTCACTCATGGGCAGAAAAAAATTTCTGTCTAATGTTGTTGAGTATACTGAAGAGTAATATTATTCTAGAACAAGATATAAGTGGCAAGTAGTTAACATACTACCCTCCCGCAGGTTTGAATCCCACTGCGAGCATTTCTACAAAATATGCACATAACAGTCAATCTGAAAACGCACAATAAATTCACTGACTCCAGACAATATTTGATTTGTAAATTTCAACTGTATTCCATGTGCACAGTAAATATCTAATCCTTGCCATAACTGAGGAGTAAACAAAAAAGACATAGGTAAGAGTAAACTGACTTCTTCAAAGTAATTAATTCAGCCCACAGCTAGTTTTTGGCTGGCATCTTGACAACATACCAGATTTCAGCAGCTGATGCAAGGTAGATGAATAACACTAGTGGCAGAAATTAACCCTTTCCATCACTCCTCCACATAGCAATTCCCATCATGCTTCACAGGAGATAATAACTGAAGGCAAACTACAGAGGAGTGCAACTGTGTGGACATGTTGGATGCAAATCAGTTCTGAAGGTGAAGCACCATGACACAGGTGGAGCATTTGCCTTTCCTTGCTTTTCACTTTTTTGAGCACTTCTGACCAAGAATTAAATATTAGGTTTATATTTGTGCATCAGCTTTAGAACAGAAATCTGATCCATGACCACAATTACTGTGGTTACTAGGTAGTAACTCACACCAAGAATTCACTGTCACTGCTAAGAAGAGAACTCCCTTCCTGCTGATCTGGGGGGTGGGAGAGGATTACTTCAGTACTACTAAAGAGCTAAGCTTATTAGCACTACCATTTCTCAGTCCTATGCAATGTATTGCTTCCTATCACTTCAGTCAAGCTCTCTTGAAAGGAGACTGCCTTTCCCAGGTAGTAAGGAAGTGCTGGTGCTCTTTAATCTGTCTGTGTTTATTTTGAAAACCCTACAAATGCTGCCCATGGCAAAACTAACATGCTCCAAGGCTACACTACTGTTTCACTTTCTGTGGTTATTTTGTTAATAGCTGCCCAAAGCAAATTGGATTCTGTGAAGAGATCTTCAGTGTTAATCTCCTTTTGTATCCATAATCACCAAAATTTCTGCTTTTGCTTGTAAAAATCTATTGGTAAAAAACAATTAACATCTAAAACACTGTGTATGCATCATCTTTCCAATGTGGAAGTGTTTTAACTAAGAAAGAACAATTACAGTTCACCATCGGTCAAAAGGACATATATTATAGGTGTTCAATATTACTATTCACTAAATACTTCTCAAATCCAGTAAACCTCATTGAAGAAAATGATAAATATTTATGCTTTCAACAGTGAAAGGTCAAATTACTTTTTCTGCTTTTTATCTCTCAGTACTAATGCATACTCACAAGGAATATATTTTATGGGAAAAACAAACAAACAAACAAACAAACTGAACCACCCGCCGCAAAAAAAAAAACAAAAAAAAAAAACAAAAAAAAAAAACCCAAGA
>VZTF01004030.1:2639641-2664619 GCA_013397755.1 Cnemophilus loriae
GATGTGAACAATACAGTTATAAAAAACATGTGTTGAGAAAATTCTGTCCAGTGAAAAAAGAATTTGGCAGTTAGATGCAAAAGATGATAATTCAATGGAAATATATACAAAATCTCTCTTTTTGTCACATTTTCTGTTCTTAATAACCATTTTTTAACAGAAGATCAAAATCTAAATTATGTAAATGGCACCACCACATACCTGAGAATTTTGCTACTAAACATAGGTTATGAGGGTGGAGCTGAGGGACCACGCTCAAGTACATTTCAGTCTCCAGGGTGGGGACTGTAAGTTGCAACCAGGATACCAGGTTATTTCACACCTTTTCATATAGAACTTTAACACTTTCCCATTAGACTGAAAAGGTAAAAAAAAAAAAAGTATATCCCTAAATATACTTCAGGAAATACTTTGGGGCTTTTCTCTCTTTCTGGCCCTCAATTCAGAAAAAATAAAGACAATATCCAAAGAGTTCTGGATGTATCAGCCAAGGCGGGGAGGAGGAGCACGTGGGGCAGTATTTTGGCATGTGTAACAAAGAGTAGGTCTTCTGCCTACAGATTTTAGGTGCCAGTTACCAAGAATGGAGACTGTGTTTTCACAGAAAAGGATTATTTGTTTTAATCAAGCACAGGAATCCCTCTAAGACCCCCAACAACCACAGCATCTAAAAGCCTTGAATTTGCTGATGTACATAGTCAGGGATATCAGCTCCATGGGCCCAAGACTTCAGATTATATTATGGACAGCAAACACATATGAGTCTCCCAAATCTCAATATATTTGAGAGGCAGCAAAACCACATATAATACTTGGGTTACTTGCCATGCAATTACACATAATTTATAATCAGTGCTTTCATCTCATGTCTAAATGGGGCACAGAAGAATTGTGATAACATGGTTGAATATAACTTGCAACAGAATGTTAAACAAAGTGAATAATAACATGAATTCAGAGGCACCTATTGCAATTAATAGCTAGTTGGGTGGTTGGGTGTTTTTCTCAAAATCAAAAGGATAAACTCTATAGGAGGGGGCACACTGAGAATACACGTGGCAGATTAAACTGATAAAAGATGGGCTTCCTTAAAAAAACCCACAATGCTCATGTTCTAGAACTGGCTCCAGAAAATCCTTGTGCTGCAGCAGCCACCATGTACCCGCACAAACAACATTGATTTTCATTTTCCTGGGCTTTTAGCCTGAAAAGCAAGCTGCTCTGTATTACTTTGTAGAAGAGACGGACAGCAAGCAATGCTTTAAGCTAACTATGAAATTACACCCTGAAATTGTTTTCCTTATTGTTGCAGAAAATGGTCCTGCTGTTTACAGAAGACCTGTGTCTGCAGATGAAGAAAAAGAAACCATACACATGACACAAATATTTTGCGCGGGATATCACTATTCTACACTTACATGACTGTGTTAGATTGGAAAGAGATGGAACCAGCTCAATCCCCATATAAAGCACAAGACCACCATAATGAAGGATTATAGTTCATTCAGGACCACAAATCAGGTCCATCATGACATGGAACATTGAGACAGAATTGCACTTGAGTGTAATTAAGGACTAAAAGGATGATTAAGGCTAGTAATTCTGCCCCATTAAATAAAAACTGACAGACAGGTCTTGCAGCAAATGCCCGGCATTTGAATCTGGCAGCTTGCAGTACACTTGGAACACAGAGTGGATGTGAGAAGTTAATGAGTCTGAACAGCAGAAGGCAAAATTGCAAAGAAAACCTGAAACAATAGTTCAAAGCAGGTTGACAGCCATGACTGTTGCATCTTAAAAGACTTTTTAAACCTTGTACTATAAGAAAGTAATGCATCACACTTAGAATCATAGAATATGCGGAGTTGGAAGAGACCCACAAAGATCATTGAATCCAACTCCTGGCATTACACAGGACACCCCGAGAGTCACACCATGTGCCTGAGAGCATTGTGCAAACACTTCTTGAACTCTGTCAGGTTTGGTGTTTTGACCACTTCTCTGGGGAGCCTCTTCCAGTGTTTAATCATCCTCTGGATGAAAAACCCCTTCCTGATACCTAAGCGAAGCCTCCCCTCACTCAACTTCATGCTGTTTCCTTGAGTCCTGTCACTGGTCACAAGAGTGAAAAGATCAGTTTTCTCATTTTTTTGAAAACTTTTTTCCCAACTTAGGACATTTATTTGAAGGCAGCTGTCCCAAAATGTGCCACTCTGGCCCTTGTATTGATGTCTCCATTGTTTACAGAAACTGTTGGTGGCAAGTCAATTCACACCTCTGTAGCTTTTACTTTAGAATTTTAAGGGTGGCTGCTTTTTTGGTGGTGGGGGGTTTTCTTGTTTGTTTAGTTTGGTGGTTTTTTTTTGCTTTTTGGGGTTTTTTTTTGTGAGGTTTCTTGGGTTTGTTTTGGTTCTTATCTTTCAAACAACACTCACATGACCTAGACTTTTAATTTCTTTCTACATATTCCATTGTGTATTTCTGGCACATATGAGACACCAGAAAGCGCCTCTGCCTCAAATAACACATTATAACTTGCAGGTTTCGGGTGGGTTTGACAGCTAAGTAAAATCAAGTCACTCATGGCCACAACAGAAATCTAAAGGGAAAACATGAAGGCTTGATCCAGAACTTTATATATTTAGGAATAACTGAACATATGTGATCAACAAGAAAATCAGGATGACGATTTTTGGAAGACAAAGTAGATAAGAAAGCATCACTAGAGCAGATGTAGTGCATTCAAATATGAATTCATCATACAAAACTCAAACTTGACTTAGGCAAAATACAAACATATTAGGAAACAGAAAGAAACATTAGAAACTAATGCCAAACTGCATCAATAAACAATTAGCTTACATAGGGACACCCTCCTTTCAGAGCAGAAAACAGTTTTGCAAGCACAGAGCATAAAACCTGATGAGGGAGATGAATTCTTCATTCCTCCAGTCTTTTTTATTTTTAGAAGTTAAATGCCAGGATTTTCTAGTTTTAACACATTAACAGATTGGCAAGGAAATAAAACACATTTTTTGTTGTGACCTCTATGAAGAGGCTTGGTAAGTCTCAATTTTGCCTGACCACTACTCCCCAGTTATGCCTCACACCAAAACATCTTACAGTTCTTCATGTCAGAGAACAGTCAACAGTATCTAAAAGGCCATATAGCAACTGACCAAACTGCTAATGAAGCCTAACAAATTAATCAGCTCCCTAAATAATAAATACATGTGGGAATTAATGTCTATACAAAGTTTGAAAACAAAACACAGCTACTCATGCTCAAGTCATCATGCTTGACACTGACATTACAAAAAAAAACTGTGGGAAAAAAGTTGTCAGGAAATATCTGACTCCCAAATTAATTCCACAATATCAGTTTGTAAGTGTCTGTAATGGTGGCAACCTACATCTAACTGTCAAGCTTATACCTGAAACTGTTCAGCAACAAGTAATTTCTGCATTCAGGAGTTACTTCCACATTGCTGCTACAGAGAAATACCACTAATGTACACACATGACCTACTCCTTCTTCCCTCTGTTGCCCTGTCACTGCAAATCCCTGAAATAACATAGAAACCCTAATCTTAGGTCCATACCAATGCATCCAAAATATTTCCTAACACTTCATTTGGCCACCAGGAAATCGTAAAAGTTCACTATGAAGGTGTGTTCACATGCACTAATAAGTAAGTATAAGTAAATAAGTGTACTGAGAAGGCCAATGGAAGTGATTAGACAGTCAGCAATACTGACATGAAAAAAAAAATTTGAAAATTAAAACCACACAATTTCACAACAGAGGATTAAGTGATATCACAGACAGCCACTGGAATACTAACAATAACACATAATAGTTATATGACTGATTTTTATAATTATTAAAGAATTTGAAATTAATTTTAAAAGGAGTAACAATAATAATTATAATTTCTAAAAAGTAAAGACAAGACTGTGGCTGAGTATCATGATACACTACTTGGCAATGAGACCAGCAAAGCAGCACAAAAGCATCCCAGGGGACATAGCGGAATCTCCATCATTTAGGATATTTAAAACCAAACTGGACAAAATGTTGGAAAATGTTCTGCAGAGAATAGTCCTGAATTTGTAAGGAGACAGACTGGATGACCTAACAGGTCTTTTTCCATCTGTAATGTCTATTACTCTGCAAGTGTCTCATGCCCTCAATCCACACATTAAGCACTCCCCACGTAGCTACAGTGCCAAATGATTTGGTTCCAAAGCCCCCACTCTTTCTTTACTCATCATTTAAGACTAGCAGAGCAGATGCTACTTAGGAATGAAAATGTCCATAGCAAGATCAACAACAAGGAATAAAATATAATTCTGAGGCCCAACCATGTAATTTCTCTCACACCAGCAGTTCTCAAGCTGTGTTAGTGCATACAACGTAAAAAGGTACCATTAGGGGAGTACGGACAGCTTGAAAATGGTATGCACCTCACCTCAAAGTTCTGCGCTTTTAGTACGATTTGGATTTGTGAAATCAGCATTGTTAAATCCTGTTGCAAACTACTGTGCATCTCAGAAAACAACGAAAAATGGTTCTGTAAAATCTCAACTCCATTGTCTCAAGCTCTACATTGATGACAGTTTCTTTCAGCTACAATAATAATGTAAGCAGTATCTACCTCTGCCTTATTCTCATCACTCAATCTGATTCGAGGCTGTTTACAAGTCTTATTTACATACCGTAAGCAGCAGCAGGAAGAGACATATTATTACAGACTTTACACCCGAAGTTCTTTTCTACAGCTCCATAATCTGTAGTATTACTTAAATTGGGAAAAATCAGAAAAAGCTTTCTTTGATCAGGCATGGCTATTCTGTTTTCACAATGGAGAAATACATCAGGTTTCACATTTACAAATGAATGTGTTTGTGAGCAGGAGTTTGCAAAGTGTGAGAGAGACTCACAGATTTCTATCCCTCAACACAGAGAGGAAGGTTTACAGCAGTGAGATAACCAGCAGAGTCACACCTTGCTTTTTACTGGAGGTAGTACTTTAAATGTCTGTCTTTAAGAGCCCTGTTAGTACCATGATAGATCTGTTTTGTTGTTCATCATAAGGAACATGCCACATGTAGAACACCTAATAGTAAAAATTTTACTTGTTTTGAACTACATTTTATTTAGTAACAGATCAAATATACGGATTTGACTGGTTTCAGTTTTCCAAATATGAAGGCTTTACTTTGAAAAGTTTTCAAAATATTCAATTAAGTACTACGCAATCAAGTAATAACTTTATTGTTTCTTTGTAAAGCTCATAAAATGAAAAAATATTTGATGGTTTTTACTTTTTATAGCAATGCTAAGATGCTTTTTACATTGTTTTCCACTGTGTTTCCTTTTATATTCACATAGGGAGAATTAATCCATTAGTATAGCCAACTTGAAGTCTTTCCTGGTACCGTGTATGGAAGTTTGCACATGGCACAGGTGTTTCAACTTGTTTACATAATGTATTTATGGATTTATATCACTAGATCTTATGATATTTATATCCCTAGAAGTTTACCCATGGCCATGTCTATTGCAGAATAAAAATATCCATACCTAGACCCATAAAGATATGTAATAGTTATAAATTTAGGATATAATATTTTCCTGTATATCCACAATCTGTATTGTATCTGGTCTAAATTGCACATTTTAAAAACAGGGATATTTCCATCAAATCAGAGGATCCCAGAATGGTTTGGGTTGGTTTTACAATCTGCTCTAACCACAGAGGAGCAAAGTGAGCTCTCTGTGGATTATGGACAGAATCCTGAGGTTCAGATGTTCCCCAAAACAAGATTAAAACCAAACAAGATTAAATATTGATACCAATAATTTGATATATTTTATTTAACAGTAAAATGAGAAAGAAAGAAAGAAAAGGAAAGAAATAGAAAAATGGATGGGGGGGGAGTGGGAGACAGGACAGGGGGGCAGATTTAATAGAAACATCACTACTCCATGGGTCCCAATAACATCTTGCTGCTCCCCTCCATCTGGTCTTCCTGGTGCTGATGGTCCCCCACCAAAAAGCACAGAATCCAATGGATGAATATACCTTTGGGCCAGGTGGGAATGCCCAGGTATCTCCCCTGAGGGGGGACAAATTTGACACTGTCTCTTACAAGATTTCGGATCAGTTGCATCATTTTGCATCACATGCAGTGCTCTGGTGCAGGGTCTGAGGTACCCTTTGGGGGGCTTTGGATGGACCATGACATCCCCTCAGCTGCCACTCACGTGAATATCCCATAGATGTGGCCTTCTCAGGGTGGGGGGCCCTGCAGCTGAGCCACTTTGTGTAAGGGAGGATGGGCGTTCACTGCCTCTGACCAGAGGCTATGTCACACACCCAAAACCTCTTCTCCTCCCCCTTGGGTTGGGGGGGAGTCTGTGAAAACCTGACAATGTATGAGCCTGGGGCTATGGCCTTCACCCTGAAGCTGCTGGGCTCTTCCAGTGCTCTCCCAGCCTTATCCATTACTTTCCAGGCCTGAGATGCTATGAACAATAGTGTCATTTTCTCTTATCTCGAATAGCCATAGGGAACTTAACTCAGAGTTCAGGGTTTCAGACAGGAAGCCCATTCAGGTTGGGCTTCCATGGTGCAGCTTTGTTATACAATTTTGCTATAATAGGCAAAAGTCTCATAAAAATGTTTAAGCCATAAATCATAACATTTCACTCTCTGACAGTTGGAAGGGACCTTCAAGATCCTGTAGCTCCAAATCCCCTGCCATGGGCAATGACACCTTCCACCAGACCAGGTTGTTCTAAGCACCATCCAGCCTGGCCTTGACACTGCCAGGCACTGGCATCCACAGCTTCTTCGGGCAGCATGTTCCAATGCCTTACCACCCACGCAGCAGAGAATTTCTCCCTAATATCTAATCTAAACTTACTCTCTCATCTCAAGACACTTTTTTTTAATTGCTATTATAAATTAATGTTACATACTCTTCTCATACAGTGCAAAGCAAAACCAAAAACCTCTATTTTCTAAACAGTGTTGCACATTTAACTACAAAGCTAAAATATTAAATTTAATTACACATATATTATTTATATCTAAGCAAAATGGATAAAAAATATTTTCCTTCCCTTTGGACAGCATAAAAAACACCATTTTAAAAAATGTATCAAAAATACAAGATGAGTGACAAGTGAAAAAATACTCAACAAAATCTCAAGTTCATATTACAAAATTTACAAAAGAGGTACACAATGAGGTTATGTCTAGCATCATGTTTGAAACAGAGAAACACTAGAGCTCCTAAAATAAATCTTGTGATTATCTTAAAAGAAACACAATACAGGAAGAAAAGCT
The DNA here is from genome assembly GCA_013397755.1 of Cnemophilus loriae. Classification (NCBI taxonomy): domain Eukaryota; kingdom Metazoa; phylum Chordata; class Aves; order Passeriformes; family Corvidae; genus Cnemophilus; species Cnemophilus loriae. The sequence goes on from VZTF01004030.1 coordinate 2,647,000, forward strand.
TTTATAATCTGCACCAAAAAAAAAAAAAGTTTACACTAAACCCAACTGCTATAAACATACAAAATAGACTAAAACTGAACAAAAATGAAAACCCAAGATTAACTATTTAATTTACCTTTTCTATTTACCACCTGTGAAGGGTAAAAGAAAGCAAAATAAGTGGGATGTTATCTTGTTTTTTTATCAGCACTTATTCCTAATTACTGCATGATGTTAATTATGTGCTCCAGGAAATATTCTGCAAGAAGCACCGTGCAATATGGCAATCACGGCTTACAAAAGATGCAGAAAACAAACAAAAAAAATTACTACTCACAACATACGGCAACATGTAACAGAAAGTCTGCAGCTTTGTACACACAGGACAAAGTACTTCTTGAAAATTATCTTATTTTGGGCATATTAGGAAGAATAACAAATGTTGCCATGTTAAAACCAAACATTAAAATAAATAAACTAGCCATGTCTTGTTTTGACACTAAAGAATAAAAATACCATGTTGTATAGTACTTATTTTCCACTCTTGATTTTACTTCATAGAAAGGAACACAACCTCTGAATTGTATCTCCTTTATATATCCTGAATTCCAAGTATAAATCACAGAAATAATATATACATAGAAGATGATGAATATATACATGTTCTATAAATAAGTTAAGTGGCAAATTTAAAATGTATTTAATCTTTGAATTAAATTTTTAAATGTAAGTTTTCAAGCTACTTGTCCTTTAAACGAAGGGACTTAAAAGAATGTTTCGTTTTTAAATTTTTTTCAACATTTTTTACATTTTAAGTTTTTCTAGACTTCAGGGCTGAAATGGACAAACTGCTTGCTTATGTGGGGTATTGCCTTTGTAAATTCATCACTTCACCAGGATAGCTGGCAAAGCTACCTCCTATAATTCTAGAAAATGGTCTCAGGGTAGAAACATCAGACATACCCAAGAGTGATACACTACTTGTCAGTTCAGCTAAAATTTACACAACACACAGCTAGAGCTAAAGAAAACTCCGACAAATGATACGGCACTTGGACAGCATACTCTATCTAGTAATTTATAAGCACAATAAAAATTGCTTCAGATGGAGAACAACTTGCCTGTTTATAGTATTTCAGTTACTTTTATAGATTCCTGTGTTTTTAGCTCTTCATTTTGAATGTTTTATTTGAGGAAACCACATTACAATTAAATGAGGTAGAGATAAGCATTGGTACCTTTATGCAAATACAAATCAAGACCTTCTTTTTTTTTTTCAGAAGACCTTTCTAAAAACATCTGTTACCCCATATTCACATTTTGCTTTATGCATGTGTAAGCATTGTTGAGAAGCTGCAAGACCTGGCTGAGTCCAGCTGCCTCCATGGGGAGGAAGTGGCTGTTGCAAAAAACGCTGCTTCTTGCAGATGACAGCTGCTTCTTCTTCCAGGGTTCACATGGCTGCTTCTCATCTCTACTGAGACTGACTTCTGTTTCAGGCCAATGAAGAACCTCCCAAGGAGGACAGGAGCATTTCTCTCTTTCCCAGCATAGAAGAATGAGGGAGGATGACGATGAAGCACTTTTCAATGACACAAGAACTTAGCACCAACTTCTTTTCCCTTACTCCACACTCCCATCCTACATTCTTGTTGATGCGCTGTGAACTTACAGACCAGGTTTCTCAGCATTTTTGTATACTTATCCACAGGAAACAAGGAAAAGGGTTCACGACACCATGTGAATGCCCTGATATAAGCAGAGATGCTCAGACTATAAAGGAAGGATGAAGCAAGTGTCTTTCTTTCCACCTGCAGCTCAGGTACTTTGCTTTCTTATTGAAGACAGACACACTAAAGGAGCTAAAGCGATGCTACAGTGGTCACCTTACATTCTCAATCAAACCTTTTACCTCTAAAAAGATAAACCAGATATGATTAACTATACTGGTAGTCTGTACATCTACCAACTGCAACCAAGTCAAAATATGAGAGGCAGAGTCATATTAGCATAGTTTTTAGCTGGTTACTCTGTTTTATAGACTCGACCAGCAGTAAAAATGAATTTGTCTGTCAGAGACAACATCGGTGAACAAAATCCATTATCAAACAAAACTAACAAACTCTAGTTAAAAGCAAGAATTCTCTAGAAAACTGTTATAGATGCTCCAAAATAAAACAATGCATTATACATTTAACTGATGTTTCTTCCTTGCATGAAAAGGAGAAATTCATAAAAAACAAAATCCTTCCAAGAAAGTCAGTTGCAACTCCAAGGGCACAGTAAGGCCATGCAACACAATGTTAACATTAGAGACAACCAAACTAACACTACATCATCAGCAAATATATTTCCACGCCATATTAAAATAATATATAGAAGTAGCAGTTTCACTCCTAATAACTTCATTAGTAGCACACTGTGAATAGGCTTGCATTGTAAGTTGCAGATATGCTTTTAAAATCCCCTCGCAGCCCCTATTTTCAGTATCTTCCTCCCATTAGCTGAGTGCCATATCTATGGAACATCACTCTGAGTAGCTATCTAAGAAATGAGTGACAGGTCTTCTGTCACAGTATCATTCATGTTCAGGTCTACTGTGCTCTTCATTTACCTTCCTTGCTAATTATTTTGGTCTTTCTCACATTGGTAAGAGGTCAAATTGTAGATTTAGAGAACCTAAGGTTATGAAAAACATCACAACCATCTATGCTGACCTCCTGAATAATGCAGATAACATGATTCATGTTGTCTAACATATGATTTGAAATTAAAGCTATAAAATCTTGCTAAAGGAACAGTTTATTGTACTAAATGACTTCCAAATCCAATTTAAAGGACTTCAGACTAAAGAGCTCATCATATTCCTAAACCATTTGTTCCACTGGTTAAGTACCCTCAGTGTAAAATTCTTATCTAAATCTGCCTAACTTCACCTAACATGCATCAAACTTCTCAGCCTTCTACCAGATGCAAGACCTTACACCCAGAAACCTCCTCTAGGTTGGTGTAAGTTTTAATCAACTCTCTTCATAAACTTCTTTAGTTAAATTAGCATTCTAGTTTATCTCAGTTGTGGTGATAATATTAATCCAATTTAGCAAATATTTTGGAGAATCAGTAAACCCAAGCTTACAGAGAAACTTATGGTCAAAACGTACATATTGAACACAGATGCAGAAAGACAGAATAACAAACAACCATAAAGCTGGAAAAATGATCTTACATTAGTTATCTAGTCCAGTTTCAAAAAAATAACATTGGACTGAGCAACTTCATCATACTATTCTTTCAAATTATTCAGCTGTTTGAAGCAAAACTGTATTTTGATCATTTAGATCATTTATACGGACCTGAAATATTCTTACAAATAAGTTGAAAACAAAAGAAAATAATAATTTAAAAAGTCATTCAAAATTCTGGCATTTACCATGATCTAATATACTCATTTGTTCCTAATCTTTCAACATTATTTCATCACTCCTTTCTTCCTAATTGCCATAATAAGCATACCTATGTAAGTTAATATGTACTGAAAAAAACTCAACTAAACAGAATGTAAATATTTAAAATGTAGCCCCAAGGAACAGCTGAGGAAAAGGGCAAGGTTTCTTACTTTTATTAAAAGTTTAGACTGAACTACAGGTTAAAGGTTCTGTAACACACTAACAACATGGTTTCCTTTAGGGTATAGCTTTTGGATGGTGACCAAGACAAATTTTAGCTCCTTGTACAATTCTAACCCTGTTTGCTATACAAACTTCTTTGCCTCATTCAACTCCTTCCATAAACTCATGACTGCCACCAAGACTGGAAGAAGTCAAATTATTTGTCTAACTCACAGTGAAAATACAATATTTATCATTTTCTACAGCTCCATCCTTTTCCCCATGTGAACAGGATTTTGTCTCCTTTGCAAAACACCAACATGGTTTCAAGTATATAATGAATAATTATTACATCAATATTTTAAAACTCAAGGTCCTATACCACACTGGATTTTGTAAATTTCCTACAAGTGAGCTAGAACAGTATCATGTTTGACCAAACCAGATTTCATATGAAACTAGTAACTACACAGAGTTAGGCTTGAAGATTAAATGACCGAAAAAATACTGAAACCTTATAATGATCAACAGAAAGAAATATACTCCAAAAGGTATGGAACAAGGAAATTATTTTCTGGAACAAAATAAAAATACTATCAGGATAAAAATATAAAAGCAAAGTGACCTAGCCAATTGTAACCACTGTAAAAATGAGACACTGTTCAGACAGAGGACTTTTTCTGAAGTGTTAAGTTAGTCACAATAAAGTAGGCAATTTGAAAGAAGTCTGAATGAACAAAAAGCTGGAATTTTAACAAGAAAATTCACATGTTGACCAGAACTTAATATTCCTAGAGACTCTGAACCAAATGTAAGTCTTAAACTTATTTTTTTTTTCCAAATGAGGATAGTTAATTGCATAACTAGGAATTATAACAGCTGTTCTCTAAGAAAGAGGAACCACTAATTAAAAATACAAGAATGACAGGACTTCAAATGCTGCTTTTCATATGGCTTCCCCTCAAGACCTTTCACCATCTTCACTGCCCTCCTTTGGATGCTCTCTAATTGCTTAATGTCTTTTTTACATTGTGGAGCTAACAACTGCACACAGAACTTGAGGTAAGGTTGCCTCAGTGCAGACTGAGACAATCCCCTTGCCCAGTTGGCGATGCTGTGCCTGATGCACCCCAGGACACACTTGGCCCTCCTGGTTGCCAGGGCACTGCTGACTCAGATTCAACTCGCCATCGACCAGGACCACCAGGTTTCCTTCTCTGGCACTGCTCTCAATCATCTCATTCCCGAGTCTGCACATCTATCCAGGGCTGCCACATCCTAGGTGCAAAATCCATCACTTTCCCTTGTTGAACTTCATACGGTTGGTGATTGCCCAGCCCTCTGATTTGTCAAGGTCTCTCTGCAGGGCCTCCCTGACTTCAAAGGTGTCAGCGGCTCCTCCCAGTTTTGTATCGTCTGTGAACTTGCTCAGCATCCCTTCCAGTCCTGTGTCCAAATCATTTGTAAAGATGTTGAAGAGTATAGGGCTGAGGATGGAGCCCTGTGGAACCCCACTTGTGACAGGTCACCAGTCAGATGTCATCCCATTCACTAAAACCCTTTGTGCCTGACCCATGAGTCAGCTGCTCACCCGTCCCATGATGTGTTTAGCCAGCTGTGGAAAGGACATTTTGTCCAGAAGGATCCTGTGAGAGATGGTATCAAAAGCTTTACAGAAACCCAAAAAGATTATATCAACTGGCTTCCCTTGATCAGCTCAATGGGTTACCTTGTCATAAAAGGAAATCAGGTTTGAAAAGCAGGACCTTCCCCTCATGAGCCCATGCTGGTCGTGACCAAGGACTGCGTTGTCTGTGTTCCTGTCTGAGTTGTGCAATACCTGTCAGAAAAATCTTCTGCGTAACCTTACCAGGCACTGAAATGAGTCTTCAGGCTAAGAGGCCTGTAGTTTCCAGGGTCATTCTTCTTGCCCTTTCCGAAAACTGGGACAATGTTGACCAGCTTCCAGCCAACTGGGAGCTCTCCAGATTCCTAAGATCATTCAAAAATCATCAAGAGAGGCCCCATGATGACATCAGCCAGCTCTTTAACTATTGTCAGATAAATCCCGTCAGGCCCTATAGATTTATAGAGATCCAGCTCCGGGTAGTGGGACCCTTTTAGTCACACAGGATCACAGAATAATCTGAGTTGGAGGGGATCCAGAAGGATCATCACGTCTAACTCTTAAATGAATGGCCCATATAGGAATTGAACCCACATCCTTGGCATCATTAGCACCGTGCTCCAACCAACTGAGCTAATCTCAGGGTCAGTCCAGCACTGGTGTTGAAGACAGAGGAAAAGAAAGCATCTCCACTTATATCCCTGTTTGTGGGATGACCATCCTCATCCTCTAATGTGCCCATGTAATTTCTGTACTGACTTTTGCCATTAACATACTTTAAAACAAACTGTTTCAACTGTCCCCCACATTTCTGACCAGCCTCAGCTCCAACTTATCTTTGGCCACACAAATTTCGTCCCTAGAGCAGCAATCAACATCTCTGTATTCTTCTCATGTCACCTGACCTTGCTTCTACAGGGTATCTGTCTTCCTTTTCTACCTTATCTCCAAAAGAAGATCCCCGCTTAGCCAAGCTGGTCTTCTGCTTTGTCTGCTTGACTTGTGACATTTTGGAATTGCCTATTCCTGTGCCCTTAAGAGGGACTTCAGCAGCTGCAAAAGCATTTTCCAAGGGGACCTTACTAAAAATTTCCTTGAGCAGCCTGAGCTCTGCTCTCCTCATGTCCAAGGTCGAAGTTTTGTTGGCACTTTTCCTGCTGTCAACAGAGATTTTAAACTCTACTGCATGGTCACTCTGGCCAAAATGGCCACTAATCTCCACTTCACTCAGGAGACCCTCTCTGTTAACAAGTAACATATCAAGGAGGGCATCTCTCCGTGTTGGCTGTCTTAGTACATGTACCATGAAGTTACCATCCAGGTGTTTTAGGAATCTTCTGGACCTGATTAGATCAGGCCAGAGGGAGGATCAGTTGTCCATATAAGTGTGTCTAACTGCTTGTCATTTTCTTATTATCAACACTCAAAAGAGCTATCAGAAACTTATGTTTATTCAAAATAAACTACCTCAAGTAAAATTCCCCAACTCCAGACTGTCTTATGACTGTATTACTTTAAATTTTAATACAGTGTCTTAGTTCTACTAAATTTGAGAATGTGAGTTCCCAAAGATATTACAGCTGTTGTGGTAACCAGTAAATGGGAAGGACCAGGGTACAGAAAAGTGAGAATAATCTCTATTAATTCCCTGGCTGACGGTAGAACAGGGAGACTTTAGATGTTATTCACTTTGACAACAATCAGCAGGTCATTCAGCACATGCATTCTTTGGAATAAGTAAGAGCACATGATGCCTTTTGCCCAGCCAGCAGAAACAAAAGGAAGCTGAGAGTACCACAAGCATAAGTTTTCAGAAAAACATGAGAAATATATAAACAAATGCAGAAGTATTCAAAGTATTTCAGAGCGAATATATAAGGATATAAGCAGTACTGGTTTAGAAAGCCCTAAGGAGATCTAAGGGTACTACTGAAAGATACCAAAGGAAGAGGGAGGTAGCAAAAAACTGGATTTTACAGTGTCAGGATGGAGGAGATACACAATACTCATTCTCTGCCCCCAACCCCCAAAGAAAAAAAAAAAGGGTAAAAGAAAATTCATTCATTACTTTTGATTGAACAAAATATTACACTACACTAACAATACAGAAATAATATGGAAAATGAGAGGCATAGGTTATCTTCCCAGTGTGAAGACATATGCTATAATTTCCTGGTGCTCTGGCCACCAAGGATGGGCAGACAATAGGGTACCACTCACCCTTTCCACAGCTGTCGCGGTAAGTAGTCAGGAATGCAGGACACCTGGGACCAGGCATGACACTATGAGAAGTCTGCTTTCACATCCTTGTTCCCAAGAATGCTTACTTAACTCTGCAAGATCCACTCCTACACTCTCTCAGATTTCACTGTAAAAATGACAGAAAGTTATCTTTGATGACAATTATGGCAGCTTCCTTCAAGACTCATTTGCTAATTATTTTTTTTCTAATAATTTTGATACTACTGATTCTACCGTTACTATTGGCAAGATACTTCTTATAAGACTGTATTACAGTCTTACCTTTTACTGCGGGGGAAAAGAAAGTATTTTACGAGTAGAATATTTTAACAAACTAATTAGTACGAACTTGAAAGCTATTAACTTGTTGAAAAAGCTATTAACATATTTTCATTATGCTACCTTGCAAATTAAATATCTATGAGACTCCTGAATCAGGTCTTTATTCTGAGAGGAAATGTCTCTGCCAAGAAGATTAACTTTTTTCTTTTTAATTAGAAAAATAAGGTAACATGACAAATGTGTATGTTTCCCTCACACATATTTGCAAGTGGTGTTCATTGCACAGTAAATTCTTAAAGACATCAGACTTTAACCTATTCTAGAACCTAATACTTCAGGTCCCCAAATAACAAATCCTTGCTTTTTGGCATGCTTCTATGCTCATCTGAGATTACATGTCTCCTTTTTGTTAAAGAAGGGAAAGAATTGCACACATGAATAGCAAGAAAAATGTTTCATTTACTTAAAAATGAAGTAGAAAGGAAACACTTTGTCTTTATTGAAAGTGAAGAAGTGTTTTGCTTAAAAGAATAAACACAATTTAACACAAAAGTTTAAAATAGTTAATCCCATAATGCCCTATTTCAATACTGTGCTTTCATGGACCATGCAGAAATTCTTCTGCCTTTGGACAAGTTGTGAGTCTTTATAAATTATGTTTTGCATATGCTCAGCAGAAAGTTCCTTCCAAAAGCAAAAGTCTCTTAAAAAAATAAAAATCCCTACTGAGTACTCTCCAAGCTGGAGATGAAGGAGCTAATCTAGCCCTTTGTAGTTGCCTCTGTTCCAGGCTGTTACAATGCCAAAGACAAGAAGAGACAGTAAGGGAACATTTCCTTCTGTGCCTTTTGTTCCTTCACTAATTGAACACTGAGAGTTCACAGATGAGAGAAGCATAAAAGAGGCAAGCAAGACCAAAGACAATTAGGTAGATTAGACAGACAACTGCTACTGGAACAATGATACAAAAGGTCAGAGGGAAATCATCAGAAGGGGAAGAAACTAAGATGAGACAGTTTTAGACCTGTATTTGCTCATGAAGGACAATGAGCAAAATCAGGACACAAAGTAAGGTGGGTATCATGTCAGGAAAAGAAAAGCTGAGTTAAACAGATGTTGCCAGCTGAGAGGAGGCAGAGGACAATTCTGTACCAGTATAACACATCCTGCTCAGAAACTGGAACTCAGTCTTGAATTTGCAAACTCAACCATCTCCAGCGGTCACTAAAGCTTTAACAACCTCTAGAAGTTGGCCCCTGTATAGATGATTATCATTACTGCTCTCTCAAATTAAGTACCAGATACTTGCATTATCACAATGAGCTATGTAAAGATCAATATAATTCCACAGCATGGATTTTTTTTTAGTTGGCTTCACTTTAAAACTTAGCAGTCTATATTGATAAAACTACAATTTTTCCGAGGGATCGTTTTCTAACTGGATAATATTATTTCCCAAATTACTTTTATCCCTTCCTTCAAATCATAAGTCACTGCTAGAGAAGTACTGGTATTATATCTAAAACTGGCAAAGAGTTGAAATGGCACCACCAGTAATGGTGCAAGTATTGTTCAAAGATCTTTTTACTGCTTTGCAGGAAATATCCTCATCACTGCCCCAAGCCAATAAATAATTCCATTGTTGGATAAAACATATACTGAATTTGTCCTTCCACAGAAAAATAAAATCTTGTTGAATAAATGTGAGACACCAAGATCCCGCTGATGATACATAATGAGGTGAAAAAAAATAATCTATTTAATTCCCTTGCCAAATACAAAGTCATTTAAGAAAAATATCTTTAACAGTAAGCCAATTTAAACAAGAAATCCATATTTTAAAAGCAATCTCTGTATTTATCTTGCCTTCTTTATCTAGATAATAAAAAAGATAAGAGGTTGATGTGTTTTGATCAATGTGGCCCCATTTTTTTTCCCCCCTCAATTCTTTCTCTATTTTTCATTGTTGGGAGGTTCATAAAAGAATATGCCTTCTTCCTTAGTTGCATGCAACACTAAACTGAAGTTTACATAGAAGTTTAGACTTTTATGTTGATCTTTTTATTATCATCAAATATAATGTAGACACACTGTACTACCCCTACACTTGTGAAAACGTACACAAAGTAGGAGACATCCGTATGAAGTGCTGTGAAAGGATGCCAAGAATCCAAAATGGAAATTTTAAAATGAAAAGGATAAATATTAAAGGATGGTCTCCCCAAAATGAATGAGCTCCAAATAAGAAAAATTGTATATCTTCCTTATTTCTAGCTATTGTTCTGAAGAAGAATCTTAGATCTAATTTTGGACAACTGTTGACGGCAAAGCACAGAAAGCATATTTGTTGCATTAATAGGTACCATTTTACACAGTTACTTTCTAGATTAAAACTGCATTTTATAGTGATGCAAAGAACTGCAAAGCTGAAAAGAGGGATTATAAAAAAGAAAAGGTAGTCTTCAGTTTAAGAAATATTTCTATTGCTCTCCAAGGAGATTTATTTCATCCACCATATAGCATGTGTCAAGAGTTATGCTGATCCTTCACCGGGAGCTAAGTACCCTGATAGTTTTTACATTACTATGCACCACAATAGCAATCCTTGACATTGGTTATAAGTGTCAGATGGAGCCTTCATTAATTGTCATCATCTTTAAGACATAAAAGAAACCCTCTCTTCTTGAATGTTATTACACAAAAAGTGTACATGTTATCTATATACAGCAAGTGCAAAAATGTTTTGTATTGTAATAATAATCATTTAGAATATATGGGGTAGAAAGTGTACTATTGTTAAACTGTCAATCAAAACCCTTGTTATACAAGGATGGAACATCACATCCATCTATAACAGCCTTTTCTGTCAGTCAAATGTGTTGTTCTATACAAATCCAGCATCAATTGGATTTTTAAATTGGCAGAGGCTCTAAAACATTATACTGATGTGATACCAATGTGATCTAAGTTGCTGTTGATATCAGAACATAACACAGGTTTCCTCTTAAATCTAGTTCTGCTTCTGCTTTTAGACATCTGCAGAACATAGATGATTTTGCATATACAAGTACATGAACAGTCAATTTAAATTTTTCTTTCCTTATGTTCCAAAGAAATGTTTGGCAATAATCTCTAATTTTAAATAAGAATAATTTGCAAAATCTGTATAAGGGTGATGAAATTATTATTAATATGGACCCTACAAAACCCAAGAAATACTCCTGTTTATCCATTACTTACTTTCACTCAGAGTAAGATTAGTCCCTTTATCTCAGCTATGTGTTTTACAAAAATTGAGTTAAAAAGCACTGAAGTCCTTCAGCATTTTTCTGTGACATTAGCTGCAGAATGAACTGAATGGGACATACTATTCACTCACAAAAGAATGCAGAGTTGGACTCTGTTTCTTGTCCCATGGCAAAAATGAACACAAAGCACAGTGACATTTAAATTTTATTGTATAAAAAATACAAAATACTAAGACAAGCCCTGGCCCTTTTTAACCTATTCCCACGCACACCCTGACATCTATCATTCTTCTACTAAGTTACTAATTTTCATACCTAGGTTCAACATAAGCCTGAGAAAGCATATCAAATCAATCATCCATAGACCACTAACAAATTCAATCATCCCATTTCTACCATCTTTGAAGTGTGAAAGTAAAGGTAATAAAAAGTACAGGTTACCAAAAGCAACAATAGGTTGTTGAGTTATATTTTTTTTTATATTTTTGTTTTCAATTTCATACAGGAATCATTAATCTAGAGTGATTTATTAGCATCCTGAAAATTATTTGGGCATACGCAATGTACCAGACCTTTTCCATAAGCATAATCAGTAACTTTTAATATACTTGGTATTCACAACAACTGTATGGAACACTACCTAATGACAAGGTTCTAAAATCCTCAAGAGCCCTGGGGGCAAGCGCAAACAAATTGCTATTGAGACGATATCACTAATCACTTTTCCACTAGGGGCAAGTTCAGATGCAGTGCTACTGAGATGGTATCAGAAATCTGTTTTCCACTTGCACTGTTTCAGTAACACCTACAGTCAAAAATCAAGGGTGTCAATGCCTAAACCACCCCCATTTTCAGAACACTAAAGCTTATAACTCTCAGTTAAGGCACAAAATGCAAGCTCATACTTTAGTTTACCAGCCCAGCTACCTTTTTCCAGAACTGAGGTAAAAAGCTGCCTACAGTAACCCTCAGTATATCAGACTTAGAACTAAATTATGTACAGAACTACTCAATAGTAGTTTTCAAAATCAGGCCATAATTCAAAAAAATCCCAATAACTTACTTTTGTTCTTAGCTTCAACACCTTAACCTTCCAGTAAAGGACCTAATATTTCCATGATTCATTTAAAATTTAACACAAAAACTCTCTTATAAGGTCTTACTATTTCATTCACGTCAGAACTGTGAATGCTTAATACAAAAGCAGTTTGTAAGGCAATCAAGAGTTTACACATAAAAATTAATCATTTATAATTAACCCAATTAATATTTACAGCAGCATTTACTTAGGTAGTATGTCAAAGGAGGCTAAAAAAACAGGCAGCTTGCATACTGGTACTGTGTACTGTCTTTCCATTCTGAAAAAACTGTGCATAGTGCACTGTATATATTCAATTGCTAGTCTTACATTTCATGTGGCCAGCGATGTTATGTTAACTGCTTGAGTTTATGTGCTTTTAAATTCAAAATGGGGATAAAAACTACTAAATCTCAATTATCATGTGAAATAGCTGAACTGGTATTTGAAAGCTGGTCTACCATGAAAAAGTTTCAACAAGTCAACTACACAACCTACAGAATCATGGAATGGCTGAGGTCTTGTCCAACTCCTCACTCAAAGCAGGCTGTTAAGAGCTGTGTCCAGTTGAGTTTTAACTACCTCCGGGGATGGGGACTCCATAACCCATCTGGGAAACCTGCTCCAGTATTTGATCACCCTTAAAATACGAGAGACAGAATAAATTGCTCACTCTCAGTCAACCATTATATTGACAAAAATAATATCTGCATAGTAATTCTGGAAAAAGAAAAAAAAAAAACAACAACCCAAAAACTAAATCTTTTTTGGTGATGCCATTTATTCTGCTTTCGGCTTAGAATATTGGTCTATAGATACTAGCAAATCTTGGAAAATGTTTTTCCCCAACACAAGTTTCCTTCATAAGAATGCAAATGCTTGACACTGTAAAAATACATAGGACTCAACTCTTGTCTCTGGAAGTTTACAGCAAGTCATCATAACAGAATTTAGGTCAAAGAACCTTAAGTAAATAGAAACACACCTAAAATCTCAGAAATTCAGTTTCCTGTGGTTACAAAATAGACCTGTTCATTCTTTTTCATGGATAAGCATACATATAAAACTGAAATCAGCTAAGGTTTGTTTTAACTTTCAACTTTATTTAACAATATCTTACATAGCCTAAAATATAACATTAATAAGATTAACTATTTCTTCTTTAAAGAGTAATGGAGAACTAATCACCAATTACTAAAAAAAAACCCAAGGAAATTAATGTTTGAAATTTACACGAGGAAGAAAATTTTGACCCATATATTTTTTACACTGGAGTCAAATGTAAGGAAATATATTTACAAAAACATTCACAAGATTTTTCCAGATATTTTATATTACAGAGTTAAAGACATTACCATCACAGTCTCAGCAGATATTTGCTACTTTCTACTAGAAACTAAGAAACATAAAAGGTCAAAAATAAAATAACTATATTATCAAAAAAACTCCCAACAAAACAACAACAAAAAAACCCAAAACAAACCCCAGGATCTGTTAGTTCTCAAACAGTAAAACTGAATTGTGAAATTGAGTTTATATAATACCTTAATCTGAAAAAAGAAAAAAAGAAAACAATAAACCAAGTTTACAAGTGAAGGTTAGCACATAAATGCTTCTTCTCCTCCAGCATGTAAATATGAAGATTCATTCTTTCCCCAAATTTGCATTTTCAAAGAAAACTACATCGTGGTTGATTTTCAAATGCACAGAGACAGTCATGGAATATAGCGCACAAATTTCCACACTGACCATCAGATTCTAATCGTTATTTTGATTGATAAAAATGTCAAATGTCTATACAATGTCAATTTGCCTACTGTAAAATCACTTTCACCAAAAAACCTGGCCCAAAAGATATATATATATATATATAAAAAATACAAACAATTTTTCATCACCAGTACACTGTTTCATGTGTCATAAACTGTGGAACAGAATCACTTTTCTTGACAGATCTGCATCATCACCAGAGCTTCTGCCTGGCTGTATCAGGTGGTTTTTTCCTCCTATGATTTTTTTCCTCCTTCTGTACTTTCATGATTATGCCAGCAGAATACAGTTAGACATACCAATCTTAAAATTTCAAAGCACAGAACAGAACATTAAGAAGCAAGCACATATTTTACATACCTGGAAATCAAAGAAAGGTGAAGTGCTTTGTCTAAAGGCTCTTGGAAGAAATTAGCAACAAAGGCATAATTAAAATTCAACATCAAGCTTCATGTTAATCCTCTAGACCTAACTGTCTTTTTTCAAAGTGGATGATTTGGAACATCAAAATAAGAATCAATTCAGTCCCTTTTCTCAATACATGCTTTAATGATAAAACACCACATTCAGCTTCTTCCTCTGCATTCACACGAACAATCATCTTTCTTAGGAATCAAACTCATGAATTCATTTTGAATTACAAAGAACAATTACAAAGAAAGTCAAGTCACATGTAAAATTTAAATTCCACATTCGATTTGGCTTCTACCTCTGTGTACTGAGGGACCCACAGGAAAACACACATACGTGCCAGGTATGCTAGTATACCAACTTATACCAGACCAATTTAATTAGTTTGCTTTCAATGCAAAGGTGCAGCACCTCAGCAATTATGAGATCGTTAATACAAGAGAGCATAACAGCACCTTCAGAGATCTTGTCTAACCTCTAGGCACACATATAACTCCCATTAAGACTAATGGGAGTCACATGTGTGTATCCAAGGGAGAAGAGACCCATTAAAACTGATACAACATATCCATTAATCTTCAGGTCACTCTTAAGGTCAAACATTATAAAAATGTTTATGAACAGTACTTGCTAGGTATTCACAGTGGCTACTTTGGTCTGGTACAGACCTGTGAACAGTTAAGGCCACGGAAAATGTCTGCATTAAAAGCATCACCGTGTTTCAAGTAGTGGCACAGAAATTTGAGAGTGCTTTTCTATAGTCAGAGGGGACATTTTTCTATCATATCCTGAAAGAATTAGAAGGATAGAAATGACAGGGAAGGTTAGACACAAATGAAAACCTTGGACAAAGGTATGCTCTAGCTTTTCATTTTTCTTCCATCCCCCTCTCTTTCTTCATATTTCAGTTCCTTAGTTGTGGTTTTCTGCTTCAGGAAGAATATTAACAGCAGTGATTAAATTCCCAATCTGTGCAGCCTACTACACAGACACTACAAATAACATTTTGATTACTGACCCACCAGCAAACCACAACAATTTAAGTACTGCTTGCATGGAGGAAGGGGTGTTTAAAGTGTTTCAAAGAGAAAGGTAATCTTAGTTTTCTCTCCATTTCTTTGGAGAGCATACCTGAAAGCTTCCTTTTTCATCACTGTAGTAGAGTTTAAGCAAGCACGCTCTTTTCCAGTTTCTGAAAAGATAAGGTTATCCAGTCTGTAAAACCAACCTGTTCAGCAATGAATTTACTGTCTTTGTCCACCTCCAGGCCTGAGGAGAAAGAATTCTCGCAACATGAGGGCCAGATGATCTCCATATGAACAGAGCAGAAGTAACAGCAGGAGGAAATGTGAGTGTCAGATGAGTACAGAAATGCAGAAATGAGGACATGCTTCGGATATGAAGTACCCCTATTTATTTACTGCTTATTTCAGCAACTAGAGTAAACAAGAAAAGGTGGCTTCATCAAGAGTTACTCATGGAGTATTCTGAAACTCAGCTTCCAGACCTCACACCGAAACTCTTACTCTACATGTAAGACTTGTTCAGCACTGCCCTATGACACTTCCTGTTACATGATCTGTAAGTATCCCAAGCACTGACAACTTAGCTCTGCAAGCTTTTGTTCAGACCTCCTGTGAGGGACACAGATAGTCAGCTGCCTCTGCAGTGTCAAGGTTTCACCTAGAAAGCACAGCTCCCGGAGACAGACACAGTATCAGCCCCACCAAGAAACAGCACATCATTTCACTCTTGAGCTGTAGGTCCTCCATTGCCTGTCTCTGCTATGCCCACGTGACACAGAGTTTCACTTCACAAAATCTTAAATGATAAACTCTCCAGTGTCCCATACAAGGGTTTTTTTTTTGTTTCTAATTCAAATATACAATGATAAAATAATGACAATAAATTTATTTCATGATTCAGTTAACGACTCCTCAGTAGAAATAAATTATTACATGGTTTTGTTTTAAAAACAAAGCAAAAATTACCCCAAATACCTTGGTGTACATAGTAGAATATCTAAAGATTTGGTGGATTGTTTTTCTTTTATTAGTGGTCATAAGCTTTCCACGAAACAAAAGTCTTTCTAGCTCAAAAGATAGTTACCTCATTTTGCTTAAAAGGCACTTTTCATACAAAAAGATCTAATCCCCATTTTGTGAAATCAGCCATGTGAATTAGCCTTATTCACTTCAAACGGTTCTTCTAAAAGAGGAATTACTCACTGTTAACAACGTTAGGCATCTGTTTTGCTTTATCATTGGGAAAAACTACATGTAAATAATGAACAATACTGTTCTTTCAGGATCCTGATATTCATAAAGTCCCACATTTTGTTTTGTGGCACCTGAGGTAGTCCAGAGTGCTATCTAATTTCTCATGAGTTAGAAAAAAATAGTACGGAATCCAACAATATGTGCCTATGGAATGCCCCCACAGCCTGCTCAGTACAGGTAACCTCAACAAAGTATCTGAGGAATTATAACCCTTAATGTCACCTGTGAATCTGTGTCCATGAATATGTCAAAACTAAATATAGTTACAGTGTGGAAATAAATACATCACTATTTGAATATCTTTTAACTTTTATGTTTAATAAACATTGCCAACTCTCCCCAACCTGTTCATATAAGGTTCTCTTTAATTTGCTTTCCAGAACAGCAATAGCCCAATGCAGTTTGCCTCACCTAAAAAATAGCTTTTGCATTACCTAAAACACTTTCGAGCCCGTGAGGGAAAGCCTGACACCAATGCCAGCAACTAACCGAGCAATCACGTACCAAACAGCGCACACTCCCTCCCCAGTCTGCTTGTTTCTCCTCTCACAGGAGAGTGAATCCTGCCCGTAAACGCTCCACAGGCCTCCCACCTCCCCATAGGTTCCACCTCAGACTACCCTCGACTCCAAGCCGCTCGGTGACCAGGCCACCCCAGGCCAGGAGTCCCTTCACTCCCACACGAGCTGCCCCCGCGGACCGCTACTGGCGCCACGAGAGTCGCAACCTGCGGCACCGCCGACTCGGGATCACCGAGCCGCCCCGCCTCCCGCTCGCCATTGGCTGCTCCGCCTCACCACCGGCCGCTGNGGGCAGCTGCCGCAGTGACCCGGCGGGCGGGCCGGTGCTCGCGGGCCGGGGCGGCTGAGGGGAGAGCGCCCGAGGCGGCTCCGTCCGCGCAGAGCTTCGCTGGGAGGCTCGAGGCTGAGCCCGGCGCACCCGCGGAGTCGCGGAGGCGTGGGCCCGGCAGCGGCGCAGGTCAGTCGGGATGCGGGGCGGGACGCGACGGAGCTGCTGCGGCTGCTAGAGGCCGGGGCCTTCTGCGGGGCCTATCCACCCACCTCCCGCGGCCCGGCCGGGCGCGGGGGGCGCCCCGG
>VZTF01004030.1:2664629-2727129 GCA_013397755.1 Cnemophilus loriae
GGCCGGGGCAGCCCCTCTGGGTCAGGCCCCGGAGCTCATGCAGGGCCTGCTTGTAAAAACTTGTGTTTGGCCTCCTGCACTCCCCGTGAGTCCCGCTGGCGTTCAGCCTCCTGGTGCCGCAGCGTACAGATACGGAGAGCTTTCCAGCTAGGCCCAGGCGTGCGGTAAGAGAGGACAGAGCCTGGTGACGACCTCTGCGGAAAGGGCATAATACTCTCTCAGGCGGGTATTATCATCTCAATTCTGATATCAGTTGAGAGAGTGAAACGTTCATAATCTTAAAGGGTCATTCCTCTGACTGCGTACTACAGGTGGCAAAGAAACCTAAAGGTGAGGGGCACCTTTCCACTTTCTGTTAATCCAGTTTGGTGCAGCCTGTAAGTAACAAGCCATTGGTTCACCACAAAACAAATGTGAGTTTATTCTGAATGGCCAGTATGTTTTGACAGACAAATTCTGCTTATGACATAGTCCGTACTGGAAACCATAGCACTGTGTATTTCTTGTGTGATCTTTCACCTGTCAGTGTGAGGGAGGCGTTTGCTAAGGTCAAAGATGAGGTATGACTAAAATTTTTACTAGATGATGAAGTTTGTACTTAAATTTGAGTCCAAAACACTTTGCCATTTGATTTCATTGGAAGTTAATGAATTCTTGTCAGACTTCTTTTGGAGCTTTTCTTGACGTACAGTTTATTAACTGTTGTTGACAAAGTTTTCTTTATAAGACTGATTTATTTATTTGTTTATTGATTTGTTTTGACTTTTTATTCTTTTTGAAGACCTGTTTTATCAGTGTTTTCTTCTACAGATTCTTTTTCATCTTTCTGCTGCAGTTCCTCCTCAGCAGCAGCTTGTTTTTCAGTTCTTGGGTGTCCATCATGACTAGTTTATCTAATTAAGTGATTAGTAGGAAAACAACTGAAAGTGTCATTGCTGGTACTTAATTAGACTAGTAAATAAGCTATTAAGGGGAGGAAAAATTCATGTCTTCTTTTTTTTAAATGTTTGTTCATACTGCATAAAGTCATCAATTTCTGTTACTTGCTATGGGGTTAAATTCACATCTGTGAGATGTATAAATTACCTCATTAAAAGGGCTTTTTTTGTCCTTTTTAATTTTTGGTGGAAATCAAATAAACCAGTGTGGCACATAATCAAGAATATGGAAGGGATTTGACACGTACATTTTAATTCTTCTGGAAATTAGTACAGAAATAGATGATCATGTCAGTATTGGAATGTCTGCTTTGGTTGCTAGTGCCTCTAGCATTAGCAACTTTTTTCAAGTTAGTGCTGTGTTGGTGGTTGGACTTAATGATCTTACAGATTTCTTCTAATCTTGATGATTCTAGGATTCTGTGATTTACATTTTTAATTACCATAATGCTTGTAGTGTTCTCCATGTCCTAAAGTTTTTGATAGGGTCTGGGGATTGGAAAGCAGAATATGTTTGAAGCTATTGTCTGTGAAGGTTTTGCAAGGATCTTATATTGCACTCGCTTTCTTGCCTCCTAGTCTGGATTTTCTGGGGAGAGTCTGAAAGAGGTGGGGTGTTTGGGCCTTTTTATGTAGTGAGAGTTTGTGTGTATATCAATATTCCAAAACCTCCAGTGGTATGTATGTATATTTGCAGTTTCTAAAGTAGGAATTGAGGATGTTTATTATTGAGTACAGAGTATTGTGATATTGCTTTAATCTGGGGCCAAGGCAACTAAAATAACTGCTTAGCATTTTGCCTCTATTTTTACATCCTTTTAACTCCTAGGCTTACCTTTGTTCAAACTTGTGGGCTTTTATTTGTCAGGAACATCCTTTTCGGCAAATGAAAAAAATCAGTTCCCATTAATATTGTTTTAATTAAGTAAATAATTAAAATTCTGTATCAGTCTGCATGAGTGTCAAAATACCTTTTACTTTTGTTAGAAATGTTGAAAGCTGTAAAGTAATAGTAGCGAACTTACGTGTATTTGGATCAGCTCATACTTTGAGCTATCTCGTAGCTAATCTTAGAACTCAGTATAGTAGTACAGACATATAAAATATCATGTTCTGAATTTGTTTTTTTAAAAAAATAATTTCTTAGCTAATGGGCCTTCAGATGCATCATGAATCTACCTACTTATTAAAGGGCTTCCAAGGAGCTAGAACGGCATGCCTCAGTTCATAGAGTATTAGGGATTAGGCTAGATATATGGAATGTCTGTTCTGTACAAGGAGGGTTTAGATTTGAGAGGGAATTTTTTTGTTTGTTTGACAGCTCTGTTTGTCTCCTATTAGATTCTTTTATTATTCACCCATTTTTGTAGGTGAAGACTGTAGGTTTAATTTCATTAGAGACTGTAGTGACTCACAGAAAGGTTTTGATACTTAAGGTGATCCGGGACATGTAGGAAGTAAACATTCCTGTAATGGACTAATTGAAGTTAAACTAAAACTCTCAAACCGGTATTATTAGTATATAAAGACTTGATTGAACCCTTCATAGAATAGAGTAGGAAAGGTAATTTCTATACTCTGAAAATTTTTGACACTGTTACTAATCCAAGGACCTTAATTTGTTCTTAGATATCAAATGCTGCGATGTAAGTCAAGAAAGACATTTTATCTTCTCCTTTTATAGTCTTTTGAGGCAACGGTCTTGAAAATGGCTAAAAACTGCTTCCTGGAGAATATTTGGGAAGGAAGGAAACAGTATCAATACCAAGAATATGGTGTAAAATAAATTACTCTTCAATATATAAATCGTCAAAGTGCAGGGAGTGATATCTGAATCCAGTATTAACATATAGCTGGATGTAGTAATGAAGCACATGGTCTTTCAGGGAAAAAACCCTAAACATTTAATTACATGTTCAAAATGTGAGATAGTGGGAATATCTTTTCTTTTTCTTTTAAACATATGAAAGTAGTTTCAAAGCCATGAGGTTCAGAGAGAAGGGCGGGGGGGGACAAAGAATGGAAGAGATGGACAGCTTTTTGAAGGAAAATTAGTAGTGAATTAAACAGAAGACAGAACCAGTCAACAATTTGAGATTATAATTTAAGTACCTTATTACCCATGTGTTTTATTTCTGTATTGGTTATAATGGCCTGCTCTTGCAAAACTTTTGAAAATTCCACAGCACTCTTGTTGCATTTGGAATTTCTGCATTTATTCAGTGAAAACAAAAATCAAGAAGATATAAAGAAACAAATAAATTGTGTCCAGCTAACACTAACTGATAAGCTTCAGAAATAAATACAATTTCATTGAATTAACTTGTAAGCATGGTGTGCTCCAATAATAATAAGTAAGATAAGAAGAAGAAATGTGAATAAACTTTTGAATTAAAGGATAGCACTGTATTTAATAAGAAACGTTCTTCATATATTACCAGTAAATTCATTCTGGATTAATGTCAGTCTAACCGAAGAATAAGATACGTTATATTACATTTTTGATACCTTACTTCCTAAACCTTTTAGGTATTTAATGATTTTTGGGCAGAGAGGGCTTTTTTAAGACTCTCTAGGTAATAACTTTTTCAATAAAGAAGTTCACTGTGTTTGTGCCAGTTTAGCAATGTTTCCTCTAAGCTATATGGTCTCTGACAGAAACTAATGTAATCTATTTCTTATTCAGTCAGTTAGTGATATTAGTGCTGGCTTTCGCGGAGAGCCTGGTTTAAGAATAAGAAAGTAAGATCATTGCCCTGGATTTTAGGAAAGCGGGCTCTGACGTCTTCAGGGATCTACTTGGAAGAATCCCTCAGGGTCAGGCCCTGGAGGGATGCAGCAAAGCTGGTTGGTACTTGAGGATCACATCCTCGGAACTCGAGAGCAGTCCATCCCAACACTTACGAAGTCAGGCTATAATGCCGGCAGCCGTGCACTGATGAATGAGGAGCTCATCACAAAACTCAGATGTTAAAAGTAAATGTGCAGAAGCAGGAACAGGTAACCTGGGAGCAGTAGAGAGACAGTGTCTGAGCATGCATGGATGTGATTAGGAAAGTCAGACTCTGCCTGGAGTTGAATCTGGTAAGGGATGTCAAAGGCAACAAGAATTGCTTCTATAAATACACCAGTAGCAGGAGCAGTACTAGGGAAAATGTGGTTTCATGGCTGAATGAACAGGGAATGTGGAAAAGGCTGAGGTTCGGCAGGCTGCCTTTTCTTCCATCTCTGCTAGTAAAGACCTTCAGGAACTGTAGAACACAGGGAAAAGTCTGGAGCAGGGAAGATGTACGCTTGGCAGAGGTTTAGGTCAGAGAATACTAAAGTAAATAGGACATAGATAACACTCTGGGAATGCACTCATGAGTGCTGAGGGAGCTGACTGATATCATTGTGGGGACAGTCTCAATAATCGTAGGACTGGGAGACTGAGGAACTGGGAGAAGTGCCTGTAGACTGGAGGAAAGTCTGTTTCTTCTGTTTTCAAAAGGGCAGGAAGAAGTACTCAGGGAACTACAGCCTGATCAGCTTTACCTAGATTCCCCAGAAGGATGGAAGGTGATGGAACAGCTAATCCTGGAAACCCTTCTAAGACACATTAAAGAAAGTGATCAGGAGTAGTCAGCATAGATTTACCAAGGGGAAGCCATTCTTGACCAACCTGATTATTTTCTACAATGAAATGACTGGCTTGGTAGACAAGGAAAGGGAGGGCAGTGGATACTTGGCATCAGTAAGTCTTTCAGCAGTGTCTCCTGTGACATCCTCATGGAGAAGCTGCTGAAGTTTGGGCTGGGTGAGCAAATAGTGAGGTCAGCATAAAACATGCAGAACAGATGGACCACAGGGAATGGCAATCAGTGGTGTGAAGTCTAGTTGGAAGCTGGTAACTGCTGTTGTACCCCAGGGGTCAATACTGTGTTCAGCCCTGCTTAACATCTCCATTAATGATCTGGATGATGCAATGTGTGCAGTTAGAAGATGATAATTTTGTCAATTAAAATACCCTAATGTAAATTTCTCCGTAGCAAGGTCTGGTTCCCAAATATTAACTGTTTAGGAAAAACATCTGAATTCATGCAATTTTTCGGAGCATGCAGAAAGTGAATTTAAATTTTCAATCTAAATGATAGTACATTGTTTATGACTTAAAATGGAAATGGACTCACTCACTGTATTGCTGCTGCAGTTTAATGAGGATAGCCACTACAACTTGTTACCTCTCTTGGACTGCAAAAGTTTACTTCAGTATGGTGTTTTCAAGCAGGCTGCTTATGCTGTTTTGAGGTTTTTATTGGGTTTTCTTGGTCTGATTTCTTTTAGAGTTGGGCCTTTTTCCTTTTGACACCTATTAGCATACATACTTTTTCACATAGACCACTGAAGAGAGTCACACCCTGTCTATTCCTCTCATTTTAACTATCAAGCATGCTCTCAAGATCGTCTGCTATACAGCACTCCCTGTAAAGTTAAAAGCAGCAAATAAAAAAAAAAAATTAAAAATGGCTAATGTGTTGTGCTAAAAAGATGCAGGCTCATAGTCAGATTGTGCTGTATGTGCACAGAGAAGGTAGCAGGCTTTCTGTTGTGTAGCTTCTGCAAGAGCTAAATTGTTCCTACAGCCATACAGCTGACTTACAACTACAAGCATCATCAGTTCACGTCAAAACTTTACAAAAATCTTCAGGAAAAGACACTGTCTGTTTGTAACATGCTTTACTCAGAGATGGGGGTAGGGATCTTTTGGTTTGGATGTGGAATTCAAGAACTTTTGGAGTTTGAGTTTATTTCAGACTTTTCAAAAGGAAACTAAATTCAGATTTTTCGGTGTAAGGGTGAAAATTAAGAGAAATAAAGAACTTGGAGGCAGAGGAATAAGAGGACATACACAATATAGGAAGAAAGAGGAATTACAATAGTAGTGCAACTCTTGATTCAAGGTTGATTCTGACTGGGTCTGGGCACTTCCTGCTTTTCTGGCAAGGGAGGGCCTGAGAACGTTTTTGGCCTGTAGGAGGAAGTTAAATTAAATGCTGCTAATATTCATTGTTTATGTATCAGTAGCTGCCTGGGAACAATGTCCCTAAAAATCTTGTCTCTGACACTCCTTATCTCCACTCTTGGTTTTTGCTAATATTGTGAGTGGAGTTAGAAAAGAAAGGAGTTAATCAAAATTTAAATTCTAAGAAAACTGGAAAAAATACATTAAAATAATAGTATTCAAAAGTAATATTAATTCTGTAGGCAGAGAAGCAGACAAAAGATATCACAGGAGGGGTTTGGTAAGGAGGAAAAACTTTTCCTGGAAAGGAAATCAATATATTGCCATGACACTGTGGGGCATAACTAAATTGTGAAGGGAGATTCACATTGGAATTGGAGAGGGATTTCAGAAGCTGTAACAGCATACAACTCAGTCTGCCTAGCAAGGAAATTATTATCCCTCTTCTAAACTGTTACTTGTAGTACGTGTATGCAACCATTCAGTGGATTCTAAAATGCTAATGAAGTTATAGGATTGAGGAGAAGTGTGATGGAAGTGTATCAGTCTTCCCTTGTGTGCCTAAAGTTCCCATAATTACCAAGTAATAAAATCGTCAAGGACTGGGGACACTGAGCATGTCTAATTTTCCCAGCACCCCTATTAGTCATTGTGTATGCCAAACGTTTCAAAGTATAATCATATGAAAAAAGCTAAAAGTAGGGAGGAATTGCATAGTGTTACGTATTTAAATAGAATAGCCTCTCACTTGCAAGTCTGCATGAATCCTACAGTGTACTTGTACAAATAATTTTTTTCTTTTCATTTTTGAAAGACAGCTAAAAGTTTCATCATTTGTATTTGCAGTGTTGTGATGTTTTGCTTGCACATTCAGCACGTTGAGCTTGAAGACAAAAAGAACAGTTCTCCAAGTCAAACAAAAGGCTTGAGTTTGTGTCTTGACAGGTGGTGGATGTAAGAGTATGATGCTGAGATTCAAAAGCAGCTGGTTTCACGATTACCTGTTTTTCCTGACCCTGTTATTCTTTTTACTGGTACTGCATGTATCTTGTCTGATTCTGTGGTGTCCCATTTGTGTACTAAATCCACACAAAAATAAGTTTAAATAGGTTGGGCTTTTGCCAGGTTAACATGCAAAAACAGTTCAATAGCAATTCAAATGAGTGCTGGTGCTAATCTATAAGATAAGGACAGAATACACAGTAGAAGGAAAATAGGAGACAGCAACTGTAGCTGTCAAAAATTACATTATCTTAGATTTTTATAGAAAAAAATGTTAAGTAAAGTACTTAACTTGTTAAGTAAAGTATGTTAAGTACTGTTCTTTATCCTTACACCAATTGAGAGTTCTTGATTATAATTCGATCCAGTTATTCATAAGTTATGCCATATAATACAAAGCCAAAACTTAAAACGTAGAGTGAACAGGCTTATCTTTTTATTGATGCAGTGCTTTACTGGTTCTAGCAAATCATAAATATTTACAGTCTGTAACAAAATTGTTTTTATGTAGAGTCCTCCTTTTGGTACAGATGTGGACAGGGGTTAATTATGAATTAGTTATGTATTTAGGACAGATTTTACTATTCTCATCTAATAAGTATTTCTAATAAAAGGTTAAAGGACCTTATGTTCCTGCAGTGCAGTACTTGGATCAGCGTTATTACACTTGCATATCGCTGAATATTCATGATTGTGCAGTTGGTATGCTTATGTATGTAAAAAGGAAGAAAGCTGGAATAAAATCTGGGCAGTGACTGTGTTTCACAAATGATGAGCGTAAGGTGTTTAATGCAAAATTGCAGGGTTCTGTCGCTGTGGTAAATTGTATCAGTGTATTTAGAGCAGATGTTGCTTCTGAATCCCTTGTATGTATCTTCTCAATCCTCATCCTGGCATCTCCATACTTATCTGGTGATCCATTCATATGAATCAGACATGTAGGAGCAGAACAGAGACACAGAGCTGTGAAATGAGAATTTAAGTTAGATGACTTTTTGTTTGTTTTTTAGGTAGTTTTGAGAGGAAGAAAGGTAAGGAGGGGCATGGAAAAGATGCATAAAATTGGGATTGACACTGTGCTTGACAAATAAGGTGATGTGAGATACAGTGCCCTTACAACAATGAAATGCAGATGTTACATATATCATGAGGTAGAAGACCAACTTCTCAGAAAAGCAGCAGTAACCAGCAAAGGAAGAGTTATGGCTGTAACTGCCCACACTGTGCTCACGACTGTGCATTCATGTTCTGTTGTTGGACCATTCTGAAATGGAGCTGCATACCTCTGCCACCAGGTGATATTTCACCTGCTTTATGCAAAGGATGGCACATTCACTAAGCCTTGTGTTCTTTTCACTGCTACACATGCATTGCAGTATTGCTTAGCCATCATTTTACCAGAACCTCATATCCTTATCACACTCAAAATGTCTTCAGATACAAGAGTCTCCCAGTCATCTGTTGATTACATCAGCAGTTGAGACCTACATTTGTAGCGCAAAGGATTCTTAACTTTGCTTAGCTATTACACCTCCTGATACTGGTTTAGTCAGAGATGTTGCCCCCTCCTTGGACGGGGGTGTTTCTTCCCATCTAACCATCACAGTTGCTACTCTGTTCAACTACTTCAACCAAATCTCTCTTCGCCATTTTGATTCATCAGCAGTAAAGGTGAGGCACTTCTCCAATAATTCCCATTACATAGTTCCAAAGAAAAAAGGAGTCTTTTGTGTATTAGGCACATATTTTGCTCAGCATCTTGATCAAGGGATTTTTAACCATGTTTTTTTTGAAGTCTTCAAGTTACAATGCTGCTTTTTTTTTTACACTTTGGGGTTTTTATCACTGATTTCTTTAAAAGGAACAACAGCTAGATTTCATTTAGTGTAACAGAGAATGAGAATTTATAAGTGGAACTGACACGTCCCTTTAGATGAATTTGTAATTTGATGTACTAAGGAGCAGGATGACAAAAGAGAGGAAATAAGATGGGGAGGAAGAGAAAAAGGGTATGGGATTAAGAATAATAGTGATGGAACATTAGCTTTTTACATGCTTATCTTCCTGTTTATTCCAATAAATGAAAATTAGGGCCATATCAAAAAAGTTGGTAGGATGATGCTGTCTCTGGCCTCTATGCTACGAGGAATACAAATGTACTTTGAGGTTTTATTGCCTTGAATTTAGCATCACAAATTTTAAAAGGTTGTATTTTAAATATTAGTTATGAGATAATTATCAGATCTGGTTGTTTGGCTCTAATAATCTGTCTTTTAAGAGTGCTGACTGATGACAAATTTATCTGAAGTTAGTAGAAGTGTTTAGCATTCAGAGTACCTTTAGTAGTGGCCAGTAATAGTCTTGGTTTGCTAGCATTCATCGAGGAGATGTGTTACACTGATGTGGGATTTTCAGTTTCCATCAAATGCTGGCAGAAATGACTGATTTACAGCTTCTAACAGTGCAGCACTTTCCTATTGCACTTCATTACTGTTGTATAAATTCTGGCTCTTCTGAGCTGGTTTTGATTTTTTAACTTGAAGCCCTAATATTTTGATTCTGGAAGGTAGTTTGTGGAAGATAAATCAATGAGCTATCATTATGTTTCCTTGCTGTCTCCAGGCATTCAGCAGTTGCTAATCTCTTGTATCTCATTTTATGGAATCTAAGTTTACTGAGTTAAAACTGGAAAAGCAGCCTGTGATTTGAATGTGTCTTTGTCTTGTGCTTGGTCTTTGGACCTTAAATGTAACTGTACCGTTTAGGATTCTGGGATTATTTACTAGTTGCTCACTTAACCTCCAGAATAAAATTCTTAATTTTATCTATGGGATTGATTTGTTACACAGTCATTCAGTGTTTTCCTTGAATTTGTCTATTTTGAGAAATAGTCCTTTCTCCCAGGAACATAAGAAATAAATAATAGTTTCTGTGATTGCAGTGTGTTACTGACTTTTCAATTAGTATTAGTAGTTATTCCAAACAGTTAAAGAATCAATTTATGTTCTTTAGTAAATCATAGGTATTTGTCTGAAGTATATAGAAATCCAGACAGTAATACAAAATCAATCTTTTTTAAGGTTATTTGAGGTAATGATATGGTGATAAGTTAATTTTACTGTGATTAAGAGACAACACAGTTGGGGCTCCAAATTAGACTTTGATCTGAGGATATTTCTCTCTGTACTTGATAAGCAAGAAAGAGATGAGCATTAATGGTAAGACATGAGGCTTTGAGCAGCTGGAATCCATGTTCTGTGTTATGAGAGTTGGTGTAAAGGTAGATTTTAAAATTAAATGAATACATATAGTTTGATTTCTAATCTTTAAAATTTATTGATTTTAAATTGACATCTGAAATATCGTCTGCTATTGAGAATACCCAAAAAGAACAGTTAAATGGTACCCATTTTCACCAAAAAAAAAAAAAAGAAAAACACACATTAAAAAACATCTCAGCATTCTTGTAATGGGTGGAAAGGTAGTTTTCATTGCTATCTGTTGATACCCTAACTTTATGAACATCAAAGGAGGGATAGTAAACCAAGGGTATGGCTTGCTCTTCTGCTCTCATACACAGCCAGTATGGCAATGCTGAATGCACAATTCCAAATGTATTGTAGCTCCTGAAGGAAAAAGGAGCTGTGTGTTAGTATTATCTCCAGAGATGAGATGATTTCTAGTGTCAGAAATAAGGACAACTCTTATTTCTAGTTAGAAATTTAAAAATGTTTAGTAACAAAAAATCCAGGAAAAGAAAAAGGTAAGTAAAGAAAATCCGGGTCCCGATGATCGGAGCCGCTTGCAGCCTAACCGGCTTAATCCCTACTACCAGTGGAATACCATGCTGGGCAGACTCCAATTTAGTTGAAGTCTCAAAGTGTGATAAAATAGGCCTACTGACCCAGCGCAGGGCAGCTTCCGTGCTAACCACCAGAAACTGGCGTCGTCTGCAAGGTGACACCGTCTTTTATAGACACTGGATCCCGCCCCTGACCGCCCACTGTCCGGCCCCCAAGGTCTTTGTTGATTGGTGGCGGCAGTTGGTGAGGTCATGTTCTTCCACCAATGGCTCATCGGGTGTTAGGGGTGGTTCTCTTGGTGGAGTCACATGGCTGGAACGGCGGGAAAGTGCCCTGATTGAAATTCATGTTACCATGGAGCCCACTTGCAAGACGACTAAAAATAGTAACTGTCCGTTAGAAAGGGGGTAGGGGATTTCCAGGTTTCAAGGCTTACTGGAATAATTGAACCCTATAACAGACTTTAAATTTACCAAAAAGCACAGTTCGTAACAGAAATACAGTACAACCGAGGTAAATTCTCCACAATTACATCAAACATGAAAGGTAAATTACATTTCTAACATTCAAAAAGGTGAATTAGGTCCATCAGAAGAACTGGGAAGTAAGGTTAAAAGGTTTTTCCAACAAACTTAATTTTTAACAACAAGAGTCTCTCAGAGTTAACTTTAATAACCATGAACTTAGTGGAAATTCTCAGAACACTTAATACATTAACTTTAATAATAACTTTTAATTATGTAAACCTGGTCTTCATACGTGGACAGTTTAAGATGCAAAAAGCCGTTAACTTGATTTCATATATAACATCTAGCATGCCCACTCTACATACTGCTTCCCCATGCTTGGACCACTGATCTCAGTGCTGGGACTTGGCAGAATCTAGTCTGTTGAAAAGGCTGAAAAATTGTTACCTTTAGTGTATATCCTGTTGTTTCTTTGTGTTGAGACAGTTTATAATAATAAACTAGAACAGTAATAGTGAATGTTAAAAGAGACTTTATATCAGGAATTCTTCTGTGGCCTGGAAATTAAAAGAGTTGTCTGTGCAGAAATAATACAGTATGATTAGCAATGAATATAAAGGAATAGCATAGGAATGTAAGAATAAAATCAATGACTGAAGAACAAAATAAGTTTCAATTTACAAAGCACAAGAAAAGAATCAATGGAAGGGTCCAAAAATCTGAGTAAGAGAAGGCACAAAGGGATAAGTCCATTACCTAGATCTGTTATTAAATAAGAAAGGAGAGCAAGGAACAGACTTTAAAAGACTGATTCTTTCCTTCATACTTTGTAAAAGAGATATATTGTGACCTGCTACTTTCATAAAATTAATCTTAGACAGGAAATAAGAGTGGAACCAAAGCACAGAAAGAATAGCCTAAGGAATCTTAATATAGATGTGCTCAAGTGGCAAATCCTAATAAAATTCATCCTAGAATGATTGAGGAATTAGGCACTACTGATTTTATTTATTTATTTAATATCCCAGAGGGTGGAAATAGCCAGCAAAATGGGTTTGTGTGTATCTGGTTTTGTGCCGCTTTATTCTTCTGTTAAGAGAATTATTGAAACTGTCAGTTTTGATTCCAAATAAAGGTTCAGGAGTAAATAGTTTAGCAATTAATTTGTATCTAATGATGTGTAGAAGAGAGATTGTAAAACAGCCAGTATGGTTTGGTGAGACCTGTTTGTAAGAAACCTCAGTATTCTTCTCTTCTAAGTAGGAATAACAAGTTTAGTAAGAGGAAAAGTTTAGGTACAATACAGCTTGATTTTAATAGTCTTTCACCCTACATGAGCAAACTAGGGAAACGTAATATCAATATTGTCTCCATTAGATGTTGATGTTATCAGCATCAAGTTGAAAGATTGCGTTTACAGAGTTATTATCTATAGTACCCTCTCAAGATGAAAAGGCATTAGTGAGTTGGATGATGGAAGAGAACACATACTTGGAAAAGTTACTGGTGATATAAGCTGGAGAGAGGTTGAAAGTTTGGGGTTTTCTTTTTTCCTTTGTTTTAATCATAAGATCTGAATTCAAAATACTCTTGATGAGTTTGGAGAGTCTGAAATCAACAAGATGAAAAACAGTGCAGGCATTTAACGTTAAAAACTCAAAATACATGAATCCAAAATAGGAAATAATTATTCAGATAGAAAAAGGAGAGAAAAAGACATGAAGATATAGTAGATCTCAAGGTAAATTGCTTATGGGAAAAAAAATAAAGTTGTTGGCTTGTTGTGGATTTTGCTTGGGTTTTTGGTTTGGATTGGTTTTTCTAGAGGATCATACCAGGCGTCTTGTAGGAAAGCAGATATTGTTTAGTTTGGCAAATCTTCTGTGGGTAGTTGGTCCTCTCACATGCCTTGCTGCTTTTTGCTCTTCAGAAGGTGCAGCAATGGAAATTTTTTTCTGCTATGGAATGAAAACCATCCTGATTTGTAAAGATGCTTTATACTGAAAATGAGAAAAAGAGTCGTTGTAATTATTAAGGTCTAAAACACTGAAACAGACTACTTAGAAAAACTGTGGAATTAGCTTTCTTGGTAGTTAAACACCTGTCAATACATTCTTGAGTGCGTTCATGCCGAGTTAGAATTTGGTGGTCTCTTGTACTCCATTCCATCTGTCTATAAGTACAGTGTTCTCTGTAAGTGCGTGTTTTGTCTACACAGAAGAGATTGTGTAAAAGAATTTAATCAGAAACTCGGTGAAGTTAGTGGATGTGCTATTTATGCATCCTAAATGTAATTTTAAGTTCACAGAATCACAGAATGAACTAGGTTGGAAAAGATCTTTGAGCACCAAGTCCAACCTATGACCAACCTAACACCTCCTCATCAACTAAACCATGGCACTGAGTACCACGTCCAGTCTTTTTTTAAACACGTCCAGCGGCAGTGACTCCACCACCTCCCTGGGCAGATGATTCCAGTGCGCAATCACTCTTTCAGTGAAGAATTTTTTCCTGATATCTAACCTAGACTTCCCCTGGCATGGCTTAAGACTGTGTCCTCTTGTTCTGTCAGTGGTTGCCTGGGAGAAGAGAGCGACCCTCACCTAGCTACAACCACCTTTCAGGCAGTTGTAGGGAGTCAGAAGGTCTCCCCTGAGCCTCCTTTTTTCCAGGCTAAACAACCTCAGCTCCCTCAGCCGTTCTTCGTAGGGCTTGTGTTCCGAGCCCCTCACCAGCCTTGTTGCCCTCCTCTGGACGCATTCAAGCGTCTCAACATCGTTCCGAAACTGAGGGGCGCAGAACTGGACACAGGTCTCAAGGTGTGGCCTCACCAGTGCGGAGTACAGNTCTTTGAGCACCAAGTCCAACCTATGACCAACCTAACACCTCCTCATCAACTAAACCATGGCACTGAGTACCACGTCCAGTCTTTTTTTAAACACGTCCAGCGGCAGTGACTCCACCACCTCCCTGGGCAGATGATTCCAGTGCGCAATCACTCTTTCAGTGAAGAATTTTTTCCTGATATCTAACCTAGACTTCCCCTGGCATGGCTTAAGACGGTGTCCTCTTGTTCTGTCAGTGGTTGCCTGGGAGAAGAGAGCGACCCTCACCTAGCTACAACCACCTTTCAGGCAGTTGTAGGGAGTCAGAAGGTCTCCCCTGAGCCTCCTTTTTTCCAGGCTAAACAACCTCAGCTCCCTCAGCCGTTCTTCGTAGGGCTTGTGTTCCGAGCCCCTCACCAGCCTTGTTGCCCTCCTCTGGACGCATTCAAGCGTCTCAACATCGTTCCGAAACTGAGGGGCGCAGAACTGGACACAGGTCTCAAGGTGTGGCCTCACCAGTGCGGAGTACAGGGGAGAAATTACTTCCCTGGTCCTGCTGGCCACACTATTCGTGATACAGGCCAGGATGCTGTTGACCTTCTTTGTCACCTGGGTACGCTGCTGGCTCATGTTCAGTCAGCTGTCGACCGGTACCCCCAGGTCCCTTTCTGCTTGGACACTGTCCAGCCGCTCTGTCCCCAGTCTGTAGTGCTGCAGGGGATTGTTGTGGCCAAAGTGCAGGACTTGGCACTTAGACTTGTTAAACTTCATGTTGTTGTGCTCAGCCCATCTATCCAGCCTGTCCAGGTCCCTTTGCAGAGCCCTCGTATCTTCCAACAGATCAGCACATGCTCCCAGCTTGGTGTCATCTGCAAATTTACTGATGGTGGATTCAATCCCGTCATCCAGATCATCGGTGCAGAAATTAAACAGGACTGGCCCCAGCCCTGATCCCTGGGGGACACTGCTAGTGACTGGCTGCCAACCATTAGGAGCAAACTTTTTTTAATTTTATAAATATATTTTTATTTGGCTTCTCAAAAAGTGATTTGACAGATCATACTTAGAATTATTTTGAGGCTTCCGCATATGTGTCTAATTGTTATCTAATGATTATGCTAGAAAAGCAGGGAATGCAATTGCAGTAGCTCTGAGATAGAAATTCCTTGATTGCTCGTCCACAGTAGAAAAGCCCTGTGGAAAAAATGGCACCCAAGAGGTTACTTGGATTTGTATATTTCTGCAGGCAAAGTTTACAGACCTGTAAATTTAAATGTAGGATTTTTGTGGGCAGAATGCATTGACAAATATGCCTGGTGGTAATACATCTCCTACTGATAGTCCCAGAACAGGTCAATAATAATGCTTATATTGATAGCACCAGTGCAGGAGATGTTACTTGGTGTTATAGCTAAAATCTATGTTATCTCCTTAATTATAATTACATTAATATTGACAGGCTGTTGACAATACTCACATTACTATTGATAGATTTCTGTCAATAACATGTTTCCAAATAAAATATATTCATTCATAATTTTTACAATGCTCAATAACAGCACTAGTATATACCAGAAGAAATTCCCTTTTCCCTAGTGATATACAATATTTTTTTTTTTGTACTGTAAAAATGGGATTGTTTATTTGTTTGGTTAAAAAAAATCAAAACAGACAAAATATAGGTTATTTAAGAAAGGAACATTTTAGGCTTTTTTGGTTTTTTTTTCTGGCAGGCAATTTTTTTTTTCTTTTTTTTTTTTTCTATGCAATATCTTTCACAGTATAAAATAAAGGGAGAACCTTAAAAGTACCAGTCTACTCTTTTGCCTTAATGAGCATTTATCTAAAAGGTTCATCATACATCGAGTTTGTTATATATCTGAACGTTGATACCTGTCCATTTCATTACTGGGTCTATGATTGAGTTCTTATGTTTTAAGCAACTTAAAATAAGAGAGTTAAAATAGTAAGGATTTGACAAATAGAATTTAATGACAAAACATGGAGGAAGACCAACATTCTTTATGTTCTGTGTAGCTCAGCAAAATATAGAATGCAAAAATAACATTAAAAAAAGTACAAGGTAAATGTCTTGACACTTATACGGTGTGTTTTTATCTAGTTTTAAGCTACTATAGTTCTCATTTATTTCTACTGTAGTACTATTGTCTGCAAAAACAACATAAACTGAAAAACAACAAATTTTTGAAAGGACTTTGTACAGAAGTAATTTTGAAAGGGAAATTCCTACCATAGCAAAATCGAGATTAAAATTTAGGGCTCTTCTCTCAAAGAAACAGTTGCTCTTATTTGGATTATTAGGACATTGAAGACATTTTCATTGGACAATGATTCAAACTCCCTGCAGATTTCAAACTGTCCCTTTTTATATTTGCCTATGGGAAGTAAGTATCTTCCCTGTAAGTGCAGTAAAACCTTAAATCAGTTCAGAAGAAAGCATGGTGGATAGCAGAATGCTAAGCACACTGAAATGTGCCTATACATTAAAATCAAAGGTATATGCATATAATCTTTAGGTAACTTGCAGGGTCCAGTTAACAGCCATGGCCTATGGCAAACTTTAAGTATTCTTAGCAGGAAAAAACTTCAGAACAGTGCCCAGATTTAGTGCTTGAATCGAGAACACCTAATTGTTCATCAAAAAGAAAGCTTTTTTTAATTATTATTATTACATAGCAATGTTACAAGCATAATTTAAAAGATAGCATCCTTATTGTTGTTTGGTATTCTTCCTTTCCCATATAGTCTGTATAAATATGACTGAAAGTTCAATCAGTTTGATAGCTGGTAATTCAAGAAGAGACCTTAAACATGACACCATTAAACAGTATATATGGTGTTGATTCTGATTTTTTTAAAAAGAAGACTTGTTGGATTTTGCAAAATTTCAAAGGTAACAAACAGTGGTTGTGCTGCTTGGGTGTGTTGTCTCAAAAGTGGTTCCCATTTTCTGTATACAAAATTCCAGTGCACTCTGACAGATTGACTGAAGTTATTTCCTTTAAATACAGTTCTATATAGGATCATGGACATGAAAAAAAATATCAATTAGATTTTGCAATGAGGCAATGGGGAGGTCAAGCTCCAAGTCCTAGAGAAGATCTTTACAACATTAAGTCTACTCTCCTGTGAAGATTGGGAATAAATTAATTGCTAAAACGGGTACGTTCAGGCATCATTTGGTCAAGTTTCAAGAATTTCCGGGAATGGAGATTTCAGTCCCTGTAGACAAAACGTTCCAGCTTCCTTGGGTCCAATTGGAATTTCTCATGTAGTGACTTAACACACAGTTGTCTCTCTTTCTTTCATTGCATCTCACAGAAAGCTTTGACTTAATCTTCTCTGTAACTCTTAGGAAGTAGAAGATTATTCATAGATCACTTCTTAGCTGCCTTATCCTTCAGGTTGAACGATCTGAATTCCTTCAAGCTCTTCTCATATATCAGGACCTGGGGTTTCCTGATGGTATTAGTTACAGGACTCTTTTCAGTTTGTTGACATTTCTTTTGTACTATTCATAGAAAAGAGGCAAAACTGGACTTAGTATCCCAGGTGTAGACTCACCAATGCCAAGCAGAGGGTAATATGCACATTTTTCAGTCTGCTGGCTATACACGTGCTAATGTCCTGCAAGGATGCACCGGTGGCTTGTGTTCAGCTTGCTGCCTGTCAGAATCCCCACATCCTCTTTTTCAAAGCAGGTATGCAGTCAGACAGACTCCCAGCCTATGTGTATTTCATTACCCATCGTAATCTTGTGGATTCGACACATTTTCCTTTGTCTTCAGAAAGTTCCTGGTGACCCATTCTTCACTTGCTCAGGTTTCTTTAGATAATATAGCTATAATGGGGGGGAAAAAAAATCTGTAAAGATTTAGTCTACCTTTTTTATGAGAAACCTACAATAGAAGTTGCTCATAGCATCTGCGGTAATGGAAAACAGTTGGAAAAGATGGTTGAACTGATGTTGGAAAATAGTCTTAGTAGATGAAACTACTTTTTCTTAGTTGTTAAGAACTATCTTAACAACTATTTCTTAGTTGTTAAGAAACAACTTATCAAGTTGTTTAATAAGATGCCCCTTTTGAGTAACTTTAGCATTCTTAAAGGAGGTTTTGTGTGTTGGGAATTGTATAGAACGCTGAAACAAGTAGAACAAAGTGAAATGAGTGGAAAAGAAAATGAAGAAGATATTAGACTTTTAGGGGTTATGAGTGAATAACCGGTGACAGGTTCCAGGTTATCAAAGACTCTGGTTCCTAAAATGGTAGTGGGGTGAAAAGATGAGGGTTAGGAAGGTGGATGGTCATTGGTGCTGGAGTTTTTGAAGTGATGCAGCAAAATCCAGTAGGGGTTGAATTGACTCTTTGATCATAAATTAGAAGAGGGAAGTTATTTGGATCATACTGGAAAATGTTCCCTATGCTTTGATTCCTGCTACGGAAGAGATTAGGTGTGAAGGAGACAGGCTTAGGTATACAGCCTTTGTGTCCTGATTTTTCTAGCAGGTGTGGGTTGATGCAATGAACCCCATAGGTGTTTGCCCAGAGGAGGTGGCCTTATACTACCTTCAGCCATGTTTTGCCTGCTAATAAGGAAGGAGGAGCTTAAAAAAACTGAGTGGAGCTATGGTATGTATGCTCTATCCATATAGCAGTCTTAGTTGGAAACTACCGTTATACACCCTCCACAAAGGACAAAATCATATTTCCTTGCAGTGATAACCAGTTACAAATATGGAAAACAGTAGGAAAGCTACAGATGATGTTTTTATACTGTGTTTTGAAACTTCTGGGGTGTTCTGTTTCAGCAAACATGGTTGTTTGTTTGGAGGATTTTATTTTTAGTATTCTTGGCATCATTAGCAATCATTCCTACCAAGACCCTCTACAGCATCTTTTACTCGCAGTAATGTTGTATAGTTATAAGATTTTTCTCTTATAAATAAGAATTTGAGGCACCACCTCCTATACTTTCTCCAGAAGGCTGTGGACTCCTTGCAGGTCTGTTACGCAAAGAATCTGTTTTAGAAAGTGAAATATGTTGCATACTATCTGAAATCACTTCTGAATCACTTTGGGGGTTTTTCTGTTAACAAAAGGAAGCAAAAATTGGTTACCCCACAAGTTTGCATTGAGGCATTACCTGTATTTCACTTTGGCAGTTTATTGCATTTATTTTCTCTGTCACAGAATTCCAGATGCAACAACATTTAAAAGAAGCCATTTAAAAAATATATTTTTATTTTTGTCTATAATGCTTGAGCAAGAGGAGTGTACATTTGTTGAAGATGCTAGTATACATTAATCATCTTGCCTGGAAATGTTATATGACAAGTACCACAATCCCATACCTGTCAAAAACCACTCTAGAAAATATATGCAGGCTTCAGTGAAGTAGTATATAATAATTTATGTCCGAATGCTGAATATTTCTTTAATCTCAGATGACTTTTCTCTAAACAACTCACTGCCTTTATTGAGAAAGTTTTATTCATTCCCACCTTAATTTTCATCCATATCTTTATGTAATTCCTAAATTTGTCAGTATTTCTAAGGTTTTGCTTTCAGGTGTAGCTATTGAAGTGTTCATATGTCAACACTTTGTCTGCCCCACTGTTCTTTTCCAGATTTTTGGTTCATATGTTCATTTTCCCTATTTCTCCGTAGAACACCATTTAGTCATACAGTTCTTCTTTCTCATCTATTTTAAGGTTTAATTGAATATTACAGTTACGCCCTGCAATATTTTTAAAAAATGTATGTATACATTTATTAATATGTGTGTATATATATAAATCTGTGGATTTTTCTGAGTATCTAGATGATGTTGAACGCTTGTTTATAACCAAATGTTAACTGCTTGTGAGAAATAGTCAAGTATAATTTCTTTTATAAACGAGATTTTAAACTAATTTAAATGTATATTAATTTTATATTAATGTAAAGCTTCCTGAAAGGAATTGTGGCATATTAATAACATATTTATAGAGCATTCTGAGAACTTTGTTGTTTCTGTTTACTGCTGGTATATTACCACTTTGTTTTCTTTAATAAAAATAGACATAGGAAATATTCCATTATACTAAAATCTATTTCTATTTTATTTCTAGAAAGTTTTTTTGTGAAGAAATGGCCTCCAGCATTGGAAATGAAAAGAGTGTGAATCCTGTGCTCAGAATAAGTCAGCTTGATGCTCTTGAACTAAACAAAGCCCTGGAACAACTAGTGTGGTCCCAGTTTACCAGCTGTTTTCATGGTTTTAAACCAGGGGTGTTGGCTCATTTTGAACCAGAAGTAAAAGCATTTCTATGTCTTATATTATGGAAATTCACTGTCTATTCCAAGAACGCAACTGTGGGACAGGCTATTCTCAATATTCAATACAAGAATAACTTATCTCAGACAGAGAAATACCAACCTCTGAGCAAACACCAGAAGTTATGGTATCTTATTTTCACTGTTGGTGGAAGATGGTTGGAAGAAAGATGTTATGATTTATTTAGCAATCGTCAACAGCAATCTTTCTGCAAAATTAAGAGCTATATTAGTTTTATATCTGGACTTCTTAAGCTTTGTGGACTTCTAAATTTTCTGATTTTTCTTCGGAAAGGAACATTTGCAACACTTACAGAACGCATTCTAGGAATTAGGTCAGTTTTTTGCAAGCCGCAAAGTGTTCGTCAGGTAGGATTTGAATACATGAACAGGGAGCTCTTATGGCATGGCTTTGCTGAATTTTTGATATATCTGCTACCACTCATTAATGTACAGAAACTGAAACTTAAAATTTCTTCTTGGTGCTTGCCTATCGCAGGTCTTTCCAATAGTGAAAACACATTAGCGGCTCACTGCAGAGAATGTTCACTATGTGGGGAATGGCCTACCATGCCACATACGATAGGCTGTCCACATGTTTTTTGTTACTACTGCATTAAAAGTAACTTTTTATTTGATATGTGTTTTACATGTCCTAAATGTGGCTCGGAGGTACACAGTCTTCAGCCATTGAAGTATAAAATTGAAATGACAGAATTGCATGTCTGATGTGAAGTTGATTTAGTTTTATACTGTACATGATATATATTGAAGAGATTAATGGAAGAATTCAGAAATTATTGAAAGCAGACAGATTAAAGATGGTTTTGGGGACTCGGTATTTATTGTAACATATATTTTTACTGGTCTTAGGTTTTTATAGAGTAACAGTGCTGTAATGCCCTACCCCACGTAGCATACCCCACTTAGCAGGTTCAGGGAAGGTAGTTGGACTTACTCTGGGTGGTGCGTAGGAGAAACAACAACATTCTCAGGAGGTTCGATAACAGCTTTGACTTGCAAACTTTAACATTCCAATTGAATAAGGCACTTGGCAAACTTTGACTTAGCAATCTTTAACTTATCCAGACACAGTGCTGTTACCAACTTAGCTAGTAGATGGATTTAGTGGGAAAGTTGTTCTTTTCATGCCTAAAGAATAATTTCAAATTTGAATTCCCAAGATGATGTTACGCTAAAAAAAGCCAAAGATGTAAAGAAGGTGTAAGCAAAATAGCATGCCTTCTAGACCTTCGTGAGATGACAACTAATTTTCTCAGGCAGCTATGTCTCTGATTTTCAATTATGTATATATTGCCTTCCACCTCTTCTCTCAGAAGCTGAGGGATGAAACCCATCATCCATTGGAATGTGGCAGCTGTTCAGGGTAACCCACATTCTTCCGAGTCAGAGACACTGAAGAAAACTGTTTACTCACAAGATGCTGTCTGTAGGAATTGCCACTCTTGTTTTTTTGGTGTGGTCAAGGTGGGTGCCAAATCTCAGAGTTCACTTCCACACAGAAAAAGATCAAAAACAGTTATGTGCATGTTAAAATAGGTAATTTCCTGCTTTTTGCTTTCACTATTTCCTTTCTTACTTGGCTTTGCAATGTTTTAATTGTTCTGTTTTAACACTTTATCCATTTACTCTTCAACCTGGTTTTATATTATTTTCTGAAGTCTTATCCAAAGGAGTCTCATTAACACGAAAATACATTGCGTCCTCTTTGAATCTTAAGTTGTCAAGAACATGTACAGTTAAATTGAATAAATAAATAGCTTTATGGTGGCTCTGTTCTTGATTGGCAATCATCAATATTCAGTCCCAAAAACAGCAGGGTAACAGCTGATTGATCTACTTTTATGAAATGGTTTATTACATTCTTCATCCTACATTCTGATTAAAACAGCCCACTAGCCTGTTTGTTTGAAGATGTTAAATTCTAGGTTTTGATCTTTAGAGTGACACACTGTGCTTTCATCTGATGTAATTAGATATAGTTAGCGGGTGGGCAGCCCAAAACTTCATTAATTCTGCTACTGTTCTGTGAGTCAGCAGAGACTTCAGAGCAAGTGCCTCCAGATATTGTTCTGCAATATTATTTGCTGTCAAATGTGTATATTAGCAGCTTGCTGTATTTCTGCTGTTCGCTGTTGCAATTAGAACCAACAGGTGCAAAACTGTCTGTATTAAAGTATCAAAACTGACAAGTCATGTGGAGAGCATCCTGAAGTTGCTTCTTGATCCTGAAGGGATTTTGTATGAATTGTCCTTCCAGGTCACTTAATAGCTTTTCCCAAAGAAATGTATTAGCAACCCTGACTTCAAGGTGATCTAATGTCTCCAGAAACATCGTCAGCATTTTTGATATTTCTGTCTTTAACTGTGCTTATTAATTAAGACTTGCATGCATCCAAAATCTGGTGTTTGTAGCTTACAATCATAGCAGACCTTTGCTGCGGGCTCTTCTTTTATTCTGAAGTCTCAGAGCAATATTCTGTCAAAAGAGCATGGATTCTCTATATTGACCTCTGTTAGGTGTCACATCCTTCTTATGTAGGAGTTAGCTTCTTTCCTATTTAGAAATGTTTCATTTTCCTGAATATTTAAAGAATGTTATCTTCCTTTTTTTATTCAACCTCCCTCTGTCCCGCTGTTTGATGTGCGTAAGCTGTAGGAATTTCCTGGGTTTTGTTTTGTCTCTTGCAGCCTCATGCAGGTAAAGTTCATACTCTGTTTTTCATCCCTGTTATGCTATTAATACTAAACCCATTTCCAGCAGTTTAGTACCTCTGTTGTACAGCTGTTTTCTGCTGGCTCTGTTATATTGCACGTTACTGTTGTTTTGTTGGTTTTTTTTCTGGAATTAAATTTTTAATACTAACTTATGCTGACTTATTATACCAAAGCATGGGCCTACTTCTGTAGCACCTCCTCATCACTGTGTGGGGTTTGTAGCCCATAGCATTGACAGAGTTTGTAACATCTGTGTCTTGTGGCATAAACAGTTTTTGTTACCCTAAGATCCTAGATCTTAGGGTGAGGGTTCAGTTCTTTTACTTTCCGTGCTAGTAAGCAGGTACCAAGCATCTCACAAAAGTAGGTGGTTTGGGAAAAGAAAGGTTGCTTATGTCAGATAGATTTTTTTTTTTTATTATTATTATTTTTATTTTTTTATTTTTTTTTATCTCCCATATGGTAAAACCTTTGCTCAGTTGTAGTCACAGCTGAGATTAATGAGACCAAGGTTCCAACTTGAATAGTGAAAAACTACTTGCTACCAGCTTACGTTTTTAGTACTTCAAAATCAATACTCAGCATTTTCCTGACAGCACTTTAAAATTAAATATATACCTTTTTTTAATATTTTAATTCTGTTTTGTTGTGTCTTGTGATCTATGAGCTGCAGAAGAGTCTTAGTTGAAGATACTACAGGAAAAAATTCAGATAATTTCTAGACTAATCAGAGGATAATTAGTTTGCATATTAATTACCTCGATAATTCGTCCTCATAAGCATTATCTTTTTCAGGTTAAAACTCTAACAAAGGACTGCTATATGTGGTCATACTTCCTGGAGTAGAGGGAATAAAATTTGTTTTGGAATGTTAATCATTAAACAAAAAGGGGGTTAGTATTCAGCTACCATTAGAATGTACTTGTGAGTAGTCATATGTGCATCGATGAAAAGGGATAAATGCTTAGAATTTAAGGAAGCTAAAGGACCAGAACTTCTGTTCAGTCTTGGATGGGAGTAACAGCCTTGTATTACCAATTTTCTTTGTGCTCTGTTGACTTTGTGTGCTACATGAACATTTTCATTATCAAAAATCAAAAAATGAAGACATAAATGGAACAGACTAATTACAGTAATAAACATAGTAGAAAACTTTTCATTTCTTCATTTGAATGAGAATTACCAGTTGCTACAAGGTATGATTCAGGAGGCATTCAGATGAAAGGAGTCAGAGAATGCTGATTCTTACTTCCACAAACCATCACCATCCCATCTACTCTCTATGTTTTAAGGGAGGTCTTATGCAAATAATTTTATAGAAGACTTAAAAGCAGGAGTTTCTGTAAAAGAAATGAGAGGGATAATACTTGATTTCTGCCTTACCTGGAAATACGTATTTTTTCGTAAGTGCGAGATATGATGAACAAGGACGATCTCAGCATTAGTAAAGAGACTATGTGAAGAAGGATGAAAGATATGTATTTCTTATTACAGTCTATTATAATGTCCTTATTTGAGAATACTATTACAATTGTTATCTGGGGTGTGTCATTGTTTTGAAAACCAAGTTGACAAATAAATGATACTTTTTAACAGGAGCTTCTGAAGTTGGCCTTTTTCTTAAGAGAGTTTTTCTGGAAGGGTGGTTATTTCTTACTCAGTGGGTGACTTCATACTTTGCCATTTATGAGGCTAAATTGCAAAGTGAGAAACTAGTTTAGAGTTCTCTTTAAGACTTCCTTCAGTTTTAGGTTTACGCAAATTATCTTTTTCACATTTCTTCTTCTGAGCAGATCAGTCATAGCTGTAGCACTTTGCTGTGTGTTTACTAGGAAGCTGTGTTGGCTGGTACTGAGAAGAGAATATTGTAGCATGACCGAGCACAGGATAGGGTCGTGCTTATTGCCACGATAGATAATAAAACTGATGGTCATTTGCTTTTAATAACAACAGTATGGTAGCCTGAGCTACTGCAAGTCACAGTGCATACAACCAAAACAGCAGAAGCAGTTTCAAAATGGTGCTTCAACCGCTTACCTATTCCCAGGAGGAACTCTTAGAAGAATTGGTTGAATAGATTACAGATGCCTGCCTCCCAAGAGAGTTGTATGTGCTGACATTAAAACATCCACCTAAATTGTTACCACAGTCTTAAGATCCTGCCATTCCAGAGAAGTCCACTTCCAAAGCAAAGAGCTGACACAGGCCTGGCAAGGTGACCAAGTATCATTCAAGGAAAAGACATTTGTGGGCAGAATCCCTCTCAGGCTGGGACCGGATGGATCACAAACATGTGCAGGTGTGCTTGTAGAGCATCTGCTAAAGCCAGCTAGTCATCTTTTCTGTTCTGTAGAGCACGCCTGGGGTTTTAGACTTCTCAAACAGACTGTTGATCTGCGTACAAAATGCAGATCTATTTCAGAAAGGAGGTGTGGGCAGACTTGTGCAACAGCAGGTGCAGGTAGTTCTATGTCTTACAGGCAGTTTTTAATAAGTGCAAAATCTTTAGCTGCATACCTCTCTGATCTTGGGTCTCCTGAGAGAGCAAACTAGTGCAAAGTAGGATAAAGTTAGCCAGTGTGCTACCATTCATCTCTAGTCTGTCTACTTTCAGGGACGTATTTCAAGAGGGAAAAAAAGGTTGTCAGTCTTGTAAATGCTCTGCATTAGGCTGTATTGGAAGAGCTGTAACAGAAAACTAATCATAGCATGTTGGAGTAGCTCGGGAGAGGGGGAAAAGCTGACTCTTCCCTCTTCTGCCATTTTCTGTATTCATTGCAATCTTCTGTCTAACTTCTTGACTGCCGAACTGACAACTTTCATTAACGTGACCAAAGCATCCTATCATATTCCCTAGCTTTTAGTCACTTGCCAATAGCTGTATGCCATCTTGTTTAAAGCCCTTACCTAAATAGTCCTTTGGGACACTCTGTGCCAAGGAAATAACCCAAGATAGCATCTCCAGATTGTGCAGTTGGTAAGGATACCTGTGATGCAATAACTGTGTCAAGGATAATCCTTGGAGATACCTTGTCTTAATGGAAAAAAAGTCAAATCTTAAAGGTTCAGTGGAAGTCTTATTGTACCTGATTCCCTAACAAGATTGCTAGTCTGCCCTGTGTCGTTAGTTCTCTGTGGCCCAAAGACAGGGTGCAGAAAGGATCGGGGTTTTCTGCCTAGAGGCAGGGCACTGCCTCGGGATAGGCCCCTAGGAGAGTGCCTCTG
This sequence comes from Cnemophilus loriae, assembly GCA_013397755.1. Taxonomy (NCBI): domain Eukaryota; kingdom Metazoa; phylum Chordata; class Aves; order Passeriformes; family Corvidae; genus Cnemophilus; species Cnemophilus loriae. Next base: position 2,690,969 of record VZTF01004030.1, read on the forward strand.
TGCAGCAGGCAAAGACAGTAAATTGCATCTGTGGCAGTACTGACTCTTACATGGGAATATGTATTACCTCTGAAGACCTGCAAAGAGTTTTGAAACTTGTCCTGTTTTAATTGAAGTATACGGCCTATTACATGGTTACTCTGAATGAATTCTCTCCTGTTGTACTCAGTTTTGATATAAAGTCTTTAGTCATGGTTGTGCATGGTGCAGTAAGGGACAGCGGGCTTGGTATTCTGGATGGTGGTATCCAGTTTGTCACTGATGATCTTTATTTAATTTCAGATGCATTAAACCACAACAGAAGCTATGAACATACTATGTGAGAGCCACTTGTCTGGGTAAAGATATATGGTTTATGACAAGGCATAAGAAGCAGTGTGCATAATGCAGACTCGGGGCTAATTAAGCTTTTCTTAAAATGCTTTTGTATCTGTTTGCACTTAAATCGGTAAGTTTCTCATGAGTGACTACTCTAGCCACAAAACAGTCTCTCTGTAATTAATAAAAGCTTCTATGATGTGTGTGCAGTGTTTATTGATAACTTCTAACTCCAGCCTCCTTTTGATGCAGGCTGCTACCAAAGATTGTGGATCCCATGGATTGCTCCACCTAATAAAGTCACATGATTCAAAGATAGAGAACAAATAATGACCATTGCTTCAGGATACTTTTCATAAAGGTTCTAACACCTCCATGACTGCTACACTACCAGTAATAACAACCTATCCCTGATTTATTCCGTATTAAAAAGGATAAGAATAGGGCAAAACTGGAGGCAGGTGCTGGACACAGGAATCAGAGCTCTAGAGGAATGTGGCTACAGGGTAAACAACTTGAGGATTTCAGAGGGCCGGAATGCAAAAACTGCACTCACTGCTGTTCATTCCATATACAAAGGACAAAATGCTGCCATGTGGTTTATGGTATTTCTTCTCCAAAAGCAATGCTTGAATGGCCAGAGCATGCTTCAGATGCAAGCATGAGATGAGCAATTAGCCAAGTGGCACAGCTTCTATTACATGCGATGTGGAAAATGGGGTAACAATTCAGTTGTGTTTGGCTGGTTGTCTCCAGGTTTAAGCAAACCTGGCCATTGCAGAAGGTATAGATGGACCTGCAGCATGCCTTCTCTATTACATCCTTTCACAATCCCTGTGGCTGATAGCAGCAACAGCAGTCACCCTGCAACGATTTCAAAGGTAGTAGAGTGGCAAGGCACAAAAAAGTGCGGGTTGCTCACTGCGTCATTGCTTAGTGCCACAAAAATTCATCTTCATAAAAATATAAATTGATCCAAGAAAAACTGGTGCATTAGCCATACTTGCAGAACCAATATAGATACCAGGACATGGAGATTAGAAGTAGGAAGAATATGGCACTTGAAAGTTTTTCACATACACAGCAAAACAGGTTTTGCTGAAGAAATGCAAAATGCATTAGTCATTAAGAATAGATAATCTGCACATTTCCAATCACCTACAGCTATTCATGGAAAATACATGGTGGGATCAAAAAAGAAATAGCATTCAAGCTCTGAAATATTTTACTGAAATGTCTCAAGATTCTAAAAGAAATTAAAAGATTGTAGCAATCGTACTCAACTCTGGCTGAATGTAAGAATAAAACAGTTTCTTTGTTAAATTCTTAAATTAGCTCCACTAATTAACTTGCAGGCATACAACTCTCTTAAGATACATATGATTGTGAGACGTTGATTTTCACAGTGAAATAGTCAGTTCTTACACCTAAGCTATCACTTTAACTCGTGCTTCAAAGAGGTTGTTGGGGGACATGCAAGGAAAAGCATGTAATTGATTTTCCATGATTACAGAGACACTGCTTGCTTTCTCAGTAACTGCTCATGAGCATGATGTTTTAAATCTACTTTTTAAAGCAGATCATGTATTTTTTTTATAAAAGTATTCATTTTATTTTAAAATATGTTAACAAAGGTAACTGTTAATATTGTCCATGGGTTTTGTTCTCTTGTAAGACCTTATAGAATGGATGGAAATTTTAATTCTATTGCAGAAGTAAAAGCCCCTTTTTTCATTTTGTAAGTAGATGATATTCTGTTAGTGACTGCCTTTTCAGTAATGTGGTGGTCTAAATTCTGAATTCTATTATTTTACATCTGCGGCAACTGAAAGTATATTTTTTATAAACAGCAAACTTCACCTCATAAAAATTCATTACATAAGGGCATAAACAAGTACTTTTCCTTCCAGTCATTGGCAGTAAGTGATTCATCAGTTTTCCACAGAAAACCAATTTCATTGCAGATGTTCTGCAGACTCCTCGAATTGTAGAATCATATCATCCAATCCCAGCACAAGGAATGCAGGATTTTTTTTTAAAAGGGTGGAAAAAAGGCTGTGCTTAGTCTTTTTAATAGGATTGAATATCATTTGCTGTCTCATCAGTTTTGTGAAATAACCATAAAGTAATCAGCTTGCCATTTTTTCCTTCCCTATACAGGCTATCAACTTACTCACAATGCTGATTTCATAGCAAGTGCAAAAGTGAATAACTTGCAGGAGAGAAAAATCTTCCTTTGAGGTTAAACAAAATGTAACTGGGTTACATAGTTGTCTTTCCTTCTTTTCTTCATTCTTTCTTTTCTCCTTCCTTTCTTTCTTGCTTTTTTCATTCCTTTCTTCCATTCTTTCCTTCTTGTTTAATACTTCAAAATATAGAAATTTCCCATAGTAATCACCCACTAATTTTCATCATCTAAGAAAGTTGCCTTTTTTCTTCCTTTTTGAAAAAAAAAAATTACATTACAGTTTACTTTTCTAAGAACCAGTCATTAACTGGTTAATTCAATTCTGTTTTTTCACAATGAGCCAGAAATAAAGGATGGACCTAAAAACTACTTCTTGCAAGTGTATGTAATTTTGTTTAATTCTATTCTGTATAGCGTATAGAATCCACCCTGCTCTGTTTCCACTGCATTAACTTATATAGATACAAAATTCAATTCTGATAGCTGAAGGAGGGAAAGGAGACAAAGGAATATATTGAGATGAAAGTGAAAAGGTATGGAGAAAGTTTGAAGCAGAGAAACTAGAATAGTAGCTGGCAAGCAGCAGGAACCAGAAAGATTTTTTTTTTCCAGTAGGAGGAATTAATTTTATTGATATCTCCGAGATGGGGTTGAATTTAGCCCTTAGAGAAGAAGCTGATAGTAGCAAAATGCACGTATTAAGTCAGCAGGTAAATGTTATATACAGCTTTAAGTCTTGCTGTAAGTCTTCTATTTCCCATTTTGTTGCTACTATTCTTAACATAGCATAGAGAAAGCATTTCTCCAAACGTGTGAATCAATGAACTAAAACCAGCAAGATCCAATCTAGAATCATAGAATCGAAGAATTGTTTAATTTGTAAAAGACCTCTAAGATCATCAAATCCAACCATTGCCCTACCACTGTCAAGTCCACCACCAAACCGTGTTCCCAAGTACCACATCTACAGGTCTCTTATATACCTCCAGGATGAGGACTCAACCACTTCCCTGGGCAGCCTGTTCCAATGCCTGACCACCTTTTCCACAAAGAAGTTTTTCCTAATATGCAATCTAAACCTCCCCTAGTGCCAGTGAGGGGAGTGTGAGGAACGTGAGGCCAGTTCTTCTTATCCTATCATTTGTTGTTCAGGAGAGGAATCAGCCCCCACCTCGCCACAGCTTCCTTTCAGGAAGTTGTAGAGAGCAAAAAGGTCCCCCCTGAGCTTCCTATTCCTCAGGCTAAACAATCCCAGCTTCCTCAGCTGCTCCTCATACGAGTTGTGCTCCAGACCCCTCACCAGCCCTGTTGCCCTTCTCTGGACATGTTCCAGCATCTCTATGTCTTTATTGTAGTGAAGGGCCCAAAACTGAACACAGGCCTTGAGGTGTGGTTTCACCAGTTCCAAATATGGAGGAACGATCACTGCCTTAAGTCCTCTTGGCCACGCTCTTGCTGCTACAAGCCAGGATGCCATTGGCCTTCTTGGTCAGCCAGGCACACTGCTGGCTCATGTTCAGCCAGCTGTCATTTGTCACCAGAGGGAAGAGATTGGTGCCTCTCCCTTAACTCTCCCTTCCGAGTCATCTTCAGGCTGAACAGACCAAGTGACCTCAGCTGCTCCTTAAGGCCCTTCACCATATTTGTTGCCCTCCTTTGGACACTCTCTAACAGCTTAATGTCTTTCTTATATCGTAGCACCCAAAACTGCACACAGGACTCGAGATGAGGCCACATCAGGTAGGACGAGGTCAAGCAGGGCCTGCCTTTCACAAACGCAGGCCAGCTGAGCCTGGTGCCCTGACAATGGGGCAAAGCCTAGACTAGGTTTAAGCATGACTGTCTCCTAGGCTCTTTCTTTCCAAATTTATTTCTGGCTCCAGACCACACAGGACTAGGATGTTGACTGTGTGTCAAGAAAAACTGAATTTGTCATTCCTCCTAGAGGACAGTGCACTCAAGCTAGCTGTATTTGCCCTATGCAGATTATCGAAACAAAGGCTTGAGCCCGTACTAAAGCCCTGAGCATATGCAGACTCTCACTCCTTCAAAAATCTAGAGAATTTATCCTGCATGTCTGTATTAAATTGTGTTGTAAACAATATGGATGACTAGCAAATTTAAATTCAAGAAAAGGATCAGATACTTAATTTCACAGCATTGGTTTACATAGATGATGATGTCATTAGTCACACTTTTCTTGTGTATCCATGAAGATGGAGCTATGGAGTAAGTGCCAACCAGCACAAACAGATCTGTTCAGTCTTAAATTCAAGTGTGATGAAAAATGAGAAATTGCACCCTGATAGCAAGGAAGAATGTGTTTCTTCATATGTAAGTTTGTACATATATAAAGATATATGATGGTTTTTGAACTATTATTTTTAAGATCTACTGTTGTAGCATTACAGACTTCCCAGTTCTGAAGGCAGTGCAGCTGTCCCCCAGGGTGCCAGAGATTGTAAGATCAGGCACCTAAGGAGAAGAGTTTACACAATTTCTTAAGAATTAACTGTGACAAGACACAAAAATATGTTCCAGGAGAAAAAAAAAAAAAAAACTATAGACATATGGACAGAAATAAAAAGAAGAGGAAGTAATTTCAGAGAAAAGCTTAAGGAGGACTTGAAAAAGGAGAAGGCACTAGGCAACTGGGGACAAGAAAATTTACCTCATGCAGCCACTTGGATTGAGGAGAGCAGCATGTAAAATGGAAAAAAAAGTTGATTCTTACTGAGGTATTGAAAAAACCTATTGAATTAAGTTTTTCCTTTAAGATGCCTTGCTGGAGTTTTCTGTGTGAAAAACAATCAGCCTGCTAACTGCAGGCTCCAAGTGAATATGTGGGAAAAGATTTTTCTTTCTGTGATATAGGTTACTCTGACATGTAGAATGGAAGTTTAATACAGTACTTTATCATTAGTCCAATGAAATTACAGATATCAGCTCCTTTAACAAATTAAAGTTATACCACATGGAGAAAAGAATTAAACCACATACAGAATTAGGGTTATCTTCATTCCTTTCTGGCCTTAGACCATTGAAATGAAAAGGCTAGGTTTGAGAAAGTTGCTAGGAGACCATAATCACAAGTGTCAGAATAATACATTTTTATTTAAAATAGGAAATGTTGATTAATGAACATACTTAACAGATAATGAGTAAAGGTATTGAAAGCATCTATGTTCAATCAAATTTCGGGTGAAACATTTAATTTATATGTTGAAAAGCCGATGAGAATTGAAAATGTTCAAGGTAAAGCCAACCAAGTCAAGCAGCTAAAACTGAAGGACACAACAGTTTCAGGAGTACTTGATTAGAAGCCTCTAGATACTAAAGAAGCAAGACAAAATGTTTCCAATGTGTAAACCCAATAAGTGTAAAACCAAAGAACAAAAAAGGAAATTATTTAGCTATTAGAGTCTCATGTAGACATGTTGTAGAAATTAAGGTAAGATGAGACAACTGCTTTGGAAGCAATGAATTGATTTAAAGGTAAGATACTGGAGAAGGTGTTGTATATGTAGCACATTAAAATGAGAAAAAACTAAACAGTAAATTAAATTGATGGTAAAGAAACTTTAGCCTCAATGAAAAGGTAACTTATTAAAACATGAACAAAAGGGTCCTAGGATTAATTATACGAAAACCTCCAACACTTTCTACATGTTGATTTAATTTGTGTCAATTTAAACAGGTATTATGCCCCGAAAACACTAGCATGATATTTTGCATGCCAGATTTATGATTCTTAAGTTCTTGGAACCAGGAGTCCAAGTTTGTTACATAGCTTGGAATCTGAAACTACAAGACATTGGCTCTCCTCTCTCACTTTTAAGTGTAAGTGGTAATGCATAATAAACAGTTCACTGTGATGACCACCTCAGCTTCATGAACCTAGAATGGATTGTGTCCTTATTGATTCATGTCAGTGTCAAGGAAACCAGTCAACAATATTGTCCATCCAAACCCAGTAAAATAATTTGACTGCCAGGAAGAAATTGCTTCCTATATGTCAACAGACACTTGCAGAAAACAGGAAATGAGATACTGGTCCAATGTCTGGCTGCTGATCACTCAATCTACTAGTAATAACAACATCTTATGCTACATACAAATCTTGCTAAGTTTTCTAGGGAAAAAACCTGTAGTAAAGGAACAGGAATCACAAAATACTCTTGAAATAATGGTAGTTTGAAATAAACTATTAATTCCATTTTAAATGTAGAATAATCATAAAAGCATAATATATTTCTATGGTGGTTTTACTTGATAAATAATAAGTCCAGACATTTCTTTTTCCCAAGCCATCACTTAACTAATTCTAAATTAAATATTTCTAATAAAGTATTATATGCGTAGATGTATATCTAAGTACAGCACATATGATTTCTAATAAGCAGGGGTAGCTGCATGCAATGAGAAAATAGTCATGCCTAATACAATTACAGTGCAGGAAAAATACATTGTTGGTGATGTTAGCTGGAATGACAGCTTATACAGAGACAGTGTAACCTGAAATAGTGTTTCACTTCTTAAAAAAAAAAAAAATTAATGCTATTTTTATAATTGGCTCACATTTGAGAAAGAATATAAGAAACACAATGTACAACTGATAGTGTGTCCACTGTGCAGTAGAATAATACAGTTAGGAAAAAAACGTTTTATGAAAAAAACCACACAAGTGTGCCTTGTGTCTACAAAAAAAAGAAAAAAGAAAGACTGAGATAGCACTAATGTGGAAATAGTTTGTACTTCCAAATTTTATAGTTGCTTTCATTAACAGCTCCAAGCCTTTTTGCTTTTTACTTAACCATTTTATTTCTGATCTGAATAAAGGCTTCTGGGCAAATGGGAAAGGGCTGACACTACAGATTCCTCTCTTGAACGGTACCTCTATCACCTACCAGAAAGAAAAGTGAATAAGAAAAAAACTACTGTTTATTATTTCGTGAGGGAAATTAAAAACTCTAACAAAATATGTTTCTTTGAACTCTGATAGTATCACTATTTAGTCATCTTTAAAGGTTATGATATTATTCTGGATTGCTTATTTCATTTATATTCCAATTTAATTTAACACCAGATCTTGAACCTGTATATTAGTTAATGAATCCAAACTCACCAGAAATACAACATGAATAATCAGCCAATAACTAGCAAAAATAATTAATTTCTATTGTATGAAGGAAAAATCAAAGTAAAGCTCTGTATAAATTATTGCAGTCTCTTTCCTCCTGCACCTTAGAGGACTTATTTGCTGAAATATGTAGCAGTGTTTCCTCTTCTTAGGAACCTTGGGACAGCAGTTACTGGATAAATTTAATAGTTATTATATGGGGCCAGAAAGCAAATATGTAGAAATTAGTAGTTTCCTGGGAACTTTTAAGGGAGAACTTTTCTTAAACTTCATATTCATAAAAAATGACTAAATAATAAATAAGTGTGATTAGTTCTCAAACAGAAACAATGAGGCTCTATGAATATGTTCGAAAAAGTATTTCAGCACCTAAATCCAAGAGAATGATCCAAAATTCCGATGTAATATGTAGGCACCTTGCTTTCTACCAATGATGTTATTACTACGGCAAATTTCTTAAATATGTCTTAGTCTGGTGCTTAGTCTGGTTGGCAGATCCCAAAGTACAGCTCCTTGGGGAGAGCAGAGCATGACAATGTCCAGCTCGTGTCTAAGAGAACTCGAGATTTGTAAAGCAACCATCCTATCACCCGTGTCTCCTGAAAGGTGTGCTTCAGCAGACAGGCACCAGGAACTCCAAACATGCATTGACAACTGTGCGTCATACACAGAACACAGAAAGAAGCAGTAAGAGATGCACCTGCCTGTATCCGTATTTTTTAATATAACAGTGGGTAGAAGTGAGAGATTTGATTTCTGTGATTTACACCTCCTGGAAGTTCAACTCAAGCATGCCTGTCAGGAGACAGCACCAGCTCTACATCAGGCTGCAGGAGAGTCAGCAGTCAAAGAGGTAAGAGTTTATAGCATCTAGATGTGTCCTTTTAGTGATTTGTTTCTTTTCTGTGTAGGTTCATCACTGTGCTTTCCACTGGGAGAAAGTTTCCCCTTTTCTTCAACTAGAAAGGTAATAAAGTAATATTTTGGCAGAACTACTTTGTCAGTTAATATCTCTTCTTCTTTCTTCTGTTGACTGCCTATTCTCTATCTTCTTGGAGTTCAACACTTGGGAGATACTGAAGACCAGCTTCCGTAGATGTCAAGGGTAACTTGGCAAGAGTCAGCAATAAGAGATGATGGCATTTGATGCATCATTGAATGTAATAGTTTCTGCATTTGTCTTATTTCTTCTTCATCTTTATCTACTGGTCCTAAATTGTATTCAATTGCATCATTTCCAAATTATTTTCTTTCAGTGAAAGGTTCACCACAAATGGTAAAATTTTATTTTACTGTGTGCTAATAAAAATTATAATTTTTTGTGCCTTTGTGTTCAAATCAGAGAAGTGACACAAAACAAAATACTCCCTTTCGTTATTTTTTTAGTAACAGCAAAAATACTTCCATTTTAACTTACAATACATCGCTTCACTTGCTTTTGGGAGCTGAGTCCAGAAAACCCTTTGAGAATGTAAACCTTAATATATTGTATAAGAAAACAGTCATCTACGGTTCTTGAGGAACAAAATCTTCTATTTTGTGTAATATCTGTTTTAGCAAATTAAAGACATAATTTTACTTACTTATTTGCCTCGTAGATTGGAACTGCTGTACAGACACATAGCAAACAAACAGGCTTTACATGAAGAGTTTAGAATACTGGCCAAAATATCCTGCATATATACCTAACATACAGTACTGTTGGATGAATTACGATGTAGAGATACACACAAAGGAACTTTGGCTTTAAGGTTCAGTAGCTGAGGAAAAAGATTTGCTGTTCTACAGTTTCTCCTCCACACAATGGATTTGTTCTTGGTCTTTATCTCCACTTGCATCAAAGTACCCACAAAATCGTTCCGATTGTCTTGGAACAGCATTGAGAGCTGCATTTCCTGCATTTCAGCTGAGCAGTGAGAGTGTCATCGAAGTAAATGTGGCTTTTTCTGCTATTTCCCTTCAAAATTGTTAATAAGAGTTCAACTGTTATCTTAAACAGCGTTTGCCCTCCAAACAGTACATTAATTTCATGCATAAAAGCAAGATGTGTAAGGTGATCTCTGTGAGATGTGGAAGGACTGGCAGAAGGAGTAGCTGTATGGGCTTAGCCAATGTATAGTGCCACCAATACAATTTTACATAGAACATCACAGGAGTGGAATTAGACAACATGCAGACTCATACCAGGTGCTGTTGGACATTTAATTTTGGTACTGTAATTTGTATATCTGTCTATTAGAGACGGAAGAGAGAAAGAAAAGGAAAGGTTGCAAGTTCAGGACACAATTTATTCTTAATGACAAACCTGCCTCACATTTTCTCTTGGATTGATTTCATGTAGTGGATTAGAAGTGCAAGGGCAGCTTCCAAGGACATTTCCTTTATTAATTTTTTTTTTTTTTTGACAAAACTTAACAATTTTCACCTTTATCCACAAATGTTGTTTGTTCCTGCCCTCCGTACGACCAGAACAGCAAAAACCATACTCGCCAGATGGCTCATCTGAATTGTTTCCAATTACAACTGCAGTAATTGCCCATTTATTTTTTTTGTTCAGGTGTCCCAAATCCTTTTACACAGGCTTATAATTCAAGGAAGTTAAGGAGGACTAGAGAATAGAGACTGGTATATTCAATCTCCATTTTTATGCAGAATTTTAAGATTCCTCTTTCATGAAATGTTTATACATGTAGCTTGTACAATGTTCAAACACAGGTACTAGATAAGGTTTTAGGTGTCGTACAGAAGTTCTGTAAGGACCTACTTTTGTAGTGGTAAAGACAGTAGGAAAGGTTCAAATAGGAGCAGATGAAAAATCAAGCCTTACCTTCAACCCTTTTCCTTGTTTTTGCTTTATATCTGTTACTTTGTTACTAACATAAATTTATGCTCAGTTCATGTGTAGCACATATTAGGACATTTTCTATCCTCAACACTATTTTTTACTGTTTTGTTTCATAAACAACTAAACCAATGAAATAGTACTGAGTGAAAAGATACTTCAGAATTTAAGAAAGGGGAAATAAAGTTTCATTCTCCAGCATATGTATTTCATTCTCTTCTAAAAATGTACCACACCTACATGCCCAGGATCTTCCCAACTCTCATTCTGCGAAAGAGAAAACTGTGTACAGACCACTTTCCAGGCTTCCCTAGAAATTGGATCTGTTGTAGGAAATATAGTCCACATGTCAAGGTAAGGTGTATGTTGAAAATTTCCATGTTATCCACATCAACCACACCAGTGTCTTTCTCAGCCTCCATTTTTCTCCTGTTGGAGACCAAACAGTGGCCAGATGGAGTGGAGTGCTCAGGTTCTATAACAACACCGAATCCAAATACAGTTTGAGCTTTCCAAGGGCTTTGGAAAGTACCCTTGAATCTCACAACGTAGTCATAAACTGTAGTTAACAAGACCGCTTTAGTGTGTTAGCTGTTTTGAGTGGATTGTCTGATGCTGTCAGATATCAGACACCTTTTTAAACACCAGAGGAGGAAAACGTCTCCATTCTGTCCTCCTCTGCCTGAAACTCAAGCATCTAAGTCCTAAACAATATGACTTGTTTATTTACAAAACCCAGATAAATTCTACAAGACTGTAACTGGCATTGTCTCATATTCTACCAATGTTTAGGAAAGAAAACCAATGAAACTTAAACATTCATTAAATTTCTAAATGAAACTTCAAAGCAATAGTGAAGAGGGAGGAACTGTAAGGATTATCTTCTGCCTATTAATATTACAAATAAATACTTTACACTAAAAAAACCCATACAGAAGGATTTGAGTGACTACAATTCACCCTTATAAAGAAAATTTATATCCCATAATGTGCTATATATAACACGCCTAACAAAACAATTTAATTATAAGAGTAGTCCTGCTTGCTCTCTTTGGTTTTTTTCCAAGTCTAGCTAAATCCTTCTCAAAAAGGTATTATTTTATAATTTTTTTAAGGCTGAAGAAATAAAGTATTTCTAAAACTAAAATATTTTCAAAAGTTGTCAGACATGAGGATTCTGAAAAGTACTTCATAGTGGGGGTCCCAAAGCAAGACACACAGATCCTATGGTCACTTTTGAAAATCTTGGCAATCTAATTTTAAAATTTTAATCTAATTTCCTGTGCTTATTTATAGAACAGAGCAAGCTAAGCCCTTTGTTGAACTGCAGCCATCCTGTGAGCTTATGTTATCAGTTATAAAAACGTACCCTGCCCCAATTTCACAAGTCCTTAATTACTCATCTCCTCCCACAGAAACCATTAACAAGTGATATATGATACGTATTTCTTAAAATATAGCATGAAATGCAAAGCAAAGTGTCAGGCTGTTCAGAAGCTATGCATATTTTGGTGACTCAGAACAATGCACAACAGTATAAGGAGATTAAAAAAATTAAGAGTTCATTCTCATTCCCAGTTCCAATTGGTCTTATTTAAATGATGGGCTGTCCTAAGGTTAAAAATAAGCCCTTCTAGTTTTAAGCTTTTAAATTGTAGCTTTAATCCTTTGTCTCATTTAAATTTGATGGACTACATTAAAAGTAGACAGGTTATAAATATTCATGACTTATTTATTTATTTTTTAGATGTTACCCCTTGCAAACCAAAGAGAACAGCAAAATGCAATTTGATAACTTTCCACTGATTATTGAAATATATTTACCACATGACCACAAAAAAATGTAGTTTTTGTTTTCGTATTTCAACTCATGATTTCCTCACAGAAAATTAATTTGGCAGCAAGTATTTTTAAGGAGTCCATCAGACTGCGAGCCATATTGTATTTGCTGCAGGAAAATAAACATGTTGTATATATTTAAGAAAGGGAGATATGTGATCTGGGTAATTACAGGCATAGTAATCTCACCTCATGGAGATTTTAGAACAAATCTGGATCATAGTATAATTAATTATATAAATCAGAATTGAAAAAAATTCTAAATAGGTTCAGCAAAAGCCAATCATGCAGGGTAATTCTACCTTTCTTGGCTAAATTAAAGGGTTTTCTAGGCAAAGAAAATGTAGTACCTAAAATATATCTGGACATCAGATTTACTGCAAAGTAATTACTGTACAAAGTTGCTTATTAAGTTAATGAAGCTAGACTAGTGCAAGAATTGTAATATCGGTAAGAAAAGAGTGCAGGTGATATGGTTCGTGGAAACTTAGTAGGAAAAGTAAAATAGTTACAGTGATACTAACTTAACACAGGAGAGGTCCAGACTATCAGACAGAGCAAAATGGACAACTGAACATTGGAGTAAAAGAGCTGGGATGACACAACAGTAGTAAGTGTGGGGTTTGGGATAAATAGCAAGGCTTTGTTGCTTACAGAGTGGAAATAATAGAGGAAGAAGATAAAGTTTGTTGCTATTAATCAGTCACATAAAATACATGAACAAGCAATGTGAAGAGGCTATTGAAATGAAAAATATGATTTGAGATTGTGGCAAGATATCTGCAGTACAGAAAGGAAAGTAGTATTTCTGTTGTAGAAGACATTGGTGAGATCTCACCTCAAGTACTATTTAAAGTTTCTGCCATCTGTTTACCAGAAAGATGTATGGAAATGAAAAGAAGCATAAAGAAGTGGACCTGAAATATCTGCCTACAGGAAAGAAAGAGTATGTTTAGCCTTACCTATTTATATGCAGAATAGCTCACTTTCCCCAGCTCATGAGACGACTTTTTAGTCTTGTAATTGTGTTGAAGAAGTACTCTGAGCTGGCATAGTGAACCTCTCACATAAGCATGTTCTTTTAGAAAACCTTGCCTAAGAAAAAGAATGTGTAGGCAGAAAAATGGTGCTCACGAAGGTGGTCCTCAGATTGGAAGGCTAATTTTTCTTTTGCCTGCAATCTCATAATAGTCTGTGAAAAAAAGAGTTCCTTCAAGGAATGATTCAGAACACATAAAATTAAGCTAGTTTCCAAAATGGCTGAAATTGATGAAGTGGATATTTCTGTGTAGTGTTTCTTCTTTTGCAATATTCAGACACTTGTATGTTTAATGTAAATGACTAGGAGAACTTCAGAGAACTGAAAATTATGGTTCTGAAAGGAAGCTTCTGGTATATTTTACTGCCTAGCTAGTTGGAGAATGCAGGCATGAGAGACATAGACATAGCCAGATTTTTTTTAGAAGATGAAGTGTGTCGAGTGTTTTTATCAGCACACTCATTTATAGTAAACCCATGACCTGATTCGTGGATGGACCGTATAAAATGTGAGCTGTTGGAATTGGGGGAATGGAATTTCTCCCAGAAGAGGGAAGATGAACTGATATACCACTGTAACCTACATCAAAGTGGAAAATGGGAAGCTGCATGTAGAAGTTAAGGGCCACTTACACTCAGATCAGCCACATCAATCTATATCCTCACCTCCTAAAGAACACAACATGTACCCAAGTGAAGTTCTACCAGCATTTTGGATTAGATAGAAAATAGCAATAAGATTAGTATATAGTGTTTCTGTGCAGTTAATTGTATACTATTGCCTTGAAAATTTATATTTCTTCAGCCAAACTGTTATTATTTCTTCCACAAACTTTTGGGAAATACTTTATGTTGCAGGCTTCATTAGTGGAATTTCAATTTAACAAAATCTACTGAGTGTTAACAGACCCAGCAGATAACTGAGATCACTAGCTTGAAGTGTTTTGTTTTAGAGCATGTTTTTATCAGGATATATATCAAAAACAAATAATCCTCAGGCCAAAACTTTTTTATACTCTGGAGCTTTTTCTCCCATGAATACATGAGAGATTTGCCTCGATAGCTCCTATTAACACAAGTGGGAGTTGCAAGCCAATCCCCTATGCATTATTTGAAGAACTTATCTCAAAGCATTGCCCAAAGCAAATTTTTATGATAGCTTAGCACCCCTGGGAACAGAGATTTATAATGGCAACAACTGAAAAAGACCGTAATCTATAGTTTAGTGATGAGAATAAGAGTACTGTTATACATTTTCAGTTATTATGCTGCTGAACTTGAACTCTAAATTGTTTCCTTCTTGAAGAAATATTTGAAGTAGTTTTATTGAAATAACTATTATAATGCTTTAAAGTTTCTTAAGTATTTTAATATTGTCTCAGATTTCAACCTTTCTTTCCATTCCCCAGTCAAACAACATGCATTAATAATAGAAACTATATAAAACCCTTGAAAACCACTATGTAAAGGAACAAACACTCTTGTAAGTGTAACTTTAAAATAATGTTTTCCTAATATCTATAAATTTAATCTATTACTGGTAATTTTCGCTGTGATAAAGGATCTGACTTGTTCTTTGGGTAATCATCTCTGTTTTAAAAACTTCCAAAAGGAAATAAGAAACAGTGAAGACTTGAGCTAAATGGCATGAGTAATGCTCTGCAAATTATCTTGTCAATATCACAGCCCAACATTTAAAACCCAAGGATGATAAAAGCATCTAAATTAGAAATCTGTTTAGGTTGGGTACTTTTAAAAATCATTTGGCATGGTAAATGTTGCCATTTTGTAATTTTAGATTTTTTTCCCTAGGCTTCAAAAAATACTAATGAAAACTTAACAAAATGAAGTTTCAAATGTTAATGAAACAAGTGGGAAGTTGATACTTGGTTATTCATGGTCGTGTTTTTGAATCCTATAGAGAGAAAAAAAAACTTTCATAAAAGACATAATGGTATAATAATACATATAGATTTTGTTTCCCATATGAAGTAAGAATTTTTATTTATAGAGACAGGTTTTGAAGAACCTTGAAAAAAATGGTCAAATTTTGATAATTTTGATCTAGACATATATAGATCCCATATATAATAGCAGTGTTTGTAGTCTAATTAATGCACTTTCTCTAAAGTGAATTCCTTTCACTCAAGGTCACAATCACTAAGTAGCTGAAGATGGAAGAGACCTCTGCAAGTCATCTGGTCCAAGCCCCCTGTTCAAGCAGGGCTTCCTAAACACAGATGGCTTTTGAAAATCTCCAAGGAGGAAGACTCCACAACCTTCCTAGGCAACCTGTGCTCCTGCTCAGTCACACTCCCAGTGAAAAAGTGTTTTCTGATGTTCAGGCAGAATGTTGTGCATTTCCAGTTGTGCCCCTTGTCTCTGGTCCTGTCACAGGGCACCACTGAAAAGACCCTGAGTGTCTTTTTTGTACTCTTCCTTCAGGTATTTACAGATACCTGAAGATAGGACCACCTGAGACTTCTACTAGGCTGAACAGTCCCAGCTCTCTCAGCCTTTCCTCACAGGAGAGATGCAGTCTCTTGTCATCCTTCTGGCCTTTTATTGGACTCTCACCAACATGCCCATGTCTAGCCTGTACTAGGGAACCCAAAACTGGGCAGAGTACTCCAGCCAGGGCCTCAGCAATGTTGAGGAAAAGGGAAGGATCACATCCCTTGACCTGCTGTCAACACTCCTCCTAATGCAGCCCAAGATACCACTAGCCTTCTTTGCTGCCTGGGCACATTACAGCTCACACAGGAATCTGAGGTCCTTTTCCGCAAAGCTGCTTTTAAGGTGGTTGCCACCCAGCAGATACCAGATCATGGTGTTGTTGCTTGGCAGGGCTTTTTACTTCCTCTTTTTGAACTTCATGAGATTCCTGTCAGCCCTCTGGATGGCTGAACAATGCTCTGACAAATCAACCACTCCTCACTTTTTTGTGTCTTCAGCAAACTTGTCCCATTATCCAGATCATTTCATGTTAATGTTCTGAGTTATCTTCTTTCGTTGTCAAGTCTCTTTCTGTCCATCTTTTACTAGCTCTTTTGTGCTCCCAACAACAGGAGCTGTTGTTCTGAGCTCCCAGCAATTCAGGCATGTTGGCTGGTATGAATATTCGGAAACCAAAGTGAACCTTAGACTGTGTAAGGAGGAACCGAAAATCTTAAGTGAGTAGCAAATTCAATCTAGGTCATACTGCAATGGCAGAGAAAGATGTAATGGAAAGACTAAGTTAGCAGCTAGTTCATTACCTGTTGCCAGCTCATATGTATTGACACACAATACTCCAAACTGCACTATCCTTGCTGGTATCTCTGCATAAGGCGTGGAAAACAGTAGCGACATTTCATCAGCAGGTATTGAGGGCTTCAGAGCAAAAAGTTTGAACTAGAACTCTGCTTTCATATTAATGAATATTTTACACCACTCAGATGGAAGCTAAGTTATAAATCACTTCCTTGCTGAACCAGTCCTAGTAGAATACAGGTTAAATACGAAAAAAAAAAAAAGAAATTTTGTACTCTCCTCATAAAAATATATTGGGATGAATCAAAGACTGATCAAATCTATTGCACTTACTGTACAGTTAACAACAATGACAAGTTTGTACTGTTTGTCTGGAATCAAGTTTTAACTGGAAATCAGGAAAGATAAGATCATGAAGGTATAAACTAATTTGATCCACTATTTTGAAACGTAAGCTTTGTAAGAATTGAATGTCTAAAAATATCTGGAATAATTAGACTATATTAATGCATTGTTCAGTTAACTTCCACTTTGTGGGGGTTTTGATACAGCTGTTGTGCTCTTTCCTACCAGTCTTTATTGTTCTTAAATTATTTTAATCTGGCTTACTTATCTGTGCAAGAAGGTTGTATTTTAAACAATGGTAAAAGCCAGATAGTTTGGTTTTGTTTCAAGAAATTACTCTTTCACTTCTTTGTCAAACTATTAGCTCTTGATCTGTGAGCTTTATCCTCTAATATATGCATGAAATGCCACATGCCTTCAGCCTAAACATAGATATCTGTATATCACTGTTCCCTTCCCTACTTCATATAGTACTAACTTCATATAGTATTAAAAAAGGATAATCTTTCTAACAAGAACCTAACAGATTCCAGGGCTTTTCTTAATGATAACCATATTTTTTTTCTCTCCTTCTAACAGTCAGATGAATGATTTAAAATGTTTTGTTGTAATGAAGATGACCAATCCCTTTATTGTTGAGTGCTTGCACCTATACAAAATGTGCTGCATACATCCTTTTTTACTGTTCTGTATTTGTCTGAAATGGATTATAGGAGTTTCATTTTCTTGGTATCTACATTGAAGTAGAATACTACATAAACAGAAAAATCCATTGACCCTAAATATATTTGCAACACTATTTCATATTATGGACATATTCAGATTTCATTTACACTGGCCTCCACCTAGGAAAGCTGCTCACCAAGGGAATAAATTGAGAAAGAAACACAGATCACTGTAATGAAAGTCAGTGTTAATATATATTCCATACTTTCAGGGAATAGAAAGCAAACAGGTAGCTGTCTGTTTTGAATGGCTGCATAAAAATGTATGCAAAATAATCTGTCATGAGCTTTCTGTATTCAGAATAAATATTTCTGAATTGTTTTAAACATAGTTCCATTTCTTCTTGTACCAGTAGAATTCTAGCTTATTTATTAAAACCTGAGGGCCCATCACATGATAGGTAGTAATCAATAAAACTTCTGCCAACTGATGTTATTCTGTATGTCAAGTCATATTGCTACAGTTCTGTCTCTAGGATGTTACAAAGTGGAAGCTTGTTTGCAGTGTTCTTTTCTACCTTCTTAGCAATGACTCAGGAATTGTTTCTCATAACTATAGCAACTGGAAAAAAAAAAAAAAAAACCCAAATCGTATTCCATTCATTTCTAACAAAAGACAAAAAATCCCACACCAACAAAAGCAATAGAAAATTCTGCTCTAATGCACTGTTACTGCATTGCCTCAGATGCATTACGCAAACTGAATAAATTACCTTCTGGTAAGAAACTTGCGTGATCAGTCAGTCACATCAGTGTGTTGCCAGACCTGACTAATCTAAGCAAACAAACCAACCAACCAATCAACCCACAAACTATATTTGACATTGTCAGATCATCTGAAACACTACAGCATTTATCCAGATTTACTTGGTATTTTAAGGAATAACCTAGATTTTATATATAAGATTTTTTTTTTTCTCTGCATTGAGGAAGCTAAGGGAGAGAGGGCTCTTTGGAAGGAAGATGTTATAAGAACAGAATCATCAAGGATAATGTGATAAATTTTATGGTAGAGATTCATGAGGGAATGATGAGGCCAAGATAAGTACTGTCCTTAAAATGCACTACTGCCAGTTCTATGACTCTTCAGGGATCAGCTGTTTAAAGCTGGTTTTGTTAATCTAATATGTATTTACATATATCCAGAAACACGAAAGGATTTCTGTTGCCATTTGGTTTTTGACAACTGGTCTGCTATTTGGTTCTTGTACATTCCTTCATTAATGTCTTGGACATTGCAGGAAAAGAAGACAAGACACCAGGAATGTGGTTTAAGTAGGCCGTGACTTCATAAATAACACATCTGGGAACCATCTGGCAATGACTCGTCCAGTGCAGGTCATACTTCCTTTGTAATCCATACCACGTGGTGGCAAACTGCCATCAGCCCTCCACCCTGCTAACATGGCCTTAGCATCACTCCTGAGATCCATGGGCCCCCTTCCCCTGAAGAGGACTGAAAAATGAAAAAGGAGGCTATATCTTTACTCAAATGTAGCCACAACCTTCTTTGCAGTCTTCTGTTCCCTTCTCTCTTCTGTTTACAGTTTATCATAAAGTGGAATCCTTAGTCAATAATTACCTTCACTGGAAATTTGCTGCAGTGAGGCAACAACATTTCTACCCCAGCCAAATTCCCACGTTATCAATAATTGCTTCCATTAGAGCAGCCAGCATCATATTCCTTCTACAGTCAGAAATCTGAATAGAACATAGAATTCTATTGAAAGCGCACTTCAAATGAATAGTTGCGTGATTTTTCTTTTCAGTTAATCTATAAATCAGCCAAATTCCTCCTGTGATTACCGAAACTTTCTGGTGTGGTGTCCTGAAATTACAGTTATTTTGCTGTAATATGACCTGTCTGTACTTATGACCTCTTGTCCTAATCTCAATTCTGCCATTATTTTCCCCTCCATATGTTTTATCATGATTTATCTTCATCCATTCATATGGCCACTCCCTCATCCTGAATGAATCAGAGCTATCTTCTGAGTCCCCGCTATGCTCTTCATTTGGGCTAACGCCTACCTGAAAGGGAACAGATGACCTACCAGAAAAACTGGATTTCTGATGTAAACCAAATGCACACTATTTGCCAGACAATATATTTATAGTCTGACGTAACATTCTGAAAAATAGGCTGAGCATGGATATTACTGGAACTGTCCCCTCCATATTCATGTGTCATCTCAAAGATATTATCAGTCCCAACCACAGTCTTCCTATTGCCATGTCTGCTTCAGACACTATAATATCCATTTAGAATGGAGGAGAACCCAGTTTGGGATGATAATGGCCGTAATACATGTTCTTTCATTGACATGAAATTAAATATTCTTTATGAATTAATTGCCTTCCATGGAAAGCAACAGTAGCATGGCATCCTTGTCACGTGTGAATAGTTTGAGAAACTTTTACATTACTATAATATAGAAATTTACTTTATTTTTTAAGCAATATTCTCAGAAACAAAAGAATTGTAAACTGAAAAGGCAGCTTTTCTTCATTTTTCATATGTCTGATTTGTAGATACCTAAGCCAAGGCTCTACTTGAATTCTGTTTGGCCAGTTCTTGAGAAACTCTGCAACTATCCCAACCTTAGACCTACTTAAATTCACATAAAGTTTCTCTTAGGCTGATATACTCCTAAAATAATGATGATCAATACTAATGCAAAAGAAAATGATAGGTTGCCTTGTATTCCAAAGGAAAAAAGATGAAACATGGAAATTTGCAATATTTTAGGACAGATTTCTCCACTTAGGAAAAGTGAATAAAGTTACTCATACTTACACACTTCTAGATGCTTTACATGTCGGCAAAATTTTTACCAAAAATCAAGATTCCAGATGCCACCTGTAAATAAATAGTCTCCTTGCTGGCAAATTCTCCCAATCTTTAGCTCTTTCCATCTTTGATTGAGTTGAGAAATATTTATCTTATTTTTTACTGTTTCTAAAAATCAAATTACTACCACTTATGCAACTGGGAAAATTTATTTGCCCCATAAAATACCAGCTTATGTTAAATGGCTGTTGGCTGACTGTAGACCTACTCTTCCATTTAAAGCTGAAAAAATCAGGATCTCTCAAAACTAAGTACCCTATTTCTTGTTTTGTCTTTAAGAAGAAAATGGGTCTGGTCATTATGTAAAACACAGCAGATCGGAAAGTATCAGTTTCAAAGTGACTACCCAAACTATTAAAGGTACTTTATTTGAAGTTAATTTTTTTTAATACTGCAGTCATCTTAATGATTTTAACAGTACTAACAGCTTTAGTGAGTATTTATTCTAGTCTCCAGCTGAATTAACTAATTGTAACACTGAATAGAGAAGGGAATTTACTATTTTTCATTTGTTGACAGTATCCTAAACTCATTGGCCAAAAGAATATAAAGGCAGCAAACTTTTGTCTTCTTATGAACTCTTAAACTGAAGAGAAGTTCACTACGGTGACTGCTTTCATAAAACCTTGAACTTTAGCCAGTCCACATATATTGATCAATATTCACATTAGTGCACGTCTATGAACCTGCACATCTTTTGGGTTGATCTGATGAAACAACCTGGACTTTTTACTAAAACGTGGATTTAGACAGAAGTGTTCTTAATAATGTTCTATCTCATCAGTGCATGAAGCTCAGCGAAGAAAAAAAAGAGTGAGTTAGGCTGCTGGCCCCTGGGTGAGGATGGCAGATGTTAATAGACCTCTAATCCTTTGAACACACAAAAGCAGATAAACACACAAGGGTTTCTGCTCCCTGTGTTTGTACAGCAGCTTCTTCTAGAACTGGTCAGGTACTGAGAGAGATCTTCTCTAGAGCTATAGAAGCATATGTGTATATATAAGTAGAATGTCCTCAAGAGAAACCACTCCGTGGATGAACAGGAGCCAAGAAGCTGAACCCTTTAATTCACCAGCCACCTACTTCTGTCTTCTCCATGCCTGAGAAGAGGCTGAGCGTTCAAAGAGAAGGTGGGTTGAAAAGACAATATAAAAATCAAGTCTCTGTTGACCCAGGTTGCTTCCTGAGCCTCCAAAGATGTGGAACGGCTTCTCCAGATGGACAGTGAACAAGGCATCTGTTACAATGCAAACTTTTTAAAAAAATTCCCTAGCATTTTGATTCAGAAGCTCTCTTGTTCCTAAAGCTTCATATAATTATATCATTCCCTAATTGCTACTGAGAGAATGTGCTTTGAGTTGCAAACTGATGAGAAGAGCAATAATTAAGAGGGTATACCAAGTACATCTGCCTTAAGCAAAAGTAATTTGCAATGCTGAATTAATGCATTCTTTGTCTATCAGTGATATTTGGTGCCACATTTGCTTCTGTTATTGTTTTGGGCATATTTATTTATTCTGACTGATTCTATCTCCCCAGAGTGTGCTATTACCCCAATCTCACTTTCTCTTTTATTTCCTGAATAAATGCAAAAATAAATATGCCAGGAGAATGCCTCTCTGTGATACCCTAAACAAAATCAAAAGCATTTTTTTATTGCTATTTACCAGTAACTCATAAAACATATATATATATATTTTGACAGAGCCAACTATTGTCTGAGCTGTAAATAATTTTTTAATTAATTTTATTTAAGAAGCATTATTTTTCTCCTAATTTTATCCATTTCAAACATCTTTTCCTCTATCACTTCAATAAGCTTTTTTATGATTCCAACAAACACAATGATTATGAGATCAATTTAATTTTTTAAGGGAATTATTTAGGTATTACTTTGCCTAAACATGTCTCCTGAAGATCTTTCCACCTCACACACAGATTGGCAAAGGTTAAATCTGCAACAGGATTTACGTGTTAAACTACAGATTATTACAATATTTTTGGTATCCTACCACCATCCTGCTTCCCAGCTCAAGGCATGAAGTGAGCTGAGTTCTTAGCAGTTGACTCAAAGCAGCTAAAAGTGAGTGGAGAGCCCTCCACATTCAGCTAAGGATACGCACAGACTGCTTACACCATGTTTCGCAGAGGGATTTAACTGAGTGGGGATTTAGACTGCATAAAGTTCTTCTTCCTTCTATTCTGGAGTCACATCTGGAAACCCTTTCCTGAATGAGGCACCTATACCAAGACAATCATTTCCTGAAAAATAAAATCTGTGGGGAGTTTTTGATTCCATTAAACCCAGCTGCCTGGTTAAGGCAGATCTGAGTCCTTTAACTACACGAAAGGATGTAGGTGATCTGTGTTTAACTGTGTCTTTCCATGCCCCACTCAGAGCATATTCCTGCCTGTTGGGATAGTACACTAGCCATGAGGGTATAGTTGATTTTGGGAAAAAAAAAAGTCCTAGTTGCTTTTAAAGCCTTTTTTTATAAACTACTTACATATTCACTTGAAGGAAGGAGTAGGAGCTGGATTTCCCTGGTGAGTGATTTAACCACCAGGCATTCTAACTCCCTCTCTGGCCTAATGAATATTTCATATTTTATTCTGTGGAACAACATATTATGCAATCATTCAATTAAGCACTGTCTCATAATGCATATGCACAAGGTGTTATTCATGAATAACACCACTGAAGCTGAGAGGCTTGTTTCGTAAAATAAAAAATGCTGTTCTTCATTATTAAGCACTACGTCTTTATTGTTCTGCTGTTGAAAGCAGAGTTCAAGTTTGGAAAGAGTGTATCAACCAGCCATTATTGAAAATATCACTAAACCCCAGTTAACTTCCAAACCGGAATGGAGAGGTTTGGAGAAAAAGGATCATGGTCTTTTTCCATCACCTGAAACATCTTCACCTCTCTTTAAAGATACAGTCAGCTTCAAGGAGAGAGAAGACAAGAACTGGAGTCCAAAGAGCAGAAATGCCAGATATTTGGGTATAAGAACCCAAATGAGAGGCAGGGATTACTAAAGACAGAAATGCGTGAGGAAAAGGAGGACAAAGAAGAACTGAAATTTCAGGGGCAAGAGACCATTATCTGACAAATACCCTTTTTTTTCCCCTCTGATCTGAATAAAGAGAATTTGTGCCATTGTCTCATCCTCAGGCAAAAAGCCTAAGTAAGGGGAAGATGAGAGGAAGATCTCAAGAAGATAGCTTATCTGGCAAAACTATTTTCTGTTTTTCAGGAACTTAGCTTGGTCTGCTTCAAAAGAGCACAGGTCAAGACTGAAGAGGCCTAAGAAAAGGAGACTACTTGTAAACTTGCCTTAGCAAGTGTCAGAAACAGAAAATGTTGAGACCCTGAATTAAACACCCATGCTAGAAAATTTTTAATTTAGCATAAAGCTTGTATAATATTTCTTAAAATACATTTAGTGCCATCTACAAAGATGATAACCAGCCTTTTAACAGTATTCTGAAATGGATTAAAATGTACTGGAATCTGTCACAGATGGGTATGCTGGAATGGCTGCAGGTAGCTGGAGATACCTTCTGGACTTCCTAAACACCCACAGTGCTCATGGAGCTTGCTGAACTCAAATGGCACATGGGTAGGTAGTCAGCTCTCGTGAGTCTGCCACATGACAGTGGAGAAAAATATCAGATGTGAGCTGGGCTAAGAAGCCATATTAGAGTTTGATTTGTTGTTAAGAGAGAGACAAGGGGAAAGGAGACAGTGATGGGGACAGTAAGTGGGATCAATCAGTCCTTTAGTTCCTTAGGTAGGGTAACATAAGGTCATGCATAAATATCTGTTGCTACTGACAGGGTTATTAAGGGGCCTGATTCCCCATTACAGGAGCTCTTACACTTCAGGAGTGGGATTTGTGTATACAGGAACTTAAGGAAGAGCTATGTTTATGTGTTTTCCATAACTCTTTTGTTTAGAAGGTAATTAAGTCTTTAAACTTTCAAATAATGACATATGTTTATATGCAATTTTGACCTTGTAGAAAATAGAAAAATTGTGACAGTAATATAAGTCAATTGCAATCGTGAGTGTTTGTCATTCAGCACCACCATGAAGAAACAAGGAGACAGGGTACTCAGTGTTTATAAACTCAGCTATGGTTGCAAAAAGATACAAAAATATAATTTTAAAGTCAGTTTTCTCTGTATTTTAGTTGTATGGTATTACTAAATGCTGGCATGAAATCAAGATCCCTGCTTTTTCCATTCTCATTCCCATCCTGCCCACTTTAAGTCATACTAATTTGCTTTTTCAAGTTTTAAAGTACTCTAACCTTTTGTTGTCCTTTTTCAAAAATAGTCTGCTATAAAAAGTTCATATTGATCCTCTGCATTAATCCTTGATGAGAACTCCCGCATTGAGCAAGTTTGGCCGAATTTCCTTTCCAAATTAAGTTACTCAAGGTCAAAGCTGCTACTCTTCAAGCCATTCTCTTCAAGCAAAATGTGCAAAGCTAGACTTTCAAGACTTGTGAACTTGGACTACAAGCGTTGCTACTCTACAAGTTCCCAAGTCGTTGTGCATTTCAGTTTTCATAAAAGTTATGCACTTCAGCAACAGAGAACTAAAACCCCCATAACCCTCTAATGAGAACTAAACACCCCATGACTGTATTACATCAGTCAGCACTTCCTGAAAGTTTCCGAGAATATATTATCTTTTGAGATAATATTGTAGTGTACAAATAACAAACTTGAAAAATTGGGGATATTATCAGTGACCATATAGAATCCAGAAACACATTTTAGACTGTGTGCAAGAGCATCACAAGTTTTGTTGTACACTTAAAAAGGAATGCAATTTATAGGGTTCAATTAGAGTACTTCAGGTGACCAAAACTGAAAAATCCACAGTGCCTTGAATAATTTAATGAATTTTTATAGCTATAGCTGTAGGCAATTCATGCAGGTGAGATCTAGTGCTAAGTTTATCAAGTCAAAGGAAACTTTTTCTTCACTGCATTGATTAGGATCTATCTCTCTAATCCTTTAGTAGTCAAGCCTCACACCACTCTGCACTGTGTTTCTGGGATGCATTTCTCAAGGAGATGCTGTTCACTTTTATTGTGCAAGGTCTGTGGGCATCTGAGCGAGGCTGAAAAATCCACAAGGTAATGGAGTAACAAGTAGTTTGACATTGAAATTGTATTTAGGAGCATAGTTTAAGAATGTGATTTTGCATTAATTAGCACTTAAGTTCAGTTAAGGCCTTTAAAATTCAAACAGACTGTGGGGCTTCCGTTTCATAATTATGTTCATAAAAGTGTTCTGGTTATAAGAATAAAGCCAGAATCAGACATTCAGAAAGAGTAAAGATTATAATCTCCTTTCAGCACATGTATTTACAAGCACCAATGTTCACTCATTTTTCCTCTTAAAAATGAGTTAATTTGCAATTAATAATTTACCACTAGCCTTACTGTGTGTTTAATTGTAAATATTTTATACCATCCTTTTAATGGAATTTTTTTTCTTGAGCTTATTTTAATGTGATTTTGTGCTACACAATGAGATGGACAAATCAGTAGTTTTGGCTGTTCCTTTGTTCAGTTTTGCAGTAAAACTCTGGTTTTTATTGAAATGTTGAATAACATTAGAACTGAAACTTTTTCTGCTTCTTTTCAGGGTGAAAAAGTCCTTAGCCAGTATTTTAAATAAATTTAATTTCCAAATATCTTAGAAATACTCTGACTGTTTCATCCTTCTTTTTTGCTAAAATAGGAAAAAAACCTCTTCTCTTTGTATCTCATCCTGTCACCACCACTAGTTGAGGTTAACATATTGTCTGTCTACTTTTAATAGAAACATTCCTCATGTATTCTAACAAATCACATATATCTGAATTCTACATACAAAGCTGTAATTCCATCGAGAGTTTGTAGTGACATTGATAAATGATGTCACCAGAACCCTTTGCTTGAATTACAATCTTAATTATGTACACCTGGGTTCTTAGTATTCCTTATATTATTTCTGTCATAGCACTATCTTGTCCTATTCTTACTCTGATGCTAATTTGTTTTATCAGTAGCCGAAGCACTGCAGTTTAGCAAAGCCTGTCCGTGGTGTTTAAATGACTGTAAATTTCTTCCTCGTTATTGCTGTTTTAAAAACAGAGTGCAGCAGTAAACAACTAAATCAATTTTTTACATGAAGATGATGCAGGTTTTATGTAAAGTTTTGGGGAGTTGTTTTTGTTTTCCACAGAGTTTTCTTACTTAGGACTATCCAGCATTTCTGACTGCTTCTAGTTGTACCATGTCTCCAGAGAACAGAAGAGCAAAAAGGTTTGGTTACTCAGTTATTTTTGTGGGAGAGGAATTCCTATATGACTGAAGGTGGGAAACACTGTGTACGGTAAGCCTGAAAATAAGAAATACAAGTTTTTTCTAGTTCTCATTCTCTTGGGTTTTTTTCTATATTCACCTTGTGAACCTAACCAGGATTACTTTTGTCACAGAAAATATAAAAGACTCTGCTTTGAGTGCATGTGTGGCCAATGGAATCCCTTTAAAAATGATCAGTCAGGCTGTGGCTTGCTTTGTTCCTGAAGCTTCTTGAAGAGACAAGCTTTCAACATAGGTGATTAAAAGTTCCCAAATCCAATTTATCGTCCTAACATTTAAAAAATATGAAGAAAGCATAGAGTTCTAGGATATGACTTGTATTTGTTCATTATGTTTATTTAACTTCTAGAATGTAGGTCCTATCTTGTACAACACTCACACACTTGCACAAAGTTCAGAGCTAAATGCTAGCACATTAATTTCAAACTTAGTCTTTAGTCAGGCAAATGTATTCATGATCTGGGTCAGAACTGAAAAAGGACTTGGAAGATTTTGGTTTTTATAACCATTTATTCCTTCTCCTTTTTTTTCTCTAAGCCTTCTCTTACTTCTGTAAAAACATCTGAATTGCACCCTCTAGAAAAATGTACATTTCTGCTTCCTTCCTGGCCAGAGTGGCCAGGACTGAATATTAACACTTGCCTTCCCGCCGTCACTACTGATCACACATTCTTTTTCCTTTGTGCAACAGCAATCTGCAAAACCCTGAAACAATAGGAATCAAAATGCTTTGAATTTTGGATGATTCTTTACTGTAATATCAGGAGAAAAACTTAAAAATAAAAAGTACTGTGGACAGAAATCTGGACAACACTATCATAAATATAATTCTTGTACCAAAATAGTTTTAAGCAAATATTTACTTATCTTTTAATTTAGTCAGGATGACTAGTATATTTATGGCAGTTATTTACTTGCACACGAACAATCACATACTCTCAAGCCTACACTACAAAAACAATTCGTTCTTGTCTCAACCCTCTGCCACTGAAAATTTTTACTTAGATTATTTTTCCTGCCACTTGTTACATTCATGTTTACGGTCTCAGTTCTTTTTCATGAGATGCATAGGTCCAAATGAGCCTTTGAACTTTTCCCACGCTGTTTCTTAAGCATTAGGTCTGTTCTGATGGCTCTTCCTGTCCCAGAAGTATATGACAAGTTCCTTCAGAAAACATTCAGTCGCTCTTCCACTCCCTGGAGAGACAGTAACTTTTATGGTTCCACAGCCTCTAAAATGCTAATTAGACCCTTATCAACCCATGAGTTCTAATTCTGAACTTTGTATATTTCTCAGTTAATCCAGCCTCTGTCACTAATCGTGACCTCCTGGAAACTGCACAAGCCATCACAACAATGAAGAATATTGAAAACTCTTGGAAGCTGGCTCAAAAGCTAGTACTGTCAGGTCATAGAAAATCTAAGCCTGCCTTTACTTTGCTAATCCTTTAAACACTTGGATCAGTTTTCAATAATCTTTTTCACACTTTGTAGGGATCTGCTTTTCAGGTCTTGGCATCCAAAGCCTGCTTTGACTTCAGCCAAGGTTTGAATTGCATGTTAGTTGTTTTAAAGATACCATAACACACCAGTTTCCCATTCTGCTACCCCTTACATTTTTGAGAGTGTATAAAAATTCTCTTTTTTTGTGCGGCAGAAGATCCAAAGAGTCTTTTTTACTCCTTACTTGATATATATGCATGTGCACACTCACAAAAATTTGTGTAGATGCTCTTAGTGAATGGCCTTTTTTTCCTGTCATTCCAAGGTCTGAATCATGCAAGTTATTGCCTAAAACTTGGAGCCGAATCTGAAAAAACTGGGTCAAATAAATAACAAGATGAAGCACAGATACTGTTATAAACTTCTGGAGAGATTTGAAAAAGGTAACCTCTTCCTGGTTTACTAGTTTTACTTTGGTCTTTCTGTGATCCTCAGTAAAAAAAAGTGAGAAACTAGGGGGAAAATTATTGCTGGAAACTTAACATACTAGACAGAGTTTAATCCACATAAGGTTCCTTAAAAAGCAGTGAGCCAATAAACCTAAGTTAAATATTTGGAGTTCAGACACTTAAAGCTCCATTGAATTAGAAGTTTTACAGAATCTCAGTGCTAACATACATTTCCACACCTGGTAAAAATTCATGTACAAAACTGACTCATTTTAGAGAGAAGAAGCAGGGGAAGAGATTCCTGTGGCGGGGATCCGGTTCTGTAATTTTCCTATTAATTTGTGTTTGTGGAGATGGAAGAAGTTTCTATGTAACTAGAGAACCTAATGGGACAACTTCCTTATTATTTTAAAATTAACTTTGTCATTGTTGAACAGTGCTCAGGGGTAGATCACATAGAATAGGTATGGCCTGGAACAGAAGTAAATGAAACTGTCCCTGAGCTGCTTATTTTAATTGTTCAAAGGGGAGTTAAATCTCAAGCTGTGTTTTTCCTCAAAGACTGTGAGTTAAGACCAACAAAAGCAGGCACATGGACTTGTATGGCTTGATTTCTTTCTCTTTTTATTGTGAGCCACTCACTCATTTTTCTTTTTTAGCTCGGTTTCAAGCCTATTTGCAACTGGGATCCAAATGAAGGTGTAGAACTGACAAATACTTCACTGCACTAAGGTCACTTCGCTTGAAAAGAGGTTTTTCTTCCCCCCTGTATTCCTTCTTTCTCTGTCTTTTGTTTCCTTCCTCCAAAATACACTTCACCTGTCTCCCCATGTTAGAGTGAACTCTTCCTTATACAATAGATTTATTTTTATTCCAAAGTCGAATGGGATCCTAATTAGATAAGGGTCCCTTTAGTGTTCTAGTACTACAAAACTTTAATAACAGCAACAGCTGATCTTGCAATCAAGCACTTACGACCTGTTCTTGGACATGAGATGTACATAAATTCCACTGAATTTAAGAGTTTTAATTTGTCCATGTCCTTCTCAGGGGGTTTGGAACTAAATAATCTTTAAGGTCCCTTCCAACCCAAACCACTCTATGATTCTAGGAATGCTGATACAGATGTATACTTGGAGAACTAAATCAGATTTTTTACATTCTGTCTCAAATAGTTTGCTTCAAAACTTTTCATGTTCATCACTGAGTTTTTTGGAGGTGGGAATGAAATCTCAAAAGCTAATGCTTTTAATTATTTTTTTTAGTAAGCCCTATACCGTTATTAAAAAAATAAAAAATAAATCAACAACAAAACTCTACATCAGTTAGCATCTTGGAAGACAGATTTTCTAATCTCTCTTTGAGATTCTAAAATAAAACAATAGGATACAAAGAATACATTGGTCAGTGACCCTTGCCCTGACCATATCTGGGATACAGGCTTGCTCACAATTATCAGTCAAAGGTGAGCCACTCTCAGTCGTACTGGGTGGCTGCTGCCTCCACTCTCTTCTATCTGCAATTCACAGTGGAAAGAAAATTATTTCTATCCTTCCTGGTGCACTCAAGTTGAAGGAATGGGAAATGTACTGCAAGCAAACTTCTCACAAAAATGGAGAAGACAATGCCATTATACTTTTCTCTTCCCAGAAGTCGTGTGTTTGCCATTTTCTCCAATTACTGCACAGAACAACTTCTTTTGTCCACATTCCTCCTCCTACTCGTTACAAGTAGTGAGGCCCAAAACCAGAGGCTCTATCATTAATCTTCTTTCCCAAAGTGTTTAGGTCCATGAGATCTGGCTTTAATTACCAGCCATGAGAAGAACTAATTACCCTGGCCTAACAAAGACAGGATGACGGAAGGGGGGTGGTGTTGTGAGAATCTGACAATGCACATCTTGGCATATTAGATATTCCCATTGCTACTTCTCTGTCACTTGAAAAGAGAGATAAAAAGACAAGTATGCAGGAGTTATTCCAAGTTTACAAATGCCTCCAAAGATACCTCCGTGGGAATTTAAGTTTTCCTTGTGGGAGTACTTGTAGAGTGCATAGAAAACAGATAGCACTTCCAACAGTGAATGCATAATCATAATGAGTTGACCAGTGACTCAAAGCTGAGCTATGCAAGCCTAAAATAAGCATTACAAATGTGAGAGTCTATAATTCTCAATCAAGGGACAAAATGTTTCACTGCTTTAAATGTAAATAAGCTATTTATCCTTCTGTCAGCTGAGGTTGGATGTGGCCGCATCACTTCTGAAAAGTTATTATTTTCTGTAGAATTGAGTTAGTTCATAATACATTTAATATCTCAAAAATATACTCTTTTGTTTTAATAATCTTCTTATTTAGCATGGAAGACTGGAACACTGACTTACAAATAAACACTCTACACTGAACGAAGCTACAGCTTGTTGAAGTTAAAGCACTTCAATATTTCAGTCAATAAAACCTGTTGTTTCTCTGATCCTTGTATGTATATAAATGAATTGACTGGGTGATTTAAAGTATCGAGTGTAATATAGGAATAGCATTTAAAGGCAAGGCTGTGTATGGCAACTTTATGTTACTTAGTAACTGGGACAATAACATTAAAAATGATAAGTGAAATGGGAGCCATTCCAGGAAAAATACATAATGTCTGAGCTTGCAGCTAAAACATCTTGCAGAAGGCTTGAAAAGGCTAAAAAGGTTGTAACTTCTCTGGAGATTCTGGCATTCAATTATTGGTTTTGGTGGTTATTGGGCTTTTGGTTGTGTTTGTTTGATTGATTGATTTTGTTGTTGTTGTTTTTCGTTTGGTTGTTTTTTTTTTCCTTACTGAGAACTGTGGCATAACACATCTGGCACAGATGTGGCATCGTATGGAGCTTCTGCCCACCAAGTCACCAGCTGTGCTTCATCTTTCCCCGCTCTCATAGCCTGGACTGCTTCATCCTCCACTCTGTTCCCAGCATACTCAGCAGTTCTTCCCTAACTGGGGAATCCATATGAGGGATATTACTGATGCTCAGTAGATATCACATTGACAGGTATCATCAGTCATCCTGTGCTGCTTTGTGATTTTAAGGTGTCTGAAGCGGCCCAAAACATAGTGTTAGATGGGCTTCCAAAAGACACGTTTCTATGCTAATGTGCTGCTCTGCTTGGTTTAATAGATGCTTCTTCCTACCTGGTTTTAATGTTAACTACTGAAAAACAGTGGCTCTTTTATTGCCCAGAATGGTGTGCAGCAAGCTCTTTCCTCTGAAGTGCAAAGTCTGCAGAAGCTATCCTGCTGTGCCATCACACCCAAAGCACTGGATCACTTTAACTCAGCTGCTGGGTGTTTTGTGCTACATTATTAATTACTGCAAGGCTTTTAAAGTTTATTTACTTCAGTAAGATTTTGGGCCATTTACTATGATTCATGACTCAATCTATGATGTGGAATCAATCATTTTTAATTGTCCCAGCTATGGCACCTATATTGTGAGAATTAGGAAAACAGTGCCTATCTGGCGAATATTACTGGGGTCTGAATTTTGTTTAATTGATTTTGTTAGAAGGCCTAGCCTTTGGGGGATGTTGTTCCAGGCCAGTAGTGTTTCTACATCATTTTATTTGTTTGGAAGTCGTAGGAGAGGGAGAGCTGTATGACAAAGTATCCTGTGGGGTTTATACATAGCATGAAAAAAGTTGTGTCATCAAAGTTCTTAGTGTAAAATTGTTTTGGGTTTTGTTTTTTAAATACACCTAAGCTGCTCAGATTGCATAGAGAAAGTCTTTTCAATTCTCTTGATGCCTCCAATCATTACAGCTTCTGGATGACAGAGAAACTGTGTTGAAGAGCTGCTGTGTCAATGGTTTGTGTTGCAGCTGACTCATCATGACTTTCACGCACACAAAAAAGTAAACAGAAAAATTTTTGTTGATTTGCTGAGTGCTGTGCAATCCTTCATGTATCTGAAGTCATCATCCATCTGAAGTCGCCTACAATAAATATATTAAGTAAAAATACATTAAGTAACACATTATCTAATGCTTTTCCAAGTCTTATCAATAATGGATGCTGCAAGTATTTGTACATCCAGGTTGCTGCTCAACCTTGTGTGACAGACCAGAATCAAATTACTCCACCATGAATGGCCTGTAAGAGACCTGGGGCGGTAAGTGATGCAGACTGTGCAGTGGCAGAAAGGAATGCACGTTTCTGAGCTCAGTTCACTTTGGCTATAGGCGAGCATTTATTTTCTGCATTATATGAAAGACTAAAAGAAGTTTTATGGCCTGTGTAATGCAGAAAGCAAACCTCTCCGGTCATAATTGTCTATGAATTCCAGACTAGGGATTCCCAGTCCACAAATCCCAGCTAATCTATTTTTTTTCCCCTCATTTCCAGAGGACCAATTGTCATAGGGAGTGGTGAGGTTTCACACAGTCAATCATTTCTTCACTTCCTCTGCCTGAAGTTTAGTGAGGTGTGAAAGATCAACCCTTCCTGTCAGACCAACTAGAGCAACATGAGGAATACATGTATCATAGGCAAAGTGGGAAGGAAGGAAGGAAGGAAGGAAGGAAATATTTCAAATATCCCTTAAAAGAATAATGGAAAATGAAATTATTTTTAGAACATCATGTAAGATTCATAAATCAGTAAACAGAGAAATCAACTAAAAGAGTTACGAAATATTTCTTACAGAAACAGTTTATAAATTACATTTTAAAAGGAAAGGTAGCAGTATATGACAGAACCAAGAATGATTTAAAATAAACTTCAGGTGGACTTTCTTCCACTCTTAATTATTTAATGTTCAGTTTTCTAGCATGCCTTCAAACTAAGCACTCTTACAAGTTTTCTTATTTTGAACAGCAAACAAGGACTTAAAACAGTGAGCTCTGATGCCTTGGCATTGAATTAGCTCCTGCATATTATATGACTATTTAAATACATTTTTTAGTGTCAACAAAATCTTTTTTTAACAAATAATGACATATCACCATATACTTTTCACACCATCTGCTCTAAAACAATTGTGTCTCATTGAAATGAAGAGTTATTCCAATAAAAACCCTAAGCAATCTGATCAAGGGAATTTTATGCAATATTAACAGAGTTGTCAGACAGACAGTGTGGGTAACTACTTGATAAATATATGTAAGAAATAAAATAGCAATTATAGCAATTAATAGTTATGGGTAAAAAGCAAAAGAAGATCTATGTTCTGGCAAAACACCAAAAGATTATATAGATAATTAATTTTAAATGTAGATAGTATTTTTCACCCTAGCAGGTTCTAAACTGGTATAAACAGTCTCAGTGAAATGCCTATTATATATGGGGTAGGGGACAAGTAGAGCAGCTGTTTATTGCTCTACAGCAAAGTTGTACTACATGGCTTTGGAAAGGAAATGAAGAACACCTTTTCTCTGTGGAAACAAGTGGGGAATTTGAGGGTGCAGAGTATTTTTACTCAGACTGATTTTTGGCCAGGCCATCAGCTTTAAGACTTTTGTTCTTATAAATGTGACACGAAATCTCTGAAATTACCATAGGCAGCAGGGATATGTCTGTCTTTGTAAGAATATTATGTAAGCCACAGAGTTTCTGCAAATATATGTTGCACCCAAGAATCTGTAGGACTTAGAAAAAAGGGTCCCAGAAGGCTGTGACCCCACTCCCTCTCGGTTCTCTGATTTCTTCTTCTTTGGGAAGATGTTCAGCTAATACACCAACCTGGGCTACTGATGCTGGAAGTGTCACGAAGCAGCCCCATCTCGGGGTGCAGGAGTACTAAACACCACCACTGATCACTTCAGTCAGAGTAAACAGCTTGTAGATGTGTCTATGAATACTAAACTCACTTCAAACAGCAGGGAGCAGGCAACCTACTGCTTGAAATAAGAATGTGAGCTTACAAATCACCCACTACTGAGGGACTTTCCCCACCAGACCCCAAGCCAGCAGGCAATCTAGTTTTCACTTTGATGGTTCCTACAGCGTTGAGCTAGCTTTCTTGCAAAATCCCATTCATTTCATCTCTGCCTGTTTTTGAAACACCCCTCCCAAGACCCTTCCTGCCCAAAAGGTGTTTGCAAAGTTACTGTGGCCATATTCTAGTTTAGATCCTGGGTTGTCTGGGTTGGTTTGGTTTGCATTTGTTTTTTTTCTTCAATTTTGTGAGGAGGTCTTATTATTTATTTAAATAATTTCTTTGCCTTAATTACATTTCATTTTACATTGGCCTTAGTACTATGCCACTGAGAACTAAAACCCCCCTGACTAGTATGGTTTACTTGCCTTTGTTTGATATCACACCATTTACCAAACTTTCCAGGCAGCAATGATAAACAATAGCATTGTGAGCCACTAAAACATGGTATCTATTCCTAACAGAACTCATGGCAGCCTTGCTGAAATCAGTAATGTTGTTGTTTTGGCAAAAATCAGTTTAATTCTCACCTGACCAGCCAAATTAGAAAAGGACAGGTTTCCAAGAAGACATCTTCACATTGGGTACAACAAGAATGCAACCAATAAAAAAACCACATGGGCTTTACTTGAGAATGTCTTTCCTTGTATGATTTATGGAAGTCCTATAGTATTTTATCACTGTTGTTCTAAGTTAGCTGATTTGTTTTAAGGTTCTTTAAAAAGCTTAAATATGAAAAAGGAAGTGAGATTCCTCATTTTCACAAAGTTCTCAATCTACAGGTATGTAATATGTAAAATCTTTAATGCAAGTAACCTACCACTATGCTAATTGCTTTATTGGGAAGTTCTGTTCTCATTTTTAGTAGATATCTTTTTCTATCACCACACATTCTCCTAGCCTTCCATATGCTTTTAAAAATTTATTTTAAAAGAACAAGCTAGTTCTATGCTGTACTAACACATCAGTGCTAATTTCTTAGTTAAACATTATCTGTCACATGAGCCAGTCACCCCTGAGGGTTCATTTTTGTGTGAGAACTATTCTGTAGGAGTATTTTCCTTAGGATGGATTCCCTGCTTAATTTCACTACAGTAATTTAAAAAAAAAGAAAAAAAGTTACATGTACAGACATGCAAAACCTGTGTTTTGAAGGTGCTTGACTCTGTGAGGCAAGAAAAAATGGCAAAATACAAATTCTTATAGTTAATATTAGGCTTGTCAACATGATATATGTGGTTTACAGGCATTTTAATCTCTAGTTATTCTGATGTGGTCATGGTGGAAAAATAATACAAAATATGGAATCATGACAATTAAAATAATTCCTCTACTTGTAGTTGCAAAACTTTGGGTATCTGTATTCTGGAGACACAACTGAATACCATATAAAGTTTTGAATCTATTAAAATCATTGTGTGTTTT
>VZTF01004030.1:2734629-2799629 GCA_013397755.1 Cnemophilus loriae
TTTTTTTCGTTCATTTTCTTCTGTAGGCTCGGTAGTAGATTATTAGAAAAGAAGCATTAAGCACAGTGAGAGTGCTTCCCTCTAATTGATACTTTGAGAGATCTCTACTTTGTTGTTCATTTTAACTAATTTTTATCATGCCTCTGGGATGATATAACCCACACATCCTTCACCTAAGAAACCTGGTAATTATGGTGCTCACTACAAGTAATTAGATCTCAAATAAAAAGGAATCTTTATCCAAATTGCTGGGGGGAAA
The DNA here is from genome assembly GCA_013397755.1 of Cnemophilus loriae. Lineage (NCBI taxonomy): Eukaryota > Metazoa > Chordata > Aves > Passeriformes > Corvidae > Cnemophilus > Cnemophilus loriae. The sequence continues at coordinate 2,734,889 of VZTF01004030.1, forward strand.
TGCAATAATAATAAAGAAAGATGTTTAGGTAAGTAAATATCAACAGGAAATGACCATTCAAAAAACTAACAGCAATCAGGTCAATGCTATTCATTACTGGGACACCACACAGCTTACATTTTCATTTTTGAGAGTTGAGCTTTTCTTTACCACAACAATCAGGTCAATGCAGTCTTTGCTGGGAAATAAGCGTAATAGCACTAAAGTACTTTAACACAGGAACACTGCTGTTCTTGGTTTACTTGAAGCATGCAGGCATGACGTCCTCCACCTCATTAGTGAAAGCAACCTAAGGATGGACTGGTTCTGTCTGGAGGGTGCATACAGACGAGAAGTATGCCTCATAGCTTAATGGAAGAAATCTTTTCTCTGTTTCAAGTACCAGATATAGTGCAGTGGCTGGTAACAGTCTATTAAAAAAGCAACTTCTGTGAGATGTATAGTTGGTCAGAAAATTAAATGATAGCACAGGATAGAAAAGGCGACTGACTGTAAGAGGCTGTACATTACACCCTTTGTCATTTTTTTCAGGCAAGTCAGTTTGCTAGAGAAAAGAGCACACAAAGAGTGTCATGCACATGGAACTGTAAAAGTGAAGTTATGTCAGGAACAGTCTACTAGTGCACGGATAAGAGAACAATAAATGCAGGCTCTGTAATGGAGGCTAGATAGGTATTAGCCACAAGGAAGCACTAATGGAGTGAACAAGAATAACATTTAAATCATCAATATCCAGGTGCTTAGCATTACTTAAGAATAAAGCAATTAGGATTCAAAGGGAATAATTATCAGATTTAACGAAGAGGCCATTTAGTGTTTGTCACTGTGTCATTACTCGTATTTAATGGTAGGGGAACACTAAGGAGTTAAAATGCGTCGTGAGCACAAATTAGATAGTACAGTGAAACAAGTCACAACAGCTATAATTAAAAAGTGGGTAATTGCCAGAGTTAGTGCACAATAGCATTGAAGATGCTATTACTTGCCTCTATGCTTCCAACAGGAAGTAACAGGCAATTGTGTGTGGAGCCTGCTGAAAATATATGAAATGATAAATAGTGTAGCTGTAAAGCACATGAATGATGCAGTTAGAGTGAACTGCTGCCCCAGCTTTGTCATGGTTATTTGGTCTTCCCACCTACTTAGGATTTTTCTGATTTTGTTTTATTCTTAACCTCTTCAACCCTTGTTTTGCTGTCTTCAGTTTAATCACACTGATGATGCCCAGAAAAGGCAAGATCTATTCATTTTCCAGATATTCTTTGGAATTTAGTTGAAATACACAGAAGTCAGTGGAATATCCAGACAGATTGCTTTAGAACAGTGCAATCCACTTGTTTTACTGGAAGGTAAATGTAGAATGAGGGCTTCCAAAACTAAATGAAAAAAACCTGATGAAACTAATGCTCGATTTACAAACATGAGAGATAGAGTAGAAAATGCACTAATCATGAACAAACGTTCTAATCCTGCTAACTCTTTTAAGTGACTATCAAAGAGGAGAGACTCCTCTTTCACTTGGAGGAATTGGAGAGCTAAAAATATACAAATGAAACTGCTACCAATGGGCCAAAAGCAAACAGAGAACAGAATTTAATGCACTAATAATAATGAAAGTCATTGCTGCTGAATCAAATTTCTCTCTTGATAAGATTTCAAAACCCACTAAGTACATATTACCCAGTGATGTGTGCACTCTTGGAAAAAGCTGCTGTGAATCTTCAAGGCAGCCCAGGCTTAAGTGATGTGCAAAGAACCTATGGTAATGATGATGACATTAAAAGGTTCATAGAACCAATATTAATAGCTAGAAGAAAGATGAAGCACTAGCTTTCTGCAAGGGATCATAGGCAAAAACACAAAGCTAAGAAAAAAAGAGAATGTGAATTCTAAGAACAGCTGAAAACAGCAGGTGAACTCCTCTATCCACAGTCACCTAGAAAATAAGAAGGAGCTTGAAGAACAAAGATGAGCTGGAACTAAAATTCTATATGAATTAGAATTCCACCAAATAACTCCTTATTAGGAATTATGCTGAGCAAACACTTAAGTAATTTTCAGACCTTGCTCAGCATTTGATGCCCATAAGATGGTACAATTACATTATCTAGAAAAATGTATCCCACAGGTGAGAGGATTGTGACACATAATCTCAAAACCACACAATAGTTCTGACATTAAAACCCATTTGTTTAAGAACAAAATAACAAAATATAAAGTTAATATATCCTTTTATTCAGAAATGAAGCTATCTTATTTTGCAAAATCTAACAATATTCACAACTAATAATCTAGTTTAAGCACTGCATAAAGAAGATAAAATGAACTGTTGTTTGAATCATTCCATCTTTTGTGAATTAGCATTATTTTCATGTGTTCCATTTCAAACCCTTTGTAAAAGCAAATACTGCATTTAAAAAAGCACAGTATTTTGCAAAATATAGCTGGCTTTTCTGTATTTTGGAAATCCATAAAAAATACTGGATGGACGAACATGAAAGTGAAATCCCTTACAAACTTGTATTAACCAGTGAAACTAATCAGTGTTATTTCTCTGTCTAGCATGAGAAAAGAGAATCACAAAAGAGGAGAATTTTAAGTATGATGTTTACAATTAGGTTTCAATAGTTCCCTGTCTCAGTAAACACATTCTTTCAAACTGAAGATCTCACTAATGTTAACACTGTCCCTTAAACAAACATGTAGGACAGAATGCATGGGCTTTGCTACAGGAAAAACAGTTATCAACTCTGTTAGCATCAGTGAAAACAAGTAAATATTTCAATATAAGGGATCCCAGTGACGCTTCTTCTGAAGTGCATTTTTGGGTTTGGGTCCTAGAGAGAAGAAATGACACACTTGCAGAGATTCACAAGAAGCAGCCTGGAACTGTAAGATTGTGACTCGTCAGGGAGCTTCAGCAAATCCTTCACGCAAAGAACGATGCAGAGCAATTGTCCTGCTGGCTGGAAATATACATGCTGCTAGAAGAACTGTAGCCAAGGAAAAGCTTGCTTGGAAGCTTGCTTCCAAAAAGATACTTCTTTAACGATTCTTAGCATCAAATATGAATGTGAGCTATCAGACAGAGCAGGGTAGAGAAGAAAACAGAAATGGGTTAATTAGGTGCAGAAAATACTAGTGTTGAGCACATACTGGAGCACATCTAAGTACACTACTGTTTTTCTATGATGTATGATTAAAATAATCTCTTTTTTTTTTTTTTCCTTTCCACTCACTATCACTGCTCCATTATGTATCATTAGGGAATGGAGATTTATGTATGCAAGTATTTTCCAGGCAACAAAAGGGGGATGTAGGGGCTGTTTAGCATACGGCAGAAGAGGAAGTTAACAACAAGATTCTAGTAGCTGGTTTACACAGTGGGCTTTGCCCACAATGGGCTAATTAACCTTAAGAAAATGAAAGATGAAAGAGGGTAAAAATCCATCTCAATTGGCAGTGCACTGAGCATGATATCAAAGAAGAGATATTTGGTGGAAATTAGAAAATCTGAATATGCAATTGTTAAGGAACAGTTGGCCTGTAATAATGCCTTTTGTATTATTAACAGGACAATTTACAGACTTTAAGGCTACATTGATACTAGTGAGTTAAAGAGTATCAGGGAACATTTCCCAGAAACTGAGAGTAAACCTTCTACAAATTTAAACAGAAAGAATGGCTACAGACACTGTGTTGGCCTGGGCCAACTAGCCTCCTCCTAAACAACTCCTGAGCACAGCTGAGAGGCTACCATGGATCCATGATCATTCCCCACACACACTTTGCATGGGAACTTCCTGGTATTGAACTAAAAGAATACATTCCCAAGTAAATTTCTTCGAGCAGTATAGACAAAGCCTGAGTTTCCTGAAGCCCTTTTTACCTGAAGGTCAGCCTAGCCGAAGCAAAGTTATATAGAGAAACCATATCTATAATTTTAATGAACAACAACCAGCCATTTTAGGACCAGGACACTGTATGCCATTAAGAAGGAAATACAGCAACTTTATATTTCCTTTATATGCAATCTCTGTGCCAATAACTGTTTGACAAAAGCCAGAGGGCACTCAGCCAGAGACTCCATTGTGGAAGGAAAGCCTCTCTGATCCAATGAAGAGAAAAACAAGATGCTTTGACCACCACTTAGGGAAACAATAACATGATCATCATCAATCAAAGTAGACCTGGGTAGTAGAGAAGACATTGCTACAGTCTCAGCATGTCTAATAACACTGGTGATTAAGCCTCTACTTTACTTGCCAAAGTGTGCTGCTTTCTAAAGCAAAGTTTAGAGATCAACAGCAAGTGGGACTACTGGATAAAATGAGGTGAGGGGTCTTAACCAGCTTCCTAACTCTTCTGTGCACATATTGAATATGAATATGCAAAGTTAGAAGATGAATGGGAGAGCTTCAATCTACAAGGCTGCAGTCACAATGAACCTAGACTGCAAAACTGGAGCCTAGTTCAAGAAATAAATTAGGTTCATTCTTTGAGGACTAAAAAAATCATGCTGCAGAAAACTTGATTCCTTAACATCAGTGAAACTTATTGCAAGAGGGAGTGCTTTCCAGTGTGAGCAAAACCCAAAGTCAAATGAGAGTCAAAACTGCCAGTACAATGAGAAAGATGTTCTGTTGAAAGTGCAAGCCCAAATGAAGTGGTACATGTCTGTGGTGACCTTATAAACTCCTGGAATTTGGATTACAATTGAAACTGCCTTTACAAACCCTTTTTTATTTTAGCAGGCAGTTATTCAGAAAAATAATAGAAGGTCCTGGGCAGCATTTTATATTAAATATTTATTCTGGATTAAACAACAGGTTGGAGTGGTCTAAGGGGTGAACCAATTGCCTGATGAACTGATAATATGAGAATCTATTTTGTGCTTCATGAGATATTACATTAAATATTTGCATACAAAAATTTACATACAAAATTCTAACCCATGTTTTGACTAAAGGAGTATCATTCAAACCAAACAAATAAGTATAACAATATATATTTCTATTGCTTTTGTTAGAAAAATCTAGTATGGGCTAAAAACATTTCTCTCTCTTTTTTTTTTGAGAAGTCAGATATATCATCCAGGCTACATCAACAGTGGAGAAATGCACTGAGTGTACCTCATAGGAGTACTTTTTAGCTATCCACACCAGTTGGACAAGCATGATATGAATGCATAATATGCTTTGTCTTAGAAGGGGATAGTGACTCTGCAAGATGATCAAGTTAATAAAGTGAGAAAATCATCCCCTTATAGACTTACTGTTTGAACTTTGTGGAAATCCAGGTAAGGAGGATGGACCATTCATTCCAGGCAGAAGAACAGGAGGAAGGCCAGGGAGTCCTGGATAAGCTGCTGGCAAACTGATACCATGAAGAGAACTGCTGTCCATCATGCCTGGCTGCTGTACTGTTAATCCTAGCACATCAGTAGCCTTCTTTATGCGATCCAATTCTTGCTGTGCCATCAGCTGTCTAACCGTTGTAGGAGCTAAATAATCTTTCTCCCGGTCTAGCTGACTTCCCACAGTTTCTCTCACTTTTGTAATATGTTGTTTGGAAAAGATATGATCTCTTATGGACAAACGTGCAGAATATTTCACACCACATAGAGAACATTCTGGCTTTGTCCCATCAGGTCCAGTCTGATTTATCATGAATGGCTTCCCTATATTAATTTTGAATTTCTTTTCTTTAGCCCGGGCATTCTGAAACCAGACCTGAACCACACGTTTGGGCAGACCAATCTCATTCCCTAGCATTTCACATTCCTGCATGGTTGGAGTCCGGTAGTCACTAAAGCAAGCCTTAAGAACTTTAAGCTGAAGGTTACTCATTTGTGTTCGGAAACGTTTGTGGCCTGGCCGATCACTGTTTTTGGATTTAAAGGGATTGCTAGCTCCAAATGGGTTAGGTGAACTTGGATCAGCTATGCTTGAAGTTTCACTGCGATCGGCATTATCATCAGGATCATCAGTAATGTAGTAACTTTGGTCATGGTCGCCATCTTTTTCACTGAAGTGTATTGAAGGGCTTGTTAGGGAAAAGAGAAATTTATCATCAGTATTCTCATTTGTAGGTGTAGTTGCTGCTTTTGGTAGCGTGTCATTCACAAGCGGTTTCGGTTCTTTGGGGGGTGATGCAGGTTTTGCATCCCCTGAACTGCCAGTTGTGCTTTCCATTTCATTGTTCCCCTCATCCCCTGTCGTGGCATCACTAATTGCTGTATTAATTGATGAAGTCTCATCAAAGTCAGTCTTGTTTTGATCATATCCAGAGTCAGCAGGAGGGGCATTCAAATTTTCTATATCCTCACTAGACTCTGCTTTGAAAGAAGAAGGACTTAAAAGGTTCTTCGGTGACATTTCTGCAGTTTTGCTAACAGGGGTTGATACAGTGGAGGCTAATTCATTTTCACTTGATAATTCAGTTTTTGCTAATGACAGTGATGGATAATCAAAAAATATGTACTTTTGTGGACTTTCTCCTCCATCTTCATTTGATATCAAAGGACTCGGAGGCAAACTATAACCAGCCTGTTTTCCTTCATTCCAATGTCGAGAGCGGATGTGACTTTCTAAAGCTGATTTTGCTTTAAACAGAGCTCGACAAAAAGGACACCTTTTATGGGATTGGGCTGGACCAACTGCACGAAACTGTCCCTTTCTTTCTCGGGCTCTTGTGTTCTGAAACCAGACTTGTACGACTCTCTTTTTCAGTCCCACTTCACGTGCAATATGATCTAGCATCTTTCTGGTGGGATTGGAATCTAGCAGGTACTTTTCATAGAGTATTTCCAGCTGCTCTGGAGTAATTGTAGTTCTTAAACGCTTATCACGATGTTGGTCTTCTCCACTGTTTCCTCCCTCCTTCTCACTACAGTTATTGTCTTCTTTATCATCTAGTTTTCGTTTCAGGGAACCAGAAACTGTAGCAGGGTGTGCTGTATGCGATGAGCCAGTTTGTGGTGGCATCTGAGCAAGAGAACTGTTAAGTAACTGTCCAGTCATCAAAGGATTATTTGGGTCAAATATCATGTAGGGCATATCCATCGGTCTTTCTAAAAACTGTGAGTGAAGGAATTGGTTTTGGGCTGCTAGGAAATGCATGTGCTGGTGCTCTTGCCAAAGTTCTAGAGTTGGAAAGGCAACTGTACACTGATCACACTGATACTGTAATAACTGAGGAGGTAGACTGTTCTGTAGAGAAGTCATTGAAATTGGCAAAGGACTGGAAGGAACAGGTGTGTTTTGTGATGCAGAAGGAGGTCTCCCTACAATCTGGGATTGCTTTTGTTGTGGTGGTTGAGAAGCTGAGGGCTGAGGGTCAGAAGATGTTACTGGAGTAGACTGTACTGGTTTGGCGCTTTGGGAAGTTGTATCTGTTTGCTTAGAGGTGGTTTCATTTTGTTTTGGTTTTTCTGTGGACTCTGGTTTAGGAGAAGCCTTCTCAGGTTCTGGTTTGGGTGATGGAATCAAAGGAGTACTAGAACCAGAGCCAGAGCTTGCTGCAGTTACTGCCAGGCTTTTTGACGAGTCATTCTGGCCAGAAACTGTACAGTTCTTATACACTGTTTGATCGGAGGCATCCATAGAGTCTTCAGTTTGGCTTTCATCTTGAGCATCATCATCTTCGTCTTTATAACACTGCTTTTTCTGGTGTGTAATCAAATCAAAGATCCTGGGAAAAACCACACTGCACTTCTTGCACTGATACTGCATGTTACTGGTTCGGATGTAACGCTCATTTGTCAGTTCCCTTTTCTCATTGTCTTTAGTTTCAGCTTGATTCTCATAACTTTTGCGAGCTTTTTGTCGTGCATTTTGGAACCATACGACAATAACTCGAGTAGGTAGGTTAAGTACAGTTGAAAGCTGTTCGATTTCATCATCCTTTGGATAAGCATTTGTGTCGAAGAAGTCTTGGAGGACACGAAGCTGGTAGTCAGTAAACCGAGTCCTGGATGACCTCTTGCTGAAAGACGCATCAGACTTGTAGGGTTCTACAGCTGAAGGTTGAGGATCTATTCTGATATCTTCCAATACTGTTATAGGAGGATTGCTGAAGTTATATGGAGAGTCCTTATTTCTCTGTCGTTCTTTAAACAGCGTATTTCGAAACCAGTGCTTGATAACTTTCTGTGAAAGACCAGATTTCTCAGCCATTTCTTGGATCTGCTCTTCACTTGGAGAATTGTTAATATCAAAATAAGCCCGCAAGATTTTTAACTGGTCATCTGTGATTCTTGTACGTGGACGCTTGAACTGAGAGTGCCGCAGGAAATTGGGATCTAGTCCCAGCTGCTGTTGGCAAAGCTGGGTAAGATCGGCAGATAAAGTATCCATTGGTGGCAGCTGGAGGGCGAGCTGAGGAGGCAGTGCAGGATGTTGCACTGGCTGCATCATAATTGGAGGGAAAAGTGGGAGATCAAGCGAAACGGGGAGCTGGACTTGAGGTGGTGCCGATGGTGGTGGTGGTGGAGGAGGTGGAGGTGGTGGTGGAGGAGGCGGTGGGGGAGGTGTAGGTGGTGGAGCTTGCAAAGGTGTGGGAGTTGTGTTTTGAATTTTTCCAGCTCCAGCTGAAGAAGGCTGAGAAGGAGTTGGAGGAGGTGGTGGAGGAGGTGGAGGAGGAGGTGGTGGTGGAGGTGGTGGTGTTTCTGGAGAAGACGGAGAAATTGGATAAAGTTTGTCATACGCCTCCCTGTACTGTCGGGCAAATTTTTCTAATGCTCCATATGGAAAAAAATGACCATGCACGTGTTCTTGATGACTCTTCAGAATAAGAATGTTGGAAAAAAGCTTACTGCAGGTTCCACACTCCAGTTTGTCTGTGTTTTCACCATCTCCAGTCTTGCCTTTTTTCTGCACTTTTTGTCTGTTCTCATTGTATTGGATAACTAACTCAAATCCAAAGTTCTCCAACAAAGCCTTGGCTGCATTCCCCCTCGCTCCAGAAGCTATTCTGGGTGGTGGGATAGCTGGTTCTGACGATTTTGGCTTCTTCATATCTTTATTTTCTTTCAGTCCTTCATTCTCATTAGTAAATTCTTGCTTTGGCTTCTCGTGTTTTTCAGAAACTTCTTCTGACTCCTTATACGATGGCATATCCTTTATCAGCTGGCAGTCTGTACTTACTAAGGTATTTTGCTCTGCTTTCATCAGCTTACTACTTTGCTGCTGCTGCTTTTGGGACTGAAGTTGCGGTTGGGTGGACTGATACTGCTGTGCCTGTTGCTGCAGTATCTGCAGCTGGGTTTGGCCAACATGGTGCTGAGTTTGTATCTGCTGCTTCAAATCTTCAAGCAGCGATCCTGTCATACCAGCCATTCCAGGCATACCAAAAGTGGCAGAACCAGGCAAACCCAGATCTGGGCTTAAGCTAAATTCTGTCCCAGGTATATAGAATGGGAAAAGGAACTGAGGCTGTTGAAACTGGAGCAGTGCCTCTGGTGTCATTGGAAAGTGAGGCAAAAAAGCTGGGTTTAGAAACTGCGGTTGAAAGAACGCAGCTTGTTGTTGCAGTTCGTGCTGTAGTTGCATTTGAAGTTGTGCTGGTGACTGGGGTGGGTGATGTGTAGGCTGAGCAGAAATTAATTCAGAAGCTTGCTTTTTATTTAATTCTTTGGCATCTAAATGTGTTTCTTTGCTGTTAACTGCTGGTAAGCTCATAGATTCTAGCATTCCTTGGCTGGGGCTATTAACATTCCCTGCTACACTGTTTCCGCTACTTATATTACCACTTGGTTCTAGTTTTGCAGCCCTTGCCTTTGTCTGATGAAGCACAGATCTCATATGGATTTCCAATGTAGAACTTTGGCTATATGCAACATTACAAATGCTGCACTTGTAGGGTTTGTTGTCAGTGCTGCTGTTGGTTTCTTGAGGGACAGGACTTGATGCTTCCTGCAAAACCTTTTTGAGTTTATGCAGATGGGACACTGAGTTATAGTGGACCAAGAGAATGTTCTTTTGGGTGAAAGACTCTTTACACACTGTACACTTATATGGGCGAGATGGATCTAGAAATTTTTCCATAGTAAAATTTGGCCCTTTTCTAAAAGGTAAGGTCCGCTTTGGTTCTGAGCCCATATCATCTGGAATGGAGCTACTATCACTTCCTACAGGGCTTGCTTTCCCTTCCTGGTCCATCTCATAATCTCTTTCTATTTCCTGTTCTAGTGCATGATCATCTTGTGCCATACTTTCACTTTCTGCCCAGAGTTCACCATTGACAGGTAAAGATGCACACAGCTGCTGAAGTTCAGCTTCATTGAGTTCAGGGTGGCCTGCTTCCAAGTGTTTTTTTAAAGCCTGGAATGTACGGAAGCTACGCTGGCAAAGGCTACACATGGTAGCCGCCCGAATAGCGTGGTACTGGGAATGTATCTGAAGCTTCTGCATAGTCTTAAAAGCCAAGCTACAATGGTTACAACGGTACTTATAGACATGGCGGTCAGAAACAGACAGCTGTTGCTTCTTCTGCTGCTCATTTAGCTGGTCTGTCATAGAGTCAGTGGTCTTTGTGTCTTTACTGCTGCTCTTATTCCAATCTGGTGTTTCAGTAGATTCCTTAGGTGGCTTCTGTTCCTCAGTCTTAATTTCCATTCCAGTTTTTGACTCATCGATCCCAGGGGTACTTTTCTCATCCACAGGACTTTCACCTAGTTAAAGAAAGTGAAGTGTCTTTCACACAAATAGAAGAGAAAGCACACAGTATTCATTTTAATTTATTTTTTCATCAGAAATCAAGAAAGGCACCTAGTATGCCATGTGTTGGCTTAGCAAAATATAACAACCTGTCCTTGTCCCAGAAAATTAAGCAGGCAGGACAAACAGGAGGTTAAAAAAAGGAATAAAACCCATACACAATGATCAGATTGGCAGTGGCATCTGGCCAAGCAGTGGCATAGGGCTTTTCTTTGCCAGAAGGTAGGAGTTTATTGGTACAATGGCACCACCAAACAAGAAAAGGAAATAAAAAGTAGGGAAGAGGGAAAGAGTAGAAAAATGGGGACAATAGGTGGGATAGATGATTAGAAAGAAGAAGGATATAGGTCTGAGAAGAGAGGGAGGAGCATGCTATGACAAGTAGCAAAGTTTCCCAGTGCATAATCCAGTAAGTGTCCAGGATCAGAAACCTACTATTGGAAATGAAGACAAAATCACTTACCTAACATCCCCCATTGATGGTGAAAGTGCCACTGTCTTTTAGGACTGGGTCTTATTTGCTAGTTGGAGGATCTTGCCCTCGAAGTGGCTAAGCACTGCTGTTTGATTTTACCTCCACCAAATGCAAACAGTCTGAGCATGTATGTGCATTCTAGTAGCTCAGCCAAATTCAGACCTCTTGCTACATTTATCTTTTTATCTCTGTGGCTATAAGCAAGCCAGAAAGAGATTCCCTTCACTAAGCAACAAGTAGTTTATTTCTAAATTGCCCATACCTAGCTTTTACATGTCTGGGCTCTTTCTTGCATACCTGGATATTTCCCAGATCCCTCAGCTGTAATGGTTGCAGGTGTGTCACGTTCAGATTTCTCAGAAGCAGCTGCTGGCAATAGCATACTATTGGGCATCATGACATCTGGTACAGGAACCTTTGAAAACCAAGAATACTGTATTATTACAGAAAAAGTCCCACCATTTAATACTGTACAACAGTATGAAATTGTGATTCAAAAGATCCACCATATCTGGATGACTGTTAGTACTAAATCAAGATCCTGATTCAGTCCTTGATAATGGTTTCTGACAGATCACAATCCAGAGCATCATGTGTCCCTTGGTGGAGAATCAACTCACAATAATCCACAATAACAGGATGGTATAGAACTACATGCACTCAATATTTCATTGGTCTCAATCTTTTTCTCTGGGAAACATCGGGGGGTTTTTCCCCTCTCAGAAACATTGGGACAACTCCCCAGCACCTGATGAGGAAAGATTTCAAATGTGCTTCATTATCAGCGTAGAGGGAATCATGAATAACTTGAGAAGAAAGCTAATGCTGCTCAATATGGCGGGGGAGACTTTTCGTATTTTTTCCATTTTCCTAAAAGGGTCAGTGAAAGTTAAATTTCTACAGCATTTTCCTTGCAGTGGGCCAAAATTATACAGTCTGTCAGAGCTATAATTAGTAGAAAACCAAGGAAAAGAAAAGAAGATCCCCAAGTGTATACCTGCTCATCAGCTCTAAGCACAAGGAATTCTAGACCTTCGATCAAGAGCTCTCAATTCTTTCTAATATTTTTGCCACTTTACTTAGGAATGAGGTGGTAGATCTACAACCACACCCATATAAATGAAGGACTCATCTATGGATACAGAAGTAAATACTTAAGGAGTTGGATCACTGAGATTTCCAAGTACATTTCCATCTATGAAGGCAAGACAACCAGAGTCAGTGTGTCTTAAGAGGTCTGTTTTCTAACTGAATTTATGCTGTAATAACAAATACCTACTAGACCTGATTGTGTTTCTACTGACATTGTTTTGAATGGATGTTTGAACTGCTATTTTACAGGGAATTTCATGTAAGGTAATGTACAGTTGAGGTATACACAGGAATCCTACCTTTGGGAACTACATTCTTCAGGGAGTTCCTATTATTTTACAAACAGAAGTCACAATACTTCTGAGAGCTGGATATTGTTAGACCAGATTTTCAGGTATGCACTTATAGACATGGGCTGGCTTAACTCTTCCAAGGTAAATGTCAATGAGGAATTACAGGCTTTTTGCATCTGTGAAACCCACCTTCAGCCACTTTCCCAAGGGACAGCAGTCACTGGATGAGCTGACAAGGGAACCTAAGAGTCCTGACCCACTCCCCGCCTCAGGCTACCTGAATACTATGTCACAACAAATACATTGCCCACGAGGCCCAAGTATGTTTGTGTAGCATGTGCATCAGTATTTGGAGCACTTACTGTCATGAGCAGTTTCTCCACACAGTCAGGGGACACACTGTGCAGATGGGTCAAATGAAGCTGGAGATGCATTTTGTTGCTGAGGACATCTTGGCAGAGGGGGCAGCAGATAACAGGTTGCATTGAATGCTGTGACAGGACATGCATCTGGATACGATTTGGGTCCCTACCATTGTAGTTACAATAAGGACATTGATAGAACTGAAAAAAAATCAAGTTAAGATGCAGGCTATTAGTCAATGTGCTTTTTATAACTTGCTGATATAGCTATTTTAACAGCATATCATCTCTGTTTCATTCTTGAGTTATTTGAAAAAGAGTTCTAGAATGCAATTAAATTGCTACATTTCCTTTTACCTGCTCATGACAAAATTTATTGTCCTCTGGAGGCTTTGATTTTTTAGCTGCACCATCCTCTTCTTTTGCCAGAAGAAGCTGTTGTGCCCCTACCACAGTGTTCACTTTTGGTTCCTTCTCTGGTGTGACTATTCCTGTTTTGAAAACATAATTTTTGAGAACATGTTTTAAACTTTAAAATATCCTGGTTTACAAAGAGGCTCTGACTTCAAAGGTCCGTATTGTCTTTGAGGGTCTTTTTTTGTTTGCTTGCTTGTTTTTTAAACTCTGCGAAACAATAAAGTTGAATAAAATAACTCTGGTAAGCACAAAGGTGAAAATACACTTTTATTCTTGATACTCTATAAACAATTTAAAAATGGACTCTTCTCTACTGTTTAGATAACCCTAGGTTGCCTTTAAAGATTAATCAATAATGTTCTTTCTTTAGCAGCTCAGTATGAATTTGTGTATTACATTAAAACAAATCAGCTTTTGCTTAAAAAGCCTGTTTTCCAAAATAATTAATTTGCTGCTGTTTAATTACCCTCTCTCTTTTCTAAACTGTCTGAGCAATATGATTATTGTGCTGTTTTGATAACTCCTGCCTGGTTACTATTCTAAAGCTAAATATAGCGAGGCTTTAAAAGAAATACTGTGGAGAATAGGATTTCAGAGCTAACTTAATATTAATTATATACAAAGATCAGTCATTTGGGATTGCTTTAGATGTTTACACTGTGAATTTTTATAGTCTGGCATTTGTGATCAAAACCAGAATATAATTGTTTTCTATAGACAGTTGTACTATTAAGTATTAAATACTATATTTAATATTATGCCTGAGCTAGCTGTGTAATGCAGCCCAGTCTTGCACACATCAAAGAAAAGAGTGCAATTCTAATTTCCCAGTCCATCAGAAAATTCTTTCCAGCGTCAATTTGCCAGATAATCTCTTCTGCTAGGCTGGATATTACAAGAGCATTGGGTAGGCATGTCACATACATCTCACGACAAACACAAAACCTCATTTACCAACCATTCCAATCTCATCATAGTGCGGCATCATCTGACCTTTTTTCTGCTGTTTATTATGAGTATTTCTAATTTTAACTTTCAATTTTCACCATCTTCCAGTCAATTTGCAACTAAATTATTTCCAGGGTGAGGACACTATCACTGGACACTGGGTGCAAATACATCTTGAAATGCAATGAAGCTAAACCATTGATTGCTATCAGACCCAACGTAAATATATAGTCCAGGGGTAATCTGATTGTATGCTGTGCATGAAGATTTATCTTGATTTTTTTCAATCCACATAAGGTTCATATAAATGAACAAATTGCACCTCATTGCACAATAACCTAGGATTAATTTAAAAATAAGGTCATGGACATTTTGGCAACAAAGTAAACATGAACAAAGAAAACAAAAAATCAAGAACTTTTTATTATTATTATTTTTATATAGACTTTGTGCAATATTTGATCTTACAAAGACAACATTAAAGAGAAGTAAAATAAGAGAACAGTTTTCAAGGTAAATACCAAATCCTCATGGTAAAATAATAACCAATTGAAAACTGAATAATACAGGGACATTTTCTGAAGGGCATTTAAGAAAAAACAAAACCACAAAACATATTTTATGACTTACACCTTAATGGTGATTTCACCACACACTGATTTTCATTCCTAAGTTATTAATTATTTCTTTTGGTGTAATTTAGTCCAGTAATTTTTGCATGTCCTAGCTCAAATTAAAGCTTATTCCTGCCGTATTTCCCTATATATAATGATCAGCTCGTTATCACTGGTTTATCATCTGAACAAGTCCCTTTTTGGAGCCCCCTGAATTTTTGCACTCTCAGGAACAGATCCTAGAGGCCTCTTTTAGACTGCTCAGTCACTGCTGGGCCAACAACCCAAAGGACTACCTATGCTTAAAGGTAAAATCTAAGTGATGAAATCACATAAGGCACCATTTTATTACTCACTGTGCTTTATGACTATTAATAGAGTACTCCCTGGCCTATCTGTAGTTACATATTATTTAAGTATCTTAACTGTGAGAATTATGGGAAGTAAAAAAGTGACATACTATATTAAGAGAGAAAGGTTGTTTCTTGGGTTTTAGAGGGATAGATTCAAATTTTTAAGCTCTTTTCATCTCCAACTGTCAAAAACATCTCTACTGTTTCTTACCTTTACAATATTTCACTTTTAAAATATCCTTTTTAAAGACAAATGGGCCAGAATCTCAGCTGATGTAAACGGACACTGTTATACCGGAAGCTGAATTTAAAACACAAAATGAAAAAATTCCGCCTTCTCTTCCCCTCATCGCACTAGATTGTTCTCAACTGGTTGTTTCAGAAATTACAAACCAAATTCTCCTCCAAAATTTACTTGTGAAAATGCATCTAACTATGTTTTGGCAGTGATATTTAACTGCTCATGAAATTTATCTTGAAGTGCACTCTGTGTGCGCCGAGGCACACACAAGGTTAATATTACACATCATCTTCCACCACAGGATGGAATAACTTAATTACTTCAAAGGGCCTATAATAATCATGAAACACATAGTTCTTGTTTCTATAAAAACAAGGGGGAGTTTTTGGTTAAATTTCTTTTGCGGTTAATATAATAAAACCATAGAGTTATAAAACACTGTGCTGGGGTCAATAAATGCATAACAAAGCACAGGCTTTTACAATGTTTACTATGATATTTATATAAACTGTCAAAGTTTACAGAGGCTTTGTTGTTTTTGTTGTCGTTTGGCTCTGGATTCATTCAACCCCAAGCACTGTTACTTCTTATATGACTGAAGTTACATCTGGCCAATAGTAATGTAACTGAGTCTGGGACTTATGGCGAGCTTTAAAGGAAGGAAAAAGGGTGGTTGATTTTGCCCTCTGGCATAGGGGAGTCACTCGCCCCTGCACATGGTGAAGACCAGAGTCCCCGAGCCACAGCGAACATGCCAAAAGCAGAGTCTGGCTTTTCATGCAATGGTCCAGCTACTACAGCTCAGCCCCTTGTCTCGCCGTATCAACGCTCTGCTTCCCACCTTGAATTCTGTTTTAGGGAGCTTTGGTAGAAAACCTCTAAACACCTACAGTCTCACAGAAAGGGTATCAAAGGAGAAGCGAAAGAGAAGAGAAAATCTCATGGTCTTGAGCGTACTGTGTGGCACTCTTTTCATAGCTACACATTCCACTGCCATGCCATTCTTACCAGGCAGTTGTAGGAAAAGACTAAATCCAGTTGTTATTCATGTTTTAAATACTCAATTTTTATTCTTGAGACACTTTATTTGTAGGGTTTTGGTTTTTGTTTTTTTTTTTTGCAATTGTGACACACAATTGCAATTCTTTTTATAATATAAAATACACAGCTTATTTTAGATGAATAATGCAATTTCAATACATTTAGCTCAAAAAGTAAGTTTAATTATAAATAAGTGCCATGAAATAGACTAGTCAATGATTGCCTGTCAGTAACAGAATTATTTAACTTGTGTAGGATTGCTAATATAAAAATGACACAATTCACTGCAATTCAGATGTCATCACCTTCATAATATATTTTGAAGCCTCAAAATAAAAATAAAAATTATTACGCGACTAATAAGAAGGAAAAAGTTAATAAAGTACATATACTAGTAAGAAAAAAAATCCTGGAAAAGCCATGATAAAACCACTATTTTCTTATTTATGAACCTTTGTATTTGATAAAGATTGCATAATTTAAGACTTCTGACACATCAGATGATGTTATTCAGACTCAAAATAATTCTAAAATTATAATTACTGGTAAAGTATTCTTTCTAATTAGAGTAGAATGAAAGGATAATTTTCATTGCAATAATGAAGGTTAATTTCCATCCTTCCTCATGTTTACTACCTTATTAAAAAGTGCTCCCCTTAGCCATGGCAGAGACATATTACATTTTCAATGCAAATGTATTAATCTGGATAAATTCCATATTAATTCTTGCACTGCATAGAGCTGTAATTTGGATTATAATTAATCTAAAGTGGCACTAGATTTAAATGACAATATAAATGAGGCATTAGTAGGCTTTTCTATTCTGAATGAATATTCAACAAATATAACTTGCATATTGCCAAGTCTCATTTCGAAAGCTCTTCTCCTTGAGATAAGGTAAGCAATGCAGCACAACAGCTTACACAAACACACTGTTACTAAATACATGTTAATCCTTTCTTGTCTAATAGATTCTATGCTAAAGAAGGGTCACACCACTTTCCTGTCTAACTTGTTAGTATTGTGATTAATTTATTGGTTTTTCTGAGATTTCTTTGGCAAGACTTGCAACACTCAATTCATGAGAAAGCCCAAATTAACATTCAATTATACATAAGCAGTTATGCAGTCATTAGAAATAGTTGTCAGCTGAGTGAAAATTAAGATGATGGTCAGAATGTTACAGATGCAGAATTAATTTAGATTAGGAAAATAAAAGTTTCTAAAAGATTCGGGATTTTACAGTACAAACTGCTTTCTGCAAACCACAAAGGCAATCATGTATTTCAGCCCTTGTTTTTATATGAATCTTACTGCAAAGTTATTTGTGTAATTGCTGGCCTGAGAATGCAGAACAATTATGCTGGTTTTTTGTAGTGCACCCAGTAGGCATCTGGATATAGGTTTGTCCTAATTAAACTTGGCCCTTATGAGTGGCTAATCCTGATGGAATTTTGAGAATTCCCCTTCAGTATTTTTTTTCTAGATTCCATTTTTTCTTTTTTTTCTTTCCTTGTTGTTTTTTTTTTTTTGCTGGAGCTTTAATACCGTATTCTTTCCTAAACAACTATAAATGGACCAGCTTAAGAAAAAGAGATGGCTGCTAAATTCCCTGAAGTGGTTCACACTGTCCCCTAGGCAAAGCTTATGGCAGGAAATGCAGGCTGCAAGTGGCTGTCACTCCTCTCCTGGGGAGTGTCCAGGCCAGCCCCCAAGGAGATTGCATAGGAGGACCTGTGTCAGCCAGGCAGCATGGCTTTGCTGCACTGCAGACAGTTTTGACCAAGTCAGAGAGCCAGCCAAGGGGAATATGTATTTGAAACCACAACACAGCTTCTTGCTCAACATCATCCTTGTCATCATCGGCCTTCCCTCAGTCTCTTGATCTCAAAAACTAAAGCGACTGAAGAGCAGTCGAGGTTGTAAACTGTGATGGGGACTGACCTTAGCCCGTCAACAAGCAAGCTTAAAGGAAGCTTTAATCTTTAAGTCAGTCTTCTGAATTGACTTGGCATAGCAAGGGCCATCTACAATTTTTTTTAGAAATAAATTCAAAAATGTTTAATATGTAAAGAGCAAATTGCAGTATGAGCGAATTTGGGTGTAAAGAAACCCAGATGTAAAATGATATTTTCTCCACAACTATATGTCTTGATGGATAATACAACCTCCTTTGTATGCTGCTGTCATCAGCATACAAGGAAAAGATATATGACTACCTGAAACTAATAGGCTTCAACCTGTTTCAGCACTTCTTCTGCTTCAGTGAATCCAACATAATGTAACTAGGTATAGCGTGCGGCAAAAGTAGCCAATGTAATATTCATTGTGACCATAGATTTCCATCTCATACATAAAAAGCATGGGTGAAGTCACATATTTGCCAAATCAAACACAGAAAAAGCCTTGGGTATCTACACCAGATGCTGGCCCTGGGTTTGTTTGTGCACAAGTAAATGTCATGACATAGAGGTTTTGTTTTCAAAGACAGTAGCTTTCATTACTGGGCTTTGTCTATTCCAGGAGATCAAAATTACCCAACCCATAATCCGTTTTCAATGATATTTCCTCTTTCTTAGGCTGAATCATCTGTAAACTTTTTCACTGGATTTTGTGTATTTTTTTGTAAATGCCTCAAATAAATGCCCAGGAAGAGGCCAGATTCTTGGGAGTAAGTAATCTGTGAGCAAGAGCAAAAAATAATAACAAAAACCTCCACATTCTTTGGGTTAAAAGGGGGGCAAAACCTGATTGAAGAAAAAATTCAAGTGGTACCTAATCCTATGCTTATGAAAAATTAATATGCCATCAGAGGAATCACAAGTACAGCTAAGATTAATGAAAGGCGCTTAAAAAATTACAAGCACACAAACTGATTTGATTAAAAAATAATCTCACTGGTCGTCCTGTAATATTCTTCAACTTATCCGCATCTATCCTGTCAGATGGTTATGATTAAAAATAGGTCAATGGGAGGCTACTGATAGAAATCACATGCAAAATGCACATGCAATGAATAATAGTGGGAATGTCCAGACAGTTTAAAATGAAAGAGCATTTCGTAAGTTAAAAAAGGGGGAAAACAAAATTCTAGCATCTTACCAGAGTCTTTACTAGATTTTTTGCTTTCACTATTGTCTCTCTCACTTGAGTCTTTATCATCAGCCACAGCCACTGATGTACTTTTAGCAGACCCTTCTGTGTCTTCACCTTGTTCTTCTGTGGACAAACACAGAAAAGATCTCAGGAAAGGAACTCAGTGACCAGTTAACAGCAGTTAAAAAATATGTCCTGTAATAAGAACAGCACTATCAGAGGGTGGCAAAACAGGGGGAAGAAGGGTCTGGGGGAAGAAAAGGGAAAGAACCGCGCTTTTAAAGAGATTGGATATTAATTCTAAATAATTTGCAATATTTCAAAATCTGACTGTGTCTTTACAAGAGTACCTGCTTTCCCCCAGTGTGACAGATTTAAAGCCTGTCATTTCATATGCTTTGGCTAGAAATGATTTGTGTTAAAATACATGCACATGCATGCACACACACGCATACACACACACACGCACCTCCCACAGGCTGGAACAAAAGCAAGCACATGTAAAAATGCATCTTGGAGCCAAAAAAAAAAAAAAAGAGAACTCAAATATAAATCCTATTAGTGCAGCAGTATCCCGCTAATTGCAGTAAGTAAGTATTAGGTATTAGGTACTGTATTAAATATAAACCTCTGGCTTTGCGGGAGAAGTCTCAAATTTTGTCTCCAGGGGGAGCCATTCAGGATAAATGATGCAACTTGGTGCACGGCTTCTGAGGAAGCGGCATTACCCGCACCTCACTTACGTGTTCACACCAGCTAGATTACATGGAAATCTTCACAGTAACTCAAGCCCATTTAATTATTCGGTAAATCTTAGCTATGCTGCTACTGGTGGATTAATCTGTTTATGCAGTTAGCTTCTATGCTGGGGCTGTGTAGCACTAATCCGTGAAAGGCCCACTGTTCCTTTTCATCCTGTGATCATTTGTCTCTCACTGTGCTGATGTCACATTTTAATGAATTTTTAGCAATCTGAGTAATGCCAGATAACCAGACTTGCAACTCCCTACAGCACAGCATGCTGTTTTCATTGCAGCACACACACACACACACACACACACACACACACACACACACACACACAAATAAAAATCATATTTCCCTGTTCAGGTAGGAATTATATAAATTAGGAGGTGAAGGTAAAATGGGATTCGAAGCACCAGGCCGCTCGATTTCATAAAATCTTTAATGACCATATAAATTAACCCTGGAAAGGCAAAAGGTCACAGACACACATTTGCATACACTCTTCTATTCACTTTTGATAAGCAGAGCTTTTATGCAGGGAACATGATACAATTAACCCTTCAGAAACCATACAAAATGCAGCTACCGACATTTTAAGTGTCAAGCATTAACTGAAAATTACACACTGCATAAAATTTTCATTGTAAATGCTATAGTGATTGAAAGGGGAAATAGTGGCCCTCTTCGCACCCCATGTTTTATTAATAACATTCTGACAGCCGAATGAAATATCCTCTGTCATATGTAGCAGCTGAGCACAAAAAAATTGCTGCCTATTGCCTTACTGCCAGCCATACACTGAAACCCTATGCCTAGGCAAACAGCCCTCAGATCGATGTGGCAAACCTATCCGATTCTCAACTCTGCAAAACCTTTTGTAAATCGGAAGAGAAAAACACAGCTGCAATTTTGGAAACCAACCTTCCTCCGCACCCCCCCTCCAAAAAAAAAATCCTGACCGCAGATCGATGTGTTTTGCATTGACATGGGAATACAATAGGTTAGGACTAAGCATGTGTGTCCACTTTCTGGAACAATGCAGGGAGAAAGATGGTGCCTTGTTTTAAAAATAATTGCGTATTAAAAAAAAAAAAAATTTCCATGCGAATGGAAAGGCCCCTCATGCTGCGTGAGCGCTCTCCTCCCTGCAGTCCCCCGCCTCCTCCCACGCTGATAGCTAATCAAACATGGTAGGTATCCCTGCCGCAGCTGGAAGCGCGGCTGTGTTTGTCCGGGTGGCGGGAGCGCGGCTCGGGATGCTGCGCGCCTGTGATCACGCCTGGCTCGGGCCGTGTTAATGCTGAGCGCGCACACATGAGGCTCGTATCCAGTGTCAGGCCCCGTGGCCTCACGGAGCCGATGGCAATCCCTTTTCGACTCATCCTTGGGAATGGACGCATTGCTTCTTTTACTAGATTTACTGGCCCAATCCCCCTGGGCTGGAAAATGAAGTGTCAAAGTGCTACTGAGTGTCCTTATCTTGAGGGGACATAAAATTGTAAGGGCTATCGTGGCACACATTAATAAAACATTGTGTGTGTGTCAGGCAAAGAGAAAGAAAATTATGAAGGTACTAAAAGAAAAGCTACAGTATCATCTGGGTCTCATCAGACAATTTTTGCAGGGTGCTCTCCTGTTTTTCTGGTATGTGTTTTAAGTGTGAGAGAAATTCCCAGACATGTTCTCCTATACATCATCGTGGTGTCTGACCTCAGCCTGACCCTGGCAACAGTTTGAGAAATCTGAATGTGAACAAAGACTCTGTGTCAGCAGCAGGGAGAGATTGCGGGATAGACTTTCCCCATCAACTTAATCGCAAACAGCAGTTCTGAGGCCATAACTTTACAGGGCTGCACCAAGCCACAAACACATAACCTTTAGAGGTGAAACTGCCCCTCGCTCCCCACCCCCCCTTCTGTGATTTTTCTCAGTCTTGTGGTGCTCCCTTTGATGTAGCAAGGCAATTAGCTGTAATGTTCAAGTACTGCAGACCTGTTTTATGGTTTGGAAGGTGAGAGCTGTTTATTACAGGTAGGCTCCTGGGGGCCATAAAGGCTTTGCAAATTTTTAATCATGCAAAAAACTAATCAAAATGTAACTTATACACACCATAAAAATTAATATCATTATTATGCATGGTATAAATTGCCTGCCTTGGCTTTCAGTGGCACTCCCTTCTAGAAAATACATTTGGCATTCATTTCAGAAATATGTATGGCATTCACTTCAGAAGTAAATTTCATAGACAGAAATGATAATACAACTTCTCCTATTTTCCTTCAAAATTACGGAAAGGTTGTCTGAGACTTGCACTGTCACGACATATATCAAAGGGACAAGATGGAAATACAACAGCTCTAACTTAAAAGCAGTTAGCAAATTACAAAAAAAATCCTGAAGACCGTTTGTCAGAACAGATATCGAGGATATGTAACTAAGTGTGCTATCAAAGACATTACATACCTATGCCAGAATGCAACAAATACCTTTTTTTAAGAACGTTTTTGTTCTTACCACATATGCCAACCAACAAGAATACCATGCAGAAATAAAAATTGGATGGTGCCTGCTCAAAGACCCAAAATTATGAATTATTACGTATCAACAAAACACAGTACGATTGTGCTACAGATTCCAGAGTAAATCCTAATGCTCTGTTTTAAATTTACAAGAGTCCTGCCTATACAAATTTACAAATGTCAGCTTTAAAAATGAATAGAACACCCGATTCAAATGCACTTTAATGGCTTTAATAACACTTACTATTGCAATACGATATTTTATTCACACCTGTTTTTATTTTGTCCAAATGTTGAAAATTTCTTTTGATGTTGGATGTCTTGAATTTAGCCACTATCAACCTTTTGCCTCACAACTGACTTAGAATTAAACATAAAAATGAGGTTAACAGCATTCTGCACTAAAACTGTGAAACAAGGAAAAATGAAAAATTTATGTTTCAGAGGTAACATTAATCAGTCGATACTGTATATTCCATATTTTATGTCATATACTTTAGTATGTTAATCTACACACAGGTCTAATTCTGTACTGATTTTACGAAGTAAGACCCTTATGATTTTCCTCAGTCCAATGAAGTCAAGACGTGTGAAGATTTCAATTGCAAAATCCAGGCCCCAGCCAAAGCTGAACAGCAGGTACCAGCAATGAAAATAGATAAATATTCATACATAGGTTAGAAAAGCCTGACTTATGGAGGTGTGATTTAAAGAACAGATACATACACCATAAACAAGGGAGGGTTTAGAGAAAAGTATAATTTTTTTTAAATTAAATAATTATTAGTAAAACAAGACATGGATGAGCTGAAACAATCCTCTCACCTTTAATTTAAATGCATTGTGATAATCACAGGGGGAATCACCTTTCCCTGTGTCTTATCAGAGAAGTTTTCCTACTGATGAGCAGCACTGAGCAGCACTGGGAGTCTGTTTAAAAAACCATTATTTTCAAGGGTTGATTTTGGTTTGTTTGGGGTTTTTTACATCACTGATATATCAATAAACAGCCAATAGTTCCTGTTTTGGTCCTGGATAATTTTGTTGTTGTTGTTGGTATCCCTTTTGCCCTCTCCAAATTGCAAGTAATTTCCTAAATAAGGATGATCTACTAGTTGTGGGTGAGTAATTGTGGTTATGAGAGAGAAACAAGATTAAGCAAGTGTTTGTGGCCGAGGGCTGGATGGATAGGGAACAAATAAATCAATTGACTAAAGTAGTAAGCAAATAAACATGAAATGAAAGAGGGATTTTAAAAAATAATTGTGTTTTTTTGCTGAAGATGTTCAATAAGTAGCTGAATCTAAGGTACCCGTAAGTGTCCAACACAGGTGTATCCCAGGTTCAACCAGCAGAGTGAATGGCTTACTGACTGTCTGGGTGAGAAGGTAACCACTAGCAAAGGACAATAGTAGGGTGTGGACTGGAGGGATGGACAGACAACAGATAATGTAGGGAAAGGAGAAACAATGGAAAAGGAGACTAAAGAAAAACTCACAGACTATGCAAAACAAGTAAAAGGTAAATAGAAGTAGGGCTTGTGGATTGACTTCTGGGTTATCCTAGTTATACTACTTTGTTGATAAACTCTCCCTGACTTCTGCATTGTCATTTATTCACCCAAATATTCGAGAAAGTGTTTGTTCTATATTCTGGCTGGCCTTGCAGAGCATGACTGAGGAATAGGATGCCTCACTCATTCAGGATCTTGACTGCATCCTCTAGTGGTCATATTTCATCTTCAAACAGGATTTCTAATTTCTCCTTTAGGGACTTGGGGTGAATAACGGCACCAACCCATCAATAACTGTTTCTAATCACTATGTTATATTCAAAAGTAGAGCTCTTAGAAGACTGAACTTCCCACAAACAAGCCTATAATTAAATGATGATCATCATATTGACCAGAAAGTGCTAGCTGGCAGTTACTATCAAATTGTATCATTTTGCTTTGTGGTGCATCATTTGAATTTTTACGGCAGCCTAATGCTTCTCATTGAAATGTATCACTGTGCCAGAGGAGGCCGACTGCAAAGCTGGCTGGACAGAGTGTGCCGTGGTGGCTCCTTCCCAAGGAGTGTCACAAATCACACCCACTTTATCCACCTACTCCACCCAGCAGCCTGCATTCCCCACTTGCCACACTCAGCCTCACCGCTCTGGCTGCTGGAGGGAGGCAGCTCTCATCTACCCTACTTGGTTTTGCTTCTTAGCTTCTGAAGGCAGAAAACACTCATTATCATCAGCTAATCTGCTCCGCACTTTATTATTTCCTAATATGTTTTCTTATACTTAAAAAAAACAACCAACCAAACAAACAAAAAAAACCCACATTACTGCAGTCTACTTCCAGCTGCTGGAAAAGGAGTGTTCTCCCCAGAAGTTTGGAGAGGTGGGGTGTCCTTTCCAGTCCAGCTGCTGTGCAAGCTCTCCCTCCCTCTCACTGCTGCCTGGGATTGTCTGCCTTCTAGTCTCCCTCCTGTAGTCTCAGAGCAAATCAGGAAAAGCAGCATGTTTTACTCCGATAATGGTGCAAATGTGGAAAAGAATTGTTGGTAAACTTATGCTGAACCACACTGATTTATCAGAAAATAGGAAAATTTTTGGTTTGTATTTTTGTTGTTTTATTTCTACATTAATATTTTATCAAATATTTTGCAAGAGGCAAAAGAAGCATATGCTGACAAAACCATTAACAGAGAATGTCAGCTATTCAGAATGAAACTCAGAAATGCTTTCCAGATGTGATTGGAGATGTACAGTTAATCATTTATTATGCAGAAAGGGATACTTTTCTTACTTGGCCATCTCTAGAAAGGCATTGAAGCATGAAACTATATTGAGAATAGTCTAACTTTTCCAACTGATCGTTACTTTTCTTTTGGCTGCTATTATGGTTCATAGAAAATGCTGTTTCCCCCATCAGCATAAAGCATGAAGAGCACTACCGTTGTCTGACTTGCAGACTAATACATTTCCATCAAGGTTATGTAGAAAAGAAAATTAAACCTCATTGTTAATTCTTATTCAACATGCTGGATGTACTCTGCCTAATTTCAGGCATTCCTCTAAGTTTATTCTCCATGGAGGGAGAGACAGATATCTTAAGGCACAACTCTGACTTTACATAGGTGAATTGCTAATTCCTCCCTGATTGCAGAGGGATTTTAAAATGAAGTTCAGTGTTTGGAATGCAGGCTTTTCACCTGGGCACTGCTGCTAAACACGGGAAGTTAGGTTGGTGAACCTAAGCCTGACCCAAAGCTCAGAAAGTCAAGGAGGGTTTCCTCATGACCTTCACCAGTGTCCTCGATGTTCATTTCAAGCCAGTGGGGGAAAAAAAGCAAAATACTGGATCTTCACAGTATCATTCACCTTACTTTACTTTTTCCGTTTTGCTGTTCAATCTGTATGTTCAATGTCTCTTCATATACAAACACTTCTACTATTCCTAACTTCTTACATTTTTTCCTACACAAGCTGAGTTTCCAATTTTTCACGTAAGTCGTGAGACTGACTCTCCCATTCACAGTTTCCAGAAAAATCCTTTAGAGTTTATTTACAAAGAAACCACAATGCTAATTAAGAACTCATTTAAACAATGTATTTTATTAGTGACTCAGTTTTGGGGTTTCTCTCTGAAATACACTGTAAAATCCTTTTTATTTACCTTCCAGACTTTCTTTCTGAATTATTCACCTCTTTTTGGCTCACTAACAGTATGTCTTTGAAATTATCTGTAAAGAATTCTGTTAGTGCATATATTTCTTCTTTGTCTTTTGAGAATACTAGAGTAAAAGAATTTATTTTCTTTGCCATCTCCTGATCATTTTGGAATGACTATCCTCTGGTGGTCTAGCAGACCTAATGACTCCTGCAGGCTTTCTATTTCAGAGATACTCTAACAATTCCTGTTTAGCTTTTTTCTAGGTACCTTCACATATGTTCTCCTCATAGCCAATCTCTATGTTCAGTTTTATTAACATCACTCTGGCTTTGTTTCCACTTTTAAGGATCCTTTTTCTGACCTGAATAAATTCTTGTACTACGTCTTGTAATGTAGCTAACTACAGCCTTCCAGTTTCAATATTCCTCTTTCTTGATGCTAAGTGTTACAGGCAGAAGTAGGTGATCTATTTATACTGAATAACATCTTTCCTGAACAAAAACAGTTTCTGATTTTTTTTTAAATAATCTTTAGAGAATTTTTTTGGGGGGGGATTGAGGTGAGGCAGGTGTTGACTTGTTTGTTTTCTACAATTACCTGACAAGTAGCCTACAGCATATATTGCAATCCATGGATTTTTTTTACAAACCTACTTCTTGCAAGTATTACTTTAAGTTTGGCTTCTTTAACATATGCATACATGAAGTGGTCCTTGGGGGCTTTTCTTCAGAAAGACAACACAGGTGCTATTTTAGCTTTTCCTCCAACCCAGATCACAACGTTGGAGTGATTTGTAAGAATCCTCACCAAGACATCCACTGCAAATTACTCCAAAAAAGTCTTCTGTAAAAACTGGATTTCCTGGCTCGGCTGGAGCTGTACTATTCAAAATATAGCATACTGACAAATGGTCAAACTCCTCTGATAGGAGGAAAAGATAAAAGTCTGCTCATCAAAACCAGTAAAAGTAGTAAAAAACAGCAGCACATTCCTGCCTTCTTGCTGTCTCTCAGCCCCTTCTGTTACTGTCTTTCCTTGCCTTCTTAAGACCCAATTTGGAAAATTCAGACAACAAACTTTTGTGTAATTACTCGAGTATTATGAAGTTTTGTAGACTGTTCCTGACTTGTATTATAGTATTTCAGTGTGCTTGGGATGCACAGCCATAACATCACACATCTTTATCCGCTTTCCACAGTAGCAAGATCCTTTCAATTTCAGTACTGTGCTTCCGTACCTCAACCTGGTCTTTTCTTGATGCATTGTTTGAGGTCAGAAATTACACTATAGCGTTGATTACTATGAGTCCACTGCCAAGTTTGTTGGAGACACTTTGATGGCATACTCTGAAGATGAGAAACATCAGCTGGTTCTCAGCACAATGATGCATGACTCACAAATACTGAAACAGAGGAGATGGCAGACACAGATTTTCTGAATTCAAAAATGCTGGTTATATCTAGGGTTTCTCCCAGGGCCAAGTCAAGCATTTCAGGTCATCCAGTCTTGCTATAAAGCTACCTGTATCACAGCAACAGAAGGGCATGATTTGGCTGGATTTGTATCCATTTTACTTTTGACTAAACCGGTGCGATATAATAGATAATTTCCTCCATCTTTCATTTCCTCTTTCCTTCAGTTAAGTTTTTCAATTCTCATTGTTCAGCGTACTGCACTACTCTTACTTTTCCTAAATGTTCATCTAATTTGAATGCTTTTTCTCCCATACACAGCAGATACCCCATACCCTCTAAATTAATTTTCATTGTCAGCAATATATTTCTACCTCTGTGGAAGCAGAGGACATCTCTTGCCCATGGACTCCTCACTCACAACTGCCTAATGAGCACAAATCTACAGTGCCAATCTAGCTGAAGTCCTGAAAATGCCTTGTCAGGTGGCTCCGTTGATACCTCTGAAAATACCTCAGAGAAAGCTTCTGAACAAAACCTGAACTTAACATTTGTTTTTAATGTCTTTAGACAAGCAGATAGGAAGACCCATTTGCAAGTATAATCCAGACTTCCCACCATACATATGCCTTTTCATTTGCTTATAGCTTCAAAAAATTTTAAGTGCTTGAGCTGAAATCAGCTGTGCTGAATCCCTGCTGCAGGTTGGATAGCATGTGCTTTTTTTTTTTGGTTTTTCTTTATTTTTTAATCTCAGCCAAAGTGATTAATCTACTTCTAAGAACAGGATTAGGTCAAATATATTTTCATATGTATATGTACATTTTGGAAATCTTTAATGTTCCAGTGGTTTTAATCTGGAACTCAAAATCTGGCAGACAGGATGATGTCTGGCATGTGGTACATTAGATTAAACTGCCCAAATTCAGCCAAGCAATACAGCTTTTAAAAATTCTACTTACCCATGGTCACTAAAGCTCCTTGCACTGAAGAGCTGACATTCTGCTAGGAATCTGTAATCGCTGAAGACACTCACACCCCCCACAGTGCTGAGAGCTCACCAAAGTGCACAGGCAGTCACATCCCATAGAGCTTCCACAAACCCCTTCACCCAGTTCCTGTGTTTACTAACCAATGCATATTCCCTTCTCAGAGGGACTACAACTTAAATAGGTCTTCTTAAATACAAATTCGCCTGGCAGCTTCCCTGTACAACTAGACTGCAACAACATTATCTTTACTATGGTGAAACCAACCTTTCCATTATTAATATTATCATTATTAGTATTATTATTATCATCATCATAACTAATTTTTTTTTTTTTTTGGCTGTGTATCATAGTAGTGGGAGCTGGCAGCTATAGGAGAGCAGGAGCAGCATGTTCCCCTTGTGCTCATAGGTTGGCAGGAGCAAAAGAGGTATGGAAGGGAGATTTTGGGGTCAGAGAAAGAACTGGAGGAAAGTAAGCAGAATGTGGTCAGAGGAAAAGAACATGAAAGACCGGGAGATGGGGAAGGGAGGAGAAACTGAGGTGAAAATTAGGATCAAATGAAAAATAGATAGAAGGCAGGAGAGTAGGACTATAATTAGCCACACACCAAACTACAGCACCAAACTGGACTTCGGGAAATAGAGTTGGCTGAGACCAAAAGTACAAAAATGCCCAGAGAAAATAATAGGTGAAGACAATGATTAGTAGGCAGCGAGATTGGAAACTTAATTTAGAAAAATATGGTGTCCCCCATGGCCCAATGTTAAATCCCTGATTTTTTGCTATTATAATTCTTCTTGCTTATTGCACTACCCTTCACCAGTGTTTATCCACAGAGAAGACAAAAACATTCTGCTGCTCTCAGCTGGCTTGCTAGCTCTAGTAAGGGGGTTTGTGTAGCAAATTCAAACCCACTGATGTTTCATGTGACTTTTAGCAGAGTACTACATGGTAAATTTTTTTTTCCCTAGTTTAAGTCTTAATAGCTACGGGACTGTAGATGCAAATCCTACCCTCCCCTTTATGTTTTTAGAGCTATTAATAATATCAAAAAAGTAAAATACTTTAATATCCTAAAAAATAAAATACTCTTCCCTTCTAACATAATATTTAATATCTTGATCAAGCTCTACCTTATGCAAAACTTATTGCCTTATTCACTGCACAAAACTTGATACTTATTTGGTCAAAAGCTACTTAGGGCTTTGTTCCTTACTGTTTAACATGAAGCCACATGTTCTACTTACTACATTTCTTCATCCTATTCTGAAAGTCAAATTATTCATTTCATTATTGACTTCTTATTGCTGCACAAACATTAATGAATTTATCTTTATTATCTCCTAAGAGATGAGTAGGCAATTCTGCAATATCAGAAAGGGAAGTTATACAGAAATTGAGGTTAAAAAAAATCTAACTTGGAGAACCCAGTTTGATACAGATGGGACCCAATTTTTTCAAAGTACATAGCACTATATAGCACTTAATATGCTCAAAGCACAGCACTGATTGCTTTCATTTGCAGCTCTGTGTGTTCAGCACTTATTTAACACTATCGTAGAGCCTCCAATCAAGCACTTAGAAAATGAAGGCCACACAGTTAGTGAACTCCTATGAAAAGGCTGGGTAAGGTGACCTGCTTAGGAGAACAAAAAAAAGAACTCTGCCTCAGAAAGAGATATGGAAGCAAGTTCTTCATTGTCTTAAATATACCCCATTGTTTCTCTTCACACTCTGTGCACGAGGATTTTCCTGCACAAAGTAGGCTGAAGTTCACAGGGGCGGTGTGAATAAAAGCGTCACATTTTACTAATTTACTTTACTGTACTAGACCCAACTTAGCTAATTTAGGAGTAGTGTTTAGGAAGAGGACTTAGGAATTTAGGAATAGCGCAGTGACTGTAGCTAGCAAATATCATAGTGAGTGTAAAAAAAAAGTGTCTTCTTTTTTATTCTATATACACGCAGACATCAGTTCTAATACTGATGAAATGTAATAATTTTGAGTTGGCAAACAGTGTTTTCAGACACAATAATCAACTCATACATGTAATTACAAAAAATACTGTAGCTTCTCTTACGATGGGAAGAGACAAGTAAAGATGAGACACAATTACAACTGGGGAGATGTGCTACATTTGTGAAAATTATTGTTTTCTTTTTGAAACAAGATATTTTGATCACCTCAGCATAAATTAGCTCCACAGTTATCACTATGATGAAGAATAACAAAAAAAAAAAAAATGGACTTTTTAAAGTATTGGCATGGATTTTCTTTGCTTGAGTAAAGGTATTCAGAGAAGTTGAAATCTTCAGAGGTTGTACTACAGAAAAATGGGCTTAAGTGAACACACAACATTTGATTTCCAGAAGTGTTCAGTGTTAATCTTAGCACCCATGGGCTGAAAGCTGAGCAGTTTTGAGAATCTCCATAGTCTCAGAGGAGTTAGCAAAATGCCACACATTAGGCACAGAGGATTTTTACCAATGCAAAATAGATGGTCAACACCTGGCCTTTAAGCAGATTTTATAGTCCTCATAAAACATATATCCTCCATACACTCCAACCTACAAATATATTGAGAAAGTTCCACTCATTTCAAATCATGTGTTCACAAAGCCATGTGTGCTGGGCTTTGAGGTCTGGGGATTATAATAGCCACTCGTTTATAGCAGTATTTCACTTGAAAAGTGGAACATGATGTGAAGCAAGCAGCATATAACTTCCAAAATCAGGAGAAAAAAAAAAAACCCTATGAAGTTTCTTATTATAAGAGCAAGATTAATTTAGGCACCTTCATAAAAAAATAAAATAAATTCTACTGCTTACTGTATACTTAATCCATGCATCTTTAAAGACTTCTATTTTTAGTCTCATACAGCATTGGAGTATACAATGTTGAGATCTTTTTTATATATGGGTAAAAGAGCTTGAGTTTGGTTTTTTTACATCTTCTATTAATCTTTTCTTAACAAAAAAAAATTCTGTGAAAATTAAACAAGTGGCTTTTAGGCACTGTCCTATCTTTATGCTGCTGACAGAGAGTCAGATTTGCTGATCTGGGGACATTTCTGAGCCACGCACATGAAAGACATGAAATGCTTGCATCTGACAAGCATTTCAGATAATTGTGTGAAAATGCAAGATGAAGCAACTACTGGAGGCACCACAATTTTCTGTCTAAACACCTCTTTTTTGAGATACACTCTCTTTAGTATCCCAAAGAAACTTGGGCAGATATCCTTTTTCTCTCCAATATGTACAACATATTCGTTTGCCACTCATGGAACTTTTTAAAATGGATTGTGTGGTTAAGAAGCAGTGCTCGAGCTCAATTCACTGCAGAAACTGCATTCAAGATTTTGCCTGCCTGTTTTATTTGCAACAGCCTCTGTCCTAAAAGCACAGGTAGGGGAAGGAAAGGGTATGCTATGGGTTTTCTCCTCAGAATTTGCTGAGGAGCTGAAATGGGGCATCATCAGTTTCATATGAATACTATTTGAGCAGGAACCAGTCATCAGTCTGCCATTTACATTTATCTAGACGCTTTGTGAAAGCTTCCACATCTGGTTAGCCCAGCACACTTGACATAGTCAAGACCAGCACAGATAAACATACCTGTTATACTCTCAAATGAGGAGGAAATAGGAAGAGACTCTTCATCCAAGGCTTTTCGGAGTTGGTATCTATTTTGAACTGCATGTGACAGTGAGTTGACATGCCTCACTCATTCTCCCATGTGCAGCATACAATTTGTCAGACTAACAAAAGCCATGTTTTAGCTGATGGCTAAGAGGGATCACATGCATGTTTTTGTATCTTCAGAGAATGTCAGCCTGGCAGGATACGAAGCTCAAATGGATTGCATGACTTGTGCCCATCTCAAAATCTATGCATACAAGTACAGCAGGCTGCTTTTGGAGACCATCTCACAAAGTTATTACAAAGCTGAACATCATTAAAAAGTGGAAATATTTTGCTCATATATATATTTACAGAGAAAGAAGAATCAATTGACAAGCTGGCTTCAACAGAAACTGAGAACACAAGGAATCAGAACTGTGCAACTTTAAACTTGCTCCTAACTAAGGGAGTTAGATACTTCGGCATGGAAAAAGAAATAAAAGTAAGCTGAACACTTACATTTCATGTGTCATGGGGTTAAGTAAAACTATTTTGCATCTCTCAAATAAGGAAATTCAGGCATCAGTGTAACAAAAATTATTTTTACCTTTATTTAACTAAGGCATTTAAAGTCAATTTTAAAATTAGAAAGAAAATACTATTCCATCAGGATTTTATGAGCTATGACAAGCCCATACATCCTGCATTTCCAAATAAAATAGAAACAGGATTGGTCTGAAGGTCCATTTGGGGACACGAAATGTATTTCAGCTCTTTCTGAAAAATCAGGTATGATACCTTTAAGAGAAACAAGCTGAAAATGGAATCTGATTCAACTACATCTTCTTCCTCACAAGTTAGTCATTGAAAATCATATAAGAAATACCACTTGAGACTACCATAAATTCAGCATAACTAAGTTTGAACTCAACCCTTAGTTTCTAATAGAAAAAAAAATCAAAGGCGAAAACAAAATTGCTAAATAGTTCAAAGACAACATGCAGGTTCAGCAGCTTTCAATGAATTTCTTCCAGAAGCAGCTGGTGATCAAACTTTAAAGAAGACATATTTCATGCCCGTTCTTTAATTTTAAATAGAAAAGTTTTCAGTCTTACTACTGTCATTCATTCCCTCATAGCCAAAATACGGACTGCTACTGGAAGCCAAGACCTACTGCTTAGCCTCTAGCCACCAAAGGCAAGTAGGGTGCTTCTGTGAGCTAAGTTATAGGTGTGCATTACTGCTGGCAACAGGAAAGAAATGTCTTGTTGCAGGAATGTATGAAGAGTGCTCAACTTTTTGAACTTTTATGGAAAGTCTCATGATAGGTGCCATACTCACAATCTCAGCTTAAGAGTTATACAAGAGCATGAGCTTTCACTTGATAACAAAGTTGAATAAAATAATGTCATAGTTCTGGGGAAAAAAAGAAGAAACAATTTTTAAAGCACCACCAGCATTACATAAGGCCTAAGCAAATAAAAAACCTAAAACAAACCCAAATATGTTATAATCAACTCACAATTATCCAGAGTACAGGGGTGGGGTTACTTAAATAAAGCAAAACCATATGTAAACTACACTAAAAGAGCACATTTAGTACATTCCCTTTTGAAGTAATTCTCTTACTTCCACTTGTAAAGAGCTACCCATAGAATGAAGGAACGGTGTTAAATCACAGTGAGCAGAGCAGACCTGATAGAGCAGTATTTATTTTGTGTCATGTATTCTGTAACTATGGGCTGCAGCCGGTGGTGTGGGCAGCAGATGGGCTCTGGTTGAGCCACAATCCAGGTAATCAATTCACTGATAACTCAAATTTGACTTCTTTGTAATTTTTATGTAATTAAAATTCCAGGAATTTTAATGCAGTCTTATGACTGCTGAATTATGGAATTGAAAATACTACAAACTCAAAAATACAAGTTACCCTCCAAAAACCTTCCTCCAATTAAATTCCCTTGGCTATAACTTAGAATAACTGTAAGTGTTGTAAAAACCCTTTTACTGAATGTCTCCACCTATGTTTTTCCCCTCTAGCTACAAGCATATGAAAAAAAAAGTTGAGAAATGAAGTTGTGAAATTTGATAATTGGGTTAATGATAATAATAAAAAGAAACCTTTGAACAATTGAGGACAAAAAAATCTTTTATTGGGAAGATGTTTTCTTCCTCAGATGAATTATAGATCAACTCTGTGGAAAACACTGTTTGATAATTATTCTAGGGCTCCTATGATTAAGAAAACAGTACACAGCCTGTTCCATTTTAAAGAGTCCCCACCCTTGCTTAAGCAGAAATGCAGTTACAATAATTTTATGGTACGTAAAATGAAAACAGTTGGCCTACCAAGTAACAGCAAATCAGCATACACAGCTTTATACATGTACAGGATCATTTAAACCCTGCTGTTTCATTTGAATTGTGTTGAATCTTTTTTTATCGTTTCTTCATCTAACCTAATTTTCCTAAACCCCTTATTTAATATTCCTCCTACTGTTTGTTTATTTCGCACTGAAAGAGCACAATAGCAACAGAAACGATAATTTCATATAAATAAAGGCTAGAACTGGTGGTACATCTTCTAAGAAGTGTGAACATTCCACTATCTCTTCCGATTACAGTGCTTCACGACTTTTCTTTGTTAGGGGAGAATTTAATACGACAAATAATCAGTCATGAAGAATGAAGCAGAACTCTGCTAGTGACTGCTGAGCCCAAATGATGCATTGTACAAGGAAGAAGACAATACAGTAATTCTTTGGAACAGAGGACACCAAAATAACAAGAAGCACACAACACAAGTTCTAAACTATCATAATGAACTCTGGGACTAAAGACTAGATCTTAGGCTTTGATAAAGTTGTTTTTCATTGCTTCAGGAGCACACAGATGCCTAAAAGATGGTTTAAACGGCGGAGAGGAAAGCCCTAAAATGAAAAGGATGTCGAGTGGCACAGAGCCAATGTAGTCGGTTCATTCGAAGTGGACATTACCAATTCCTATGTGTAGAATAAGATATTCCAAACAGCCTCAAACTGAGCTAAATTACACCATTTTAAAAAAATTTTGGGAATGTCTGGAATTTACCTCAGTTAACTCCCTCATTTTCAAATGCAGAGTCACACTGGGACATCAGTGCAATTCTGGAGACAAGTACATTTCTCAACACTCATGGTAAAAGAATATTAAAATTTCAAACTTCTTCAAGAGCTGGAAAGAGAATAAAGCTTGGTTTGCTATCTACATTTTGAAAATGAGAAAGCACATCAGAATTTCTTCCTGAATGGAGCTATTAAATCTATTGCAGAGGAAGCAAAGTGAAGTTTATAAGAATCTTGCCCTCTGAGAATTTCAATGGGTAAAAGCTGTGGAAATTTCACTTTATTGCCACTGTTCCGCCTACCACATGGGAGCACTTGTAATATTGATTAAATTGGACATGGACAGCAGAAAAGTATGTAACATTTAACACAGCCTACGAATGCAAGAAAACAAAACCAGAAATTCCATTTGTTATTGTAGAGCCTAGAAAAATATGATGGGATGTACCTTCAATGACACAGGAAAACAGTAGTGCCTGTGTTTGTGTCAGTTTTTGGAGAAGCTGCCATACCTAACTCTTAGTTTCCAGAAACACTAACCAAAACCCAAAGCCAGATCACCATCTCGGAAGCCAGTTGGGAACTTGGACCCTGTCTCCTGACCTGGGCCAGACATCAATAACTCTATCATTCCACCCGTATTTATGGTTTTATGCTTCTATATTTAGACCTCAAGAAGTTGCATGTGTATTACCTCCCAAACTGAAAATGGTTGAAAGCCAGGTAGATTTCATTCCTTTAACAGATTCTTTGGCTCCTGGGACCAATGAGGATTTTTTTGCCCTTGGGGTATTTTAGTCAGATATCTTGCTGCAGGATATGCGAAGTAAAATTTATGTTGCAGGAAGATGCCATCTTTCGTAGTTAACTATTTGCATTAAAAAAGCTATGACCAACTTTCTGGGGAAAGGCTTTCCCTTTGTCCTTGCTGAGCAAAGGCTTAATTTTTTATTTGCCCATTCTCAAGTGTCTTTCCAATCACATAAAGGGGATCCCATTTATTTTTTTTTTTTATAAAAGTGACTAAATTAAGGATGCTCGTAATTTTCACAGTATCAATGGAATGATATACTGCTGTTTTGATCGAACCATATTAACTCAGTTTCAGAGATCCTTTTTTTCAAAGGCTTTATTCAAAGACCCTTCTAATTCTAACTTGCCTTAAAATTAATCAATATGGTGATACTCTCTCTCTGCCATAGCTTATCATTATGTAAGAAACCTAATATTTTCCTGAAATACGGTAATGGCTCTTAGTCTATTAATGGTCTTTAGATTATTTTCTATATCACAATTGCTATGCCACTTCTGCAAATGTGCCTAGATTAGCACCACCCACCCTTGGATTTGCTCTCTCATGAAGTGCTTGACATTTGCACTGTTTTCTCAAGCCTGTTTCTTCAGACTAGTGAATTAGGAGGTGGACTTCTCTCTCCAATAATTTTGTATGTCTTGCAAATTACAAGCTTAAACAAAAAGCACTTGGGAAAATAATTTTACACGTTCTAAACAAAACAAAAATCCCATATTGCCCACAATGCAACCAACAGCATTGTTTTCCAGATATGAGGTGTGTTGCTGAGATTTCTGACAGGAGAAGTAGGTTGGAACTTCAGATCTGTCATGACAGTATTTGAGCTCTTCTACCTCTTTTTTCTTTTCTTTTTTTTTTGTTTGTTTTGTTTTGTTTTGTTTGTAATTAAATCACTCTGATGATATAGGGTTGTCAGCAAATATACTAGAAAACTTAAGAGGTTCTGTGGAAATCAGTTGGTATGGAATGTAAGCAAATAATGAAAAACAGCACAACACGTATATCCCCCAACGGTGAACAATATGATAGAAAAACACATTTGCTCATTCACTATGTACCTATTTGTACCTATAACACATTTATTTCACTAGAATCTTTAGGAAAACCAAACATACAGCTTCAATTATTGTTACTTAACCAGCTCAATTAAATAAAGGAAGAGGGACCAGCAGATGAACATTTTAGGTTTTGAAGCTGCCAGGACAAAATTATTTGATTCTCAGCTACACCTAATACAGCTGAGTAACACAAACACTAATATCCTATTTCTTACCCTGGATAGCAAATCTTATACTTCTTAAATCTAGTTCGTCTTGAACTAATGCCACTTTATAAAAAGAAGAGGAAAGCTTATCAAATATTATTCAGAAATCTCTGAAAACAGTAAATACCAGTCCTTTATTACAGCTCTGGAACAAAGTCAAAATTCTGCTAAGTTCCTAGTGCAGAGCACAACTAACTGGAAGTCTGGATGTTTCATAAGTGAGTTTCACCAAAGGTATCACACACTGAGATTCCAGGCCCATGTGTCATGCCCTGAAACATCTGCAACAGAACATAACATTCTTATTAAATGAGATAAATAAAAGTGTGCACTTAATGAAGTAATTCTGAAAATAATTCTATTCATCCATACAGATGAAAACCTGTTTATGAGTTTGCTTGGTGGGAAAGGGAATTTCTAAGGGAGATTTTTCAGTTCTGTTGAAATACACCTGGAGTATTTCTATGAAAAGTCAACACATGAGTTTAGCAGTGTGGAAATATATATATGCCACAAAGATTTTGATAAAAAGAAGTTGTGCAATCCTTTGTATCTCCTTACATACAACAGTAAAAAAGAAAAAGCATTCCATTTTGTCATATTTAATAACACCTTGAAAAAAAGCCACACATACTTTAGAGTTACGTAATATATTTCCATGTTTTAGTGGAAGGGAAGGTAGCTACTTAGAAAATGTAGGTTTGCATTTTTATGCTAAATTAATGCTAATTATATTGCCACTTATACCACATTCACATCCCACTCTTGCAAATTGCTACAAACAATTAAGAGCAAAAATCCATTCAAGTTAACAAAATGACAAGCTTTCTGCTACTTCAGAGTATTTTTAGGTATGGTATGTTCTTAGCCTGAGTTGGTTTTCAGCTGTTCCTGTAATTCACAACTCCTCAAAATAACTCCATAACTCTCTCTCTCGCTTACTTTTTTCCCCTTTTTTTTTTTTTTTTTTTTTTTTTCTTTTTTTTTTTGGGGGGANNTTTTTTTTTTTTTTTTTTTACACTGTTTAATCAGGATGGAGATCTGAACTGCGAGTTTATCCAAACCAATCTCTTTTTAGTGCTTGGGGTTTTTGCTGTGCCAAACCACTTCTGGTGTTTCAAGCAAGGCAATGACAGCATACCTTCTTGTTATTATTTATGCATGGAAGGCCAAACCAAATGCTTGGGTGGGTCGCTGAAGACATGAAGTATGTAGTTTTTTTCCATCCACAGGACCCCATTTACATTTAAATGAACTTGCTCCTTGTGAAAGATTGGCTCCAGCAGAGAATACCACATGACCACAGACATTGAAATTAAATCACAATCACAAGGCTAGAAGCCACCAACATACTGCTAAAATCAACCTACAACACATATCTGCATAGCCTTAAATATGTCAGTAATAAAGAGAAAATGTTCCATTTAATTTTATAAGATGCATCCCACTATATTTTTTTTTAATCCATGTGCATAATAAAACACTGCTGCTGAAAGCAAGAGTCAAACAAGTAAAACACAAAGCTACCTCTGCCATGCCTGGATTTCTCACAAGCAATAGGAAAATTGTCATGTGCAGCTCCAGGCTTTAAATGGATGATTTCTCCTGGCTGATGCTGGAGTGGCACTGACTTGACAAATGTGGGAAAGTCCTCAGCTGTGAGATGGGGGCTTAGGTTGTGGGCTCTTGGTCAATTGAAAGGTTGCATTAAATGTAAATTATAGGACTGTTACTTAGATATATACCCTTCTCAACCAGGTGAAAGGCAAACAGCGCCCTGCACTAATTCACAGATGAACTGGTGATAGGCTTGCTGAATAAGGCAAGCAGGCAGGCAGCAGGCAATTATAATTCTCATCTTTGAAGGAAGGAAGGAAAGGTATTTTTATATAAAACCATATTAAATTTCGGTTTTTAAGTGCCTCTACGTATTTCTCTTTTCAATTTATATGGAAAAGTATTAGGCAAAAATCTACAGCAGAACTGGCAGTAAATATCACAGAAACAATTGCTCTTTTATTAAATATTTATTGAAAAAAATTCCTGTGCTTTCTCATTTTTCTTCTTCTGCTTCCAATATTTATTTACAGCTGATTATTAACATCTGCCAGTGTAACAGTTTCATCTGTACAGAAGCCGAAGGGTAAAAAAGTCACAGACCCCCTCTAACATGACCTGTAGTTAGACAGAAAACAGTTTTCCCAGTCACCGCTTGGCTTCCTGTCTGTGACCTCTGAAAAGCATTGGAGGCCAGGGTTAATGGCCTTTCCAATCTCTGTGATAAGAATTCATTTTGTTCTATTACCAGCAGTTATCTCAGGAGCCTGCTGCATCACTTCAGCAGGGTTCAATCAATGAGAGGACCTAATGAAGTAACCAGCTGTAGCTCTATTTCCCTGGTCAACTCTATCAGACAAATAAGATCTATCAGTCACATCTTAAGGCCGGTCCTAGAAACAGCATCCTCACATGCTGAACCCATATGCATATGAACCAATGATACCTGGTTCTTTCTTTTTAATCTTCCCTTTTAATATGGCTTTTCTAACAGAAAATGCAGCAAAATGGGTTTGAAATGTTGCATTAAGAGCACAATAATGCTGGATTAAGAAACAGTGGCTTTTCAGAACAGCAGGAAGCATTTGTATTAATAGCAAAAATAGAGTAAATTATATTGCATGTCAGATTTTTCCCCCCCAAGCAACCCCTACTCTCCTTAGACAGCACTCTTAAAAAAAAAAAAATTGTTTATTATTTTCTGCCTTAAATTACTATGTGTCATAATTATGGGACTTAATTTTTAGTTTGTCACTTAGGAAATATTATTATGCAATACTCTTCAGTTAGATGTCAGTCAAAATAATTGTCAGTCAATTTTATTTTATATTTAAGTCAGATCACTGAAAATCAAAATGTTGATTTTGACAAAATTGTATATATGTTTGTAATTTTGTGATTTTTTATAATTAACTTTATGCTCTCATACTTCAAAAAAGGCTTAATTACTTAGAAGTACAAACCTCCTTTAAAAGGCACTGGATTTAAAAACTGGAAAATAAGGAAAATATAATAAAGGCCAACTTCAGGACTTCAGAGCTGTGTAACTCAAAATATGATTTTGTAATTAATTAGAAGTTACAGGAAAAAAATTCAATTTATATTGCTTGTACCAAAGTGTCCAGTCTGACTTCATCACTAGGTGTGACAAACTAAATTGTACCAGGCCACTACAGGCAAATTACTGAAAGTGTTGTGGGAAGGCATCTTAGAAGAGTGTCATATTTGCTGAAATGTTGAAAGCCACATGTAGCTGGGTTTATTTTATTAGGTTAATCTCAGTGAATCTCGTGAAATGAAATTTGTATCCTTTTAACTTAACTGTGTGCTTTGTCAAATTGAAACAAAATAGTCTCACTATGTGCTGCTGAGGAGAGAGACCACAGCCATGAAATAAAGCTAAAAATTATTACTATTCAACATGCATACACAAAGTGTACATAAATGTCTAGATAATTAAAAGCTAGGTATCATTTTGCATATAGTAATACATCTGATGGATTATGACACACAAATTCCAGAGAACATGTGCTTCATATAAGTGCTTATCTCTCTTTTCCCTATGTGCAAAACAAGGGCATTCTTCTTTTGCAGTCTACCCGCACTAATAAAACAATACGAATATTACTTGTAGAATCAAAGGAAATCCAAGAACTCTTCCTTTTTAATTTTAAACCACCTTATTGAAAAACAAGGGGAAGAATGCGTTTTAATAGTGCAGTTTGGTATTTAAGGAAATCACATTTTTGCCATAGATACCTGGGTACATTTGAAAAGGACTGAAATATCTATGCTACATATGTAAACAGATAAGATTATGCCTAGCAGGCATTTTGGGAACATCTGTCAATTTTTTATGGAATGCACTGATTGTGGGCTATTGATTGCATTTAAACAAAGTTGTTTCAAAAAAAAAAAAATCAGCTAACAATTCGTGTAGAAAGGACTGATCAATATTTAAATGACTCTCTTTATTGATTTAAAATTAACTTTCAATTAAGAGATCCATAGGACTCTTAACTGCGACACTTATCCATTCAAGAGAAAATAAAGGTACATTTATCGATACACTTAAACAGCAGTGGCTGGTTTCCTATTGATTCAGTCATTTGCGCTGGGATTCGTTAGCGTCATCTGACTTTAACTCGCTTACTAGGTCTTCACAGTGTGCCATGCTGAAAGATGCAGGAATGCACAAAACGATACAGGGGAAGCAAACGGAATTGGATGTACGCAGAGGTAAGTCACACTTATGCTTTTTATGTCTCCTAATGAAGGAAGAGGCCATTTAAATACCGCCTAGCTTTTGGGTTTGGTCAGGCACAAATTCCTGTCAACTGACCTGTTATATACAGTTTGAGACAGGAAACATAAAAATGAATGGAATTTTTGGTATTGGTAGGTAACAGTTCTATTGGCTCCTATCAACTCTGACAAGATCACCTATTTGTGGGTATTGATTAACATAGAATCCGTAGGAAGGTAAGCTCATTGTTTGCAGAATGATTTTAAGTGGCAGTATTGCAATGTCCTGCATATGTTTCTCTCTCTCTCTCTCTCTGTATGACATTTAAGACCAAAATAATTTAATATTGTTATATAGAATCAGCCATCATATGGATTTTGAAAGACTTACTGAGACATTTGAAAGTAAACATTGCGTGTATCTCTGTTTTAAAAAAAACCTCAAATATATTTGCACTAAACAAAAATGCATTACAATAGCATAGCTGTAACTATAAACATGTGCAGAAGCATCAGTACATTTAGGAACACA
Source organism: Cnemophilus loriae (assembly GCA_013397755.1). Taxonomy (NCBI): domain Eukaryota; kingdom Metazoa; phylum Chordata; class Aves; order Passeriformes; family Corvidae; genus Cnemophilus; species Cnemophilus loriae. Next base: position 2,777,517 of record VZTF01004030.1, read on the forward strand.
AATTAAAACCAGGACTGTAATTACATACTTCATTATTTATATGTATTCTAGGTATTTTAGTATACTATGGAAGCTGGACATGTAATCTCTATAGTTAATAATAGACCAAATTCATCCCAGGTGTAATTTCATTGAAGTCAACAGACCTGGAACTGCACCTGGAATGAATTTGGCCCAATGCTATGAATGCCTCCTGACTCTCGCCAGCCTAGATTTACATATAAGATATAACACAAAAATGAAATAAAAATAGAAGATGTCCAGGAGGCATAGCATGTTTACAAAGCAGAGTGGTAATAACCTTGCCTGATATATATGTGGCAGTGCTTTGCTTAGCCAGGCAGTGTCATTGGGAATGGGGGAGGGTTAGCTCTGACGGTGGCTCAGGTTTGCCTGTATCCCTTCATGTCATTGCCTATTTCTTTCTCTTTTTTCTCTCTCTTTCTGTTTTTGAAGCCTCATAGCCCAGAACCGTCCAGTGAAATGAAGCAGCCCCAAACTGACTCATTTATTACCTATTCATTTGCTGTGATGAAATCTCCAGGAGCAAAAAAAACCGCTGCAGTATAGTGATGTTTAAACATTAAGACCTATTCTGATCAACTGAAATTATTCCTTAAACTGAGAACCACAAACAGAATGTATATAAAATATAATTTGCATACATGATCACCAACATTCTGTTTTTAAAAAAAAATATTTTGCTCAGAAACAAGATCAAATTCTTTGAAGCCTGTGTGTGTCTTACAGTATGACAAGCTGCTGTTTCCATTATTTCTTCTTTTCTTTGTCCACTAAAGGTTAAATCATACTTACCAAAGGCTCATTTGCAGAGTTATGATATGAATCAGTGATATCTTTAGGATCATAATAACACAGAAAACTGATTATGGACTTTTGCTGCTGGGTGAGAGTCAAGATCAGAAAGACCAGTGTACAAATGCAAAGCAAATACCTCCTCCTAATATTTCTAAATCACGTAATGTTAGTGTAACATAATTTGGAATATATTATGACGGTTACAATTACTAAAAAGTGCATGATGCCATTATTTCCAACTGGAAATTAGATGATTATACTAATTAAGTGATAGCAGGTGGCACAATGACTGCTGCAATCTTCTCTGATGTGCAGAGAGAGATGCATGGTTCGTTCACTGTCTAAAACACTCAGAAACAGTAACAATTGGCTTAAGCAGTGTTCTGTCCCAAGATGCAGTATCAGGATTCACTTTGATTTAACACTTCCTTATCACATCAAAGAGGTGAAGGGACATCCTTATGGATTGGCTTAGGAAAAAAAATGCCACCAGTTCAGCTTCTACCCTTACAACTAACATTTCTTGGTATAACAGAATTAAAGTATGAAATGAATTCCAAGAGAATCACGTAATTCTAAAATGTCAGCAACCCTCCTTTAAATGGAAACTGGCCTAAATTCATCATTACTGCTTTTAAGTTCCTCAATTCAGAATTGCTATAGGTGTGCTATTGAGTCTCGTAAGTCAAGCAAACTGGAAATGCTGTAGTAAAATAAATATTTCTCTGTCAATAAAAGCACTAAATACTTTTAAGAATATATGTGGTCATTAAATACATTTGAGTTTTAACTCAAATTTACTAAGCAGTATTTGCCCATTATTTTTACAGCAGGATTTGAAGATTTTTCACAATTTCACTGAGTTAGCCAAATAATCTTCCAGTCCCATGAGTTATTTCAGAGCTGGCTTTTCTTGTCCTCTCTGCTCTGTGTTCAGACTGAAGGAAGGCTAAGTCATCATCCACAATTAATTTTCCAGATAAGTCATCATTAGTTTTAAAACTATGAGATATGTTTACGAAGCTACTCTCTTTTATTTGGACTTCCATGTGCTTCTGGAGTGTGACCTCAGTTTAAGGATGGCAGGGGAGCAGATCTGCTGAAGAAGAACCACACTGTGCAAGAATGCAACCACCATATGCCTAAGAGGCAAAAGAAGTGATTCTTATAAATGATGAAAAATAAATGTTATCTAATTTCTGAAAACATCTTATCTAGTTTTATCTGTCTCTGTAGCATTCATTTTAGTTTTGTTACTGTATTTCTTACTACAGATCAAAGCATGGCTGATAAGACTTAAGTTTAGATATGTTTGTAACATGCTATGATATCTTACAGCACAGCCAGTTCGTTCAAACAATTACTGCCTTCTCCCTCTATATCTTGCAAAGCCTTACCTGTGCCACAATTTGAAGCAGTGCTTTTGCTATCTGACTTTCCACAGGTGAATATAAGAGAAAGCCGGGTCAAACTATTTTTTTCCCTAGGATGCTGTGCATTACACTGTGGTGACATTCTCTTCTCAGCGATGACGTGCAAATTAAAACTACCCTACTCTTCTTCTTCCACTAAAATTCACAGAGTTGTATGTGCTATGATAACCACAAGTACTGTGCAGAAAATGCTTTTAGCAAGGACAAAAAATGAACCTTTTTCTTTAGAGTGAAACCTGAAAGTTTGTGAAAATCACTCATCTCCATTTCCTAATGTTTTAATAGAACTAAATAGAAGGAAACTAAACTTCTGATTACAAAAAATGCCTTATCTCCTCCATGAATACCAAACTGCTCAGCATTTGGAATACTACCTTACAGATGTTGTTCAGTGAATTGGTGTAACAGTTGCATCTTTTCCAGGACAAAATTTGAGCAAATTTCCTGCAATGAACGTGACAAATACCTTCCTCTCTGTGGCTAAAATAAAAACCTTTACTGCTGCACCCCTGGATATTCAATCACCTGTGCAAATGGGAATAATGGTAGACAGTTACTCAGACGCAGCTACTGGAGAAATTTGAACTTGTTGTTCAACGAAAGAAAATAACATTATCATACGATAGGCGTGAGGCCAGGTCTCTTACCTTCGCATGCCACTGATTAGTTCAGCCTTAGCTGAACAAAAATCCTTAATCTTCTCTTTTTAATATTGAAGAGGTAAACCCTCTTTCACCTGCACGTGGAGTCTCCTTTTCATCAAAGCTCAGGAGATTCCAGCAACAAAATCAATGTATGCATGTTCAGAGCAGTTTTCAGGGTTTTGTAAGACAAATCTTTCAAATGGGAGCTAGTTTAATGCTATTGAGCTGAGTTTCGATCTGACAGAGTGAGTGAACAACACAGAAACAGTTCACTTACCACTGCTCACACTACAGGAGGTGGGAATCAGGTACAGCTCCGTACAAATACAGCTGTGCAATTTCTCAGTAAACTCTTACCCTACCTAATCCAATGTTAAATGCAACCATACAGGGTTTAAACAAACACAGACTTAAGAAAGAAATGCAATTTATTTCTCTACAGTAATGAGTGACAATTACGGTTTTCTCATACAAACTAGTGAAAATTAAGACTAGCTCTGCTAAATTTAATAGAGTTGTGAAACTGCTAAGCTGATTTTAACTGGAGCATTTTCAGATTCTGTGTCCTAACAGAAAACTGTACCTGAACTATGATCTACAAATATCCTATTCTGCATTTCCCTCTGTTTTAAAACTTCCAACAACTTGCACTCTGGATTTTTTTTTGAAGAAAATAGAACATTTAAAAAATACTCAATTTTATTGCCAGACATTGTAGGTTAATATGAGTTGCAGTACACCTTGGCACAGACAGATTCTTTTGTTCCTGTGCTCTGATTCTTTGAATGCCAATACTTCAATCAGCTTAGACTCAGAGACAATTCATTCCTCTTCTGAGAAAATGGTATTATAGATCCATGTCCATATCACCATTACATCATGACAGTCTCCACGATCATACATCTGATTAGAAAAAAGATCACTAGTCATTTCTTGAGCTATTCAATATCTGTAATAATAAATTACATGCTTCCCCTGTACTACTTAGATTCCTTCCTTTTAATAAACAAACTAATGAGACTTCTAAAATGCTTAAACATACAACCAGAGTGGCAAAGTGTAAACTAAAATGAATCAAACAAAAAGAAAAATACTTTAAATATGTATTTTATAGTGACAAAATGCCCACATTGGCTTTTGACAATTCCAGATTTATCAATGGGACAATATTCTACCAAGACAACCATGGACTAAAGGGAATAGCGCTTGCACCCATCTAGTTCAAATACCAAGTGCCAGGCCCTCGAAAATACAAACATCAGCTTCTCCTGTCATCATTCAGTTCAAACCCACAGCTCTAAGTAAACAAGAAATGTGATTATGTTGTTGTATTAACTCTGTGTTAGCCCTAAATGTTCCTCCTTTCAAGATGTGCGGGTGAGGTAATGAAGTTCTCTTCAAAAGGGACAAATTAGTACAGTTCCTTCTGATGCACTTAAATAGCTGCATAATTTTGGTTGCCGTATATAATGCACTTTTTTAACCCATACAGAAATACTAGATGGAATAATGTAGCAATGCATGTTTCAACATACTGTACAATATAAACAAATTAGGATAAATTATAAGAGTGAAAAAAATACAGGACCCAGTATAGGTTCCTCATATTAGCAGAATTCCAGCAGGCTAGCCATCTTCCTTACATTAAAAATGTCTATTATCCGGTGTAATTGAATAACTCTCTGATAATTACATCAGCATTTTAATAGTATATAAATAACCTCTCCCCTAATTACCATTTTGTTAAATTTTTCATATATTGCAGTATTATGAAAGGAGGTTCTTGGTAAAGTACTTTACCCTTTCAACAACAACTAATAATTCAATTAACAGGTCTTTTTTTAAAAACAAAAGCTTATACAGAAAGAGCAAGGAGGTTCACAATTGAAAGGAAAGCTCTCTGTTATGCTATAATCATGGCTTCATGGCTATAGTAGTATAAAATTTTGTCATGGCTTTTTTCTCTTTCAGTGCAGCCTCTCAGTAGAAATGACACCTGCGTTTTGGTGCTGTGAAAAAAAAATCCTGTGCACATGACTCAAAATACAAGTGCACCTATCTGGTTTGGAACTTAAAAAGAGGCATTTCCCCATGCCAATTTATTTTTCACAAGTAAATTTGTATATTTGTTTTTAAAAGAACCCACAGAGACGGTCATGTCATTGAAGTCTTGACATTATGAATTAGAGGGGAAATACACCGTCAAAAGTAGAAACTAAAATTTCTCCCACCGAACATTTAGACAGTCACACTTTCCTTTTCCCTGGTGTCAGGGAAGGAAAGTGAAACGCACGGCTCAGAAAAGCACTGTTGAACAGAAGATGCAGTCCTCACTCATGCATAGCCTGAGTAAGAAGCCAGGCATCTGAAAAGCTTTGAATCACGGGTGACCCTGTAGCAAAACAGAATTGTGTTAAATGAACGGCTGACAATCACAACTGTGGTTCCCACAGCAGTAATATTCAGAGACTATAATAAGAGCTGCAACACTAATGTTTTCAGACTTTATAATCAGTGTCATATTTTGCTAATTTCCAGGCATTTTATTTACCTCATGACAGAGAATGCCCCAGTTAAACGTGTATCTACTGCCAGAATTTCAAAATGTCATCTCAAGTTTTATAGAAACCTCATTCTCTTTAGAAGTAATTAGTTAAGGCATAGTTTGCATGGCAATTAAAAACCACTTGCTTGCAGAAGCTTGTAAGCATTATGTAATTTTTTTAAACTACAAATACACATGTATATTCTTGCCTCCAGCTTAAATACAGTGAGTGTTGTAGTTGGTTGCACAGGAATTGTCTCAAGAACATAAAAGCAAGCCAAACACGATTGTATTCCAACTAAAATTGCTCTCTTTATACCGTGTATTGAAACTTGATAACTGTTGGTTATAAAATTCCTTTGATTTTCTGTAGGTAATAAAATACTTTGGCAATTACTATTGACAGTTCTGGATAATCTTGAAGGCTGCCTTGCCTGAAGAAGATGAGTGTTACAAATCACTCCACTGAAAGAGGGAAGAACAGCAGCAGGCAGCAGACAGGTTTCAATTTCACAATGCTGATTATCTCATTCGTGATTCTATGCATGCCTAAATCTGAGGATCCCTCAAGCAGCTATATGGACTTCTACTTTTAAAATGCCTATTACGCTTTCATACTTTTTGCTGCTTCCTGAAGAGTGCCATTTCGCCAAGCTTAAATAGCAGAAAATTGCACTGCTTTTCCTCTGCCCATCTCCTCAATCTCTATTAACCTGCACAAGAACAAAGGAGTATGATAGTCCAGCTATAGGTTGGGAAATAGGTTTGAAGTTGTTTTTCATTTACTGGTACCTATCTTCCTGATTCATAAATGTATTCGAACAATAACATTATTTTAATACATTATCTAACGACTGAAAGCATAGCCTTTAATTACATCTCTATTTATACTAATAAATACACTCTGTGTTCAGAAATACATGCAGCTATTGTTTACACGGGCATCAAATGATACCGTAGTGCTGTCAGCATGTGTCAAGGCTTAAACAGAAAGGAATAAAAAAGAAAATAATGAAAAATGTTGCGGGTTTTTGTTAGGATTTTCTTTTTCTTTCTTTTTTTTCCTATCTAGGCTACAAGAGAACAAACAGAAGCAGCTACAAGCAGACAGGAAAATTGTTGAAGCACCTGGTTCTAATGCTTGCAGTAGGCCTTTATTAGATGTCATAAACTGAATGATGCATTACTCTGTGGACAACTTATAGCCTGCAAATGTTGAGGTAAAATGGAGGACAAAGAATTCTTTTAAAACAAAAAGGTTAAATGTTCCTTTTTAATCAAACAACACTTATTAGATGGAGGAATCATAACAGGCTCACAGAGATTGGAGACTATTTCTGTTACTTTTTAATGTATTTCTGTATTACCTTAATAAATTAAAAGTATTTTAATAATTCACATTTTATGTATGAGTGATTTACAGTCGATCCTATATTTCACCTGTATCAATAAACAAAGGAAAAACATTTAAAAATCCTATTGTTGATATAGGTTTGGCAACCTAATCTCAAATCTAAATAGTTGCATTAAAATCGATATAGGCAGTCAACCACCAAAAAACAAAAAGGTAATTTTTGTCTATCAGAAAATGTTTTAAAATAAGTTCTGTTTTGCATTTTAAAAGATAAAAGAATGTTTTCTAAAATGACAATTGCTGGTTGGCCACAGATTCTGGCCTTTAATCTCATGGCCTGCTCAAATTTCCCATTATGTCTGGCCAAGTCTTAGGGGGACAGAGAGGCCAAACTGTGGCCCTTTGACAGAAGTGGAGGGGGTTTGGGCATGGAGACACACAGCTGTTGCTCACAAAATGCAAGTGTTAGAAAACCTCACTACTAGGTTTGGGTTTGGGTTTGTTTTGGTTTTTTTCCTTGCTGCTAATAAAAACTTAAAGTGTTTTCTATGCTTTCTATAAACAGTGCACTTAAGTTTTATAATCTAGTATATCTTATTAAGCGTGAAGTCTGCTGATCCCTAAATTATTCATAACATGGTCCAGACTGATTAAGATTGGCTTGTTAAGGAGCACAAGAAGCAATTAAACTGACAAGGCAGTGCGGCCTTGATGTATACATTTATTATCACAAGAATACCCAAAGTGAATGCCCTTATTAAGCAATGAATTTCACCTCACTGGCCTTCTACCATTGCTGCCACAGGCAGAGAGAGCTAGGAACAACATGTCAAAAGCTAACTCTGAGGAAATGCCTATCTTCAAGTGAAACCGATTTTGTAATGAACCTTTCAGTTCACTCCTGAGGTAATAAATCCTGACTGGTGCATTAATTACTTGATAACATCCCATCAAAATGCAAATGCAGCACTTGACCCATAGGAATGGCTCACTAGCTGTTAACTCTTCAGGGTATACATAAATTGTCTGTTTTCTTTTATCAAACAGGGCATTTATTTCCATCTTGCTAGGGTGAATGTCACTCCTGCCACCCTCGGCCCCTCAGTGGCCTGACACCATCATTTGCAGAGGACTGTCACTATGTGCCGACATTCTAATTGTGCTACTTCTTTGCTTTGTACCTTTGAGGCAGAATTTCCAGCTTCCCCCCCCCTTCCTTTTCTGGAGGAATCTTGCATGTCAAGGACAAAGCTGTAATAGCGTTACAAAGAATGACCCCCACCTCTAAAGTACACTAATCTTTCTTTTCAATGGCAATACATTAAACAAGGAATTTAGTTCCTTGAAGTGATTAAATGAAAGCTGAACATATCTACGTGAACTGCTACCCAACACAGGCGAGCGTGCATGCTTTTAGTGAGAACGCCACCAAAGAGATATTTACATGTTTTAAAGACATTTCCTCAATCCCTTCATTGAGTGCTCAATTTTGACAGTCCACAAGCAAACAATATGTCAAAAAGTAAAACAAAGTGTACTTCACAACACAAATTTAGCAACAGTGAAATACGATGCATCACATGCTTTTCACTTGCCAAGAAAATAGGCTGCTTTAATTACAAAAACTATTTCCACGATAATGTTAATGAGGAGCTGCGTTTTATATTTCCCCACTCAAAATGCTAATCTACATGAGTGGGTCTGAGTCTCCCACCTGGGTCAACCTGCTTCACAGTTTTTCTATTTGTCTTGAAGGCTTGGTGAAAATCCTTAATTCAGGTTACTAGGCAACCCTGCAGGTGAGAAAATATAATGTTTGGCCTACTCCATTTTCAAATACACACAGTGGCCTAATGCCTTCCAAATAGACTGTACAAAGCATGCACTGATAATTCCCTGCTACATTTTCTAAAGGCGAGGTCACAAGAAAATTAATTGATGCTGAAAATAATGACAGGAGGAGAAGAACCACTGAGACTTGGTGTGACTGGCATGTGATGATGTTAGCAAGAATCCCAGCATGTGACTGGACAGTGTGATGAAAAATATACTTTATGTGAAGGAAAAACAAGTTACAAAACTTAATTAGTTTTTGACACTTCTTCATAAGTTATTATCTTTTCATTTGGAACACTGCCTTGGGACATCAATACACAAGAAGAACTGAAACATTCTTACTGTAAATCTGAAGGAAAAAAAGATGACTTTATATTGCTCTTCTCCTTTTACATGTCTTTTTGAATAAACAAAATATCCTCTGCAGCCTAAGGTGTACAAGCCCCTGAAGATGTTTCTGCTGAGAGCATAGAATAGACTTGTTCAATGTAATAATCCTGTTACAACTGATTATGCAGTTTCACTTTTAAAAATAAAGGGGAGGAGGACTGGAATCCAAAATGGTCACACACACACACACACACACAATAAAACAAAAGTATAGATGAAAAGCAGTTAAATTGTAGCACCTACAGCAATAATGCTTCCTGTACAGCAAATGTATTTTTAATTTTTTCCACTAAGGCTTATACCTAGAAGTAATTCACACTGATTACTAAATAACCCTTGTGAGTTGCTTTGTCTTTTGAATTTTAAAAAATACACTTGCCGTGAGCAATGAATTTCATAAACCACCAGCTCTCATGCTTGATGAATCATTCTTATTTTATGCAGTGCCATGTGATAGAGAACTGAGATAAAATATTCTATCCACAAGCTATTCAGTACAATTTATCATCAGCGGCTCACTAGTCCAGTGATAATACCTGGCTTGCAGATTGTAATGATCAGATTCTGTTTTTATTTCAAACAGGAGCGATCCAAATACCAGAGTTTTTAATTTACATACATTAGTGAGGTTCAAATGTGGCAATAGCTACAAGCAAATTCACTTGCAAACTGAATGCTCGCCTTGCATAAATGGGTTCCCTTTAGCTATTACTCACCAGTGAAGTACCCAGATAAAAATGAAAACAAAGAGGAAATAAGGGAAATCATGATACCAACACCATACCGTGCACTAGCATAATTACTGAACTACAGTGAAGGTCATGTTTATATCTGTTTTAGTAATGATTTCTTGTATTTTCCCTTTTGTATTGAAAGCATAAATGACATCTCTTTTTTTACATTATTACAGTACTGTATTCCTTACATTATGTAGTTTTCCAAAGTTTCAGCACATTATCATTAATAAAAGGGTTTTTTGGGTGTAAATTCAAACAAACGAAATACTGAAACAGCTGATAAAAACACAAGCAACTTCAAAATATCTGTAAATTACACCAGCTTGAGCATTTAATAAAAAACAATGGGCCTATAATAAAATAGCTCTTATAGCTATATCACTTTTATACTGACCACGGTATTGAGCTTCAATTCCCAGCAGCATCATTACTAGACATTTTCTGCCACCTTTCTAAATCTGAAAAGCTTCCTACATTTAGTGAAGATTAGGTAATGCTACAAGCAATCAATAACAGCTATCAATTCCATACCTTGTTTGGAAGAACAAGTTGATTAAAAGTAAGTAAAAAGGATGGTGGAATATGCTTTAAAACTATCTGATTCTTCTAACTATACTATCATGACACAAAAACTATTATTCACAGGCCAAAGAGGCAGGTCTTAGCAACAGTAAAGTTATGACTCAAAGAAACAAAAGCCAGCATATTCTAAGCTTGACACTCGCTCCTTATCTTACCACAGAAGGAAAAAAAAAAGGAAAAAAGGAAAAGGGAAGGTGCACAGAAGCACAAGTGAAAAACAGAAAAATACCATGTCAAACTCAGCTTTGATTTCCTTGGCTTTTCTCAGTTTGTGTCTAAGCTTTAATGTTCTCTACAAGTAGTCCTTGTCTCTGATTGTTCTTCCTTTCTGGACCTTTTTCCCTCAAAAAACTTCTTAAAAAAAAAAAATTGTTGGAAATTAGTAAATGCCCATTATTTACCAGTAACATAAAAAAAAAAATTGTAAAAGCAGCTATCATAAGCTCAGTTAAGACTTCACTTATTAATGGCCATGTATATTCTTCTGCACGTGTACAGTCCTTACTGTGTATGCACAAGTAACAGCCTCATAAAAGCAAATAAGCAAATATGATCTTGATTATTTAGGTCCTTTCCCCATAGTACACACTAGCGACCTTCCAGTCCCCTGAATCCAAATCCTAAAGACTGGTAAATCAACCATCTTAGAAGGATTTCTAGCCTTCCTCATAGGGCACAAAAGAAAGGAAGTCTCTGGTGAGAGAGAAGCTCTCATACAAATTCACCACATTCCCTATTTTCTTACTCTCTACCCACAGCCCACGCAGTTTCTTATCCCTCTGCTTAGAGCAACTCATTTGCCTCACTACCAGTGGTGAGAGGCAGTGAAGTGGCCAATAATCTGAAAATGTGTTTAATCTTGATTAGACAAATGACAGAGGGGAAGATGAGATCCTCCTTTTTGCCATTTGTCCACGACTGCTGAACACAGCTGCCTGCAATGCCCCTAGGACTGGCTCTGCGGCAGGTGGAAGGGACTCCTGCATCCAGGTAGCCTTTATGCTGCCTTGAGATTCTTCTCCATCTGCCCTTCTCGAGAGCTTCAGTGCAATGGGAAAATGATGGCAAGCAACTCTCATTTTAATGGGGTTTTCATAATAAAACTGTCAATCCTCAAGAAGCAGAAGTTGCTAGGCAGCGGCCCTTTAAAATTTTAATCTAACTTATGAATAGAATCACAGACCAGATATTGTTCTTCAGCAAATGGAGGGCAAAAAGCATCAGCTAAATTGCTGAAATAGCTGCCAGAAGATGCTGTTCCTATTTCTGGAGAATAAACTTCTGTAGACGTAGAAATCCACAGAAAGTCAGAAGCCCTTTCCTTCATCTAGACCTCTTTTGTGCAGTATCTTTCGGGTGAAATGAACATTTCTGAATCTAGAGTTATTTATGCTCAGAAAGGTAAAGTTCACCTTCCTGCTGCTCAGAAAAAAATCAATGCATGTGGGTAATCTAAAAGAGAATAAGGAAATTGCAATATATGATATGTAGTCAAAGGACTACTCCGAAGCACTTTATAGGCTATTATTTCAGCTCACAGACTAAATGAAATAATGCTTGATCACACTGTCATAGACTGAAGCGTCTGACCCCAACAGTCTTATCCCATGTTATAGGTCTGTATAGAAACTTGTCTAGTTTCTTGCAAATTTTGCTCAGTTTGGGCCCTGTTGTAGAACTTAAATGCACACTATTGCTTTAAATGCTGTTTGAGCACGAGAAACACTAATGCAATATTTTGCAGCTTTGATAATACTGTAATTACCTTTGTGTGATCACTTCAGAAGAGATTTCGTTGGAGATGCAGTAACTTTACGGTATTTCTAAGACTCCAATCTGGCTCAAAGTCACTTCAGTAAAAATAATCCTAACTAGAATTGAAATTACAAAGACCAAGATGCATGGAAAAGCAAATCAGAATTAGAACCAAATTTTTCCTTTTCTTTCTTTTTGCTTTGAGGGAGGTGCAAGACAAGCAGGAAGAATTACTTCTTGTCTACAGAAAAAGGACAAAACTCGAGCCTCAAACTAATAGTTGAATTGTTTATGGTTAAACAGCGTTCAAAAATACTACGTATTCATGATACCTATGCCTTGACAAACTGATCATCAGCACAGTCTACCTTGTTGCAAGTTTTAGATCCTCTTGTAAGCTCAGAAATGTACTTACAGTGAAAGCAATTTCTGCTGCAGTAGCATAAAGCATGTTTCTGTGCTGCAGCATGTGACACCGGCTGATAATAAAGGAATGTGATGTGAGACCGTGCAACTTTTACAGCAATTTCAATTGCTTTAAATAATTTTTAAAATAAAAATAAAATAAAATGAGAGAGAGAGAGAAAGAGTTCTAGCTTAAGAAGTGGTTATATTCTGGCATGACGCTTTCTCAGTGGAATGTTACTAAACAAATAGGAAAATTAAGGCGATTCTGTGGAACTATATAATGCTGACATCTGATGCAATGAGTACAATTTCCAGTAAAACAGATAAAAAATGCTGTGCCAAAAGCACTGTAAAATGCTTCTCATGTGATAGGGAATTTCTGCTAGGAGATGGGGGATGGGATGAAGAACGGTGAGAGAAAGGAAGGAGACAGAAAAAAGGAGCTCATTTGACTCTGGACTTGAGTTTGTTCTTCATGAAATAAGTGATAAAATTCCACTAAAGTCAACAGCACCAGAACAGATCCTGTAAGATGAGTGATATTTTAAATAATCAGATACTTCTAGTCAGGGCAAAAACCACTCTACACTTCGTTATCACACTCTTTATTTTTCTGAATATCTGACTGCTTTGCTGTCTGTCATTTTCTCCACGACAAATCAACACAGTAAAGGCCTAAAACAGCTCGTGCAAGACTGAAGGATATAATAGCCAACCTCCCTGATTTTCCTACATTTAGAGGAGCAAAGAATCTGACAAATAATCCCCACTGCCATTGTGCGGCCGTTACACTGTCCTGCGAGCCTGGACAAGTTATTAGGTCAGACACTAACTTCCTAAGTAGAAAAATGATGTGGTCGCCTTTGTCCTCTCTGCAGTAATGGCTGGAGTCAGTACTAATTAAGGCCCTGCGGCAGTGTGGTACGAGAGAGGTCAGAGACTTCTTTCTGACACCTAAACAGTGCTCAGCTCAAAGGAACTGCCCCTAATCTGAAATGATGTGATGTAGAGCTGGCCTTTCAGCTTCACTGTATATTTAAAGGAAAATGACAGTTAATGACAGGGGTGTCAAAAATGAGCAGATGGAGAGGCTAAGGAAAACATGGCTCTATGGTAAAATTTACTTACAGTTCATCACTGTGCTTAGAATTAGAGGTTACTGCACAAATGTAGAAGGCTTGAATACCTTTCCATTATTTTTTTGAAGAAGAAAAAAGATTTGCCTTATGCACATAGCTTGAAGAAAGTCTGTTGACAAGGTAGACTTATTTTTCCATTGTTACACAAAAATCAGTACATACATATCCCCACACAGCCTATACTATTTTAGTTTTTCTGTTATCAAAACAAAATATGAAAATAATAATAACAATATTTAATCTCATTCAGTAGATTACTACTTTCCATTTTATCTTGTTGGGAGTAACCATTGCAGTAATTAATCTTCTAGTCATTTTCTTTCTCCCCTTCAGGCATGGAACTTGGGAAACAAAAGCAATATTCAAAACAGAAACCAAGATTTATTGTCAGTTAGTCATAATAGACACCTGCACAGATTACTAATTACAACAAAACCATAAGGTCTGCTGGCACAAATCCTTTCCCATTCTCTCTTTTCATCCACCCCTAGTGACACACCTGCAAGCCTTTAATTGATGTATTTATCTCAGGAGCCCTTGTTAGCATTGCATTATAGCATCGCCATTCACGATGCTATAGTTAAGGTTCGGTCAGCATTTCCACTGTTGAGGCTTCCCTCCCTCCTTCCTTCATTTTCCTCTCTCCCCTCCAACCCCCTTCTCCCAGGCTTTTTTAGGAAATTTGCTCCAGGCTAAAAGTTGAGTAGTGAGGTCTCAGTCCAGGCTCGTATGATTCTTTTAATCAAACTAGAAAGAGAATTGTTTTGGAATGTTTTAAAATTATGTTCAAAATGCAAAAAGAAACAACAAAAAATCCACAAATTTTTTCAAGGCTTACATAGTTGAACCATATCTTTGATGTATTTTAAAATAATAAAAATTTAGCAAATAATTAGCCCACCACAGGGAATTGTAACATCTGGTATTTCCCTGGAAAGTCAAAAGGAATGAGATCCATAATAACTAAAAAAGAGGTTTTCAAGCAAGCACTGTAATGGATTCTCATAAAATATACTAGTAAACATTCAGAACATGAATGTGAAGTAATTATTATCACACAGAGCATAGATAATGTAATTTCTGTCCCCAAATGATGTATATTATTTAGTATTTTTGCTTTACAATAGTAAGCAGTTCCTATCCATATGTTCCAGAGGATTTATTTGAATTATTTGTGTACAACTGCTCAATATTCTTACCTCTTCTAAACGAATTTGAAAAAATAATGTTTAATGATATTGTAGAGCTGCCATTACAAATACCAAAGGTGACATTTATCTATATAAATCTATCTCTATATGTATAAAGCCAGAAGGACAGTCATTTCAATCCATAGGTCTGCCTAATATAGAAGGGGGAAAAGATAAAGAACAGGGAGAAATTAAGGGAATTCAGTTTGTCTCAGTCTGCCATGCGTCTTCTGACAGAGACAGAGCTTAAGAAACAGTTTCTTCTGCGTGGATTCTCCCTACACAGCCCAGGCCTCAGTTCAGCAATGTATTTAAAGACTGAAGGACATGAAATCAGGATACTGTTTCATATTTCTTGTTGACGTGGGCCTGGCCCAGCCTATCCAGGAGAAGCATTTCTGTTCCCATCAGGACCTTTCTCCACAAGGCCCATTAGAATTTGACTTTGCTGCAACAACAGCAACAAAACCCATGAAAAATTCAACCAACCAAATACCAACCCAAAACAAGTCAACTAGCTTCAATGTGACTCTTAATTTTGCCTAGCCAATAAATTCTAATTCAAAGATTAATTTTGACCAGTGAGTACACGACCCAGATTTAGGGTAGTTCAGATTGGTTTTGGTTTATATTATGTTTAGAAGATATCCATTGAAATCAAATCCTCTTCTCCTGCCAGAGCAATTTGTCCTACAGGAAGACTCCATAGCAAGGACATGTGGACACTTCTGCAGCACTCCACCTGGACTAGGTAGCTACAAATTGACCCGGGCCTTGATAAGTGTCATGTTGCCCATGAGCAATGATCACTCTGGTTCACTGAACTTCACTTCTGCCTTCTTTTTCAAAGAGTATAGCCGATTCCCCCTTCCTAATGAGCAGGGGTAACTCCAGCAGAGAAGAGTTTGGCCATAAGGATGTAAGCCTTTATCTGTAAGGCATTTTTGGATTGGACAGTTGAGTTTCCTGGGATTTATGTGGACTTGAGAAGAATTTCTTGGATCTTACAGCCCCCTGTACCTCTACCTCTCCACACAGGTCCTACTCTGAGGCTGCAATGTGTTTTGCATATTTTCTGTTTTATAAACCAGTATTATTCCACAGGCCTGACTCAAGTTAGGCCCTGCAGCTCTTTTTGCAATCTGAGCCTGGACATACCCTACAAACAGCTGTTCTTGCTCCAAAACATATTGCTTAGAAAAAAAGCATTAGATAAAATATTTTAGAACAACCAGCACCCAACACAGATCCAGAATAACCACATTTCTGCTATTTCACAATTATCCAGACGTGTCTATTTTTCCTCTGACATCCTCATTCCCAGCAGCTTTTGGAACCCAAGTCACACTTTCCCTTTTCCTACCGTCCCTCCTGAGACATTCTCCATTATTAAACTCTGTAGGTATTCTTTGTTCTCCCATGCTCACAGCTTAAGCCTGGTCTGCTGAAAACTAGATGTCTGGAAAACTTGCCAGAAGCTGGGATGCTATGCCAGGGAAGCATGACTATATGCTTGACCTCTTCCTCTGTTCATTCCCTCAGCCTCTGCTACTGGCGGCTGTCAGGTTCCTATTACAAAACCATCTAGTAGTGCCAGCACTGTCCCGTAACCACAAGTATTAGCTAGTAAAGAACAATACGAGCCCATTTTTAAAATTTCTGCCTGTGTTTAGTCATATCTGTTGACTGAAAGTCAACATATCCAAACATTTAATCTCATCTCAGTAACCAGATGAACACACAGTTTCCATGAATAATAATGATCTTGAGGGCACCTCAGAATCCACCGAATGGCTAAATTCAGTATTTAATCATGGAATACGAGCTGGTATCTAAATATGCATGAGTTGGAATATAAATTTGGGTTAAATAATTGTCCAATAGCAGATGTATCCATATGCTCTGAAGTAGGTCAGCCATCTCTGTACTGTCCATGGCTGATGCAGACGTGACCCAAAACAGATGGGATTCTTCACAGAGAAAGACACTTGACATGTTTCACCTAGAACTGAATTTCACTTCTCTTGCAAACAAGGAAGTAAAATTTTGGGTACTGTTGGAAGTTGAGTGCTCCTAGAAGACCTACTAATTCACTTCTAGAAATGGGAAGCATTTAGAAATGCATTATTCTCTTTCAGATTAAATTCACTACTTCACCAATTGCCACAGCAAAGCCTATGCACCAGTTAAAATCCATTTTAGCCGCATTTTGAGGGCTTAAGTGAGGCTTACATGATGCCTAGGTTTTGTGCTAGTCTTCCACAGAGAGGATGAGTCTTACCCTTATGTAAACTAATCAGTTTTGATGTTCTCTCTTCCATTTAAAATCCGTGAATTATTAATCTTTGTGTGTACAGTAACTTCTTGAAGCATATTTTATATGCAAATTCATATTAACATCATAGAAACATCTATAATACAGACTGAAATAAATTATGAGGTATTGTGTAAGGGATCCTAGCCATTAGGACCTATCAAGTCAAAAATTCAATGAAATTTTAAAAAAAATGTATTATGCCCCTTAAACACATATTTACATAATAGACTGTAATGGCTCAGAAAAAAATCTCTTACAGCATGTAAATAATGCATGTTTTTAGATTTGTCTAAATACATATGCACATGTATTTACATATTAACATGACAGGTTGCAAAGATACTAAATTAACTGGTTTGCATGGTCTTGTGTTCTACATGAGTGTTTTTGAACACTTAGAAGAGAAAAAATTAAATCACGGATACGTACCTTATATTCAAGCAAAGAACCTATTTCCTATTCCTCCTGAAAAACTTAGAATTTATGCTCAATTTCAAATCAATATTCTTAGGCTTTCCAATAATTTATTGTAGACATTTTTAATTCAAGATCTTCATAGTACCTACATGTTGACATACTACCAGCAACTCCACTAATCTACAACAAGAGGAGATGGTAGCATTTGCAGGTAAGAAATTCAGATTTAAACCCTGACATAAATTTTAACTGGCAATAGATTTTGTGAGTTGAGTTATAAAAGGTGGAAGATTGATGATTAAGTTGAATAGATATTCTGAAAATGTTGACCTTGCAAAAGCCGTAAGTTTGTGAGAACACATCTACTGCCTGTCACACCGCTTCAACATCACTTGTGTCTCATCAAAGTTTATACTTCTAATTCAGAAACCTAGAAACACTGGAATGTACATAATGTTTAGCTGAATGAGTAGCGACATGGAAGCCATTATAAACTCTTTAGTGAGCAGAAATTATTTGCATATTAAAGCATCTGAAGCGAGCCCTCTTTGCTTCTAGCCACTTCAACAGATATTCAGATCCCACGTCATCTAGCAGGTAGCTGGATAGATCAGAGACAGGCAGAAGAACCTACTGTGACCCAGCCTACAAGTCTACACAAGATTGTCTCAAAAGCACAAATTAATACTTCCTATTGACTGCAAGTGTTGGTGCACCACTTTAGATGATGTCCTACAGACTGATAGGAAGTTTATAGTATTCCGTGATGATAAAAAATCCACTCCTCATACCGTTAGTCCACTGAAAGTCTATTTGAAATAAAAATTTTAGTGACAGTCTAGTATGTTAATGTCCATAATCATTGTAAATTATAACTGTCAGTGGTCACAAACCTATCCTATGAAAACATATTTAGCCTTACATTACTGCTCTCAGAGAAGAAGACTATTCATAGGAAACTAAAGTACTATGGGGATTATAACATATATTCTAAAAATAGAATGTTTTGGGATTGTTTTTTATTCTTTTTTTTCCCCCTAAATGGAATATTTCCATATAAAGCACGGTGAGCAGAATTTTTCACTCAGTTTCCATTGTTGAAATTATACCAGTCTCAATTTAGAGTTAGTGAAGATGTGCATAGTGATTTTAATTCTGAATGGAACACTGCAAGATACCAGGAAAGCAATAGTTTTAGTCTACAAATAATAGCACCTAACCACAGAGGAGAAAACGTACCCTCCCTCCTTAAATATATAGCAAAAATAATGCTGAAATTGCAGGCGGTTGCTTATCTTTATGATCTGGCCAGTGTGCCTCATTTTCATTTTCTCTCACACAAAGACAGATTGAATGCGTAAAGACAGTTTCTTACAGTTTGAAAAGAGGAACAAAAGGAAGCTATATTATAAATTAATATGAGAAGTCAAAGATTTGTTGACTCAAGCTGCGTTAAGAAATATGTAATTTTGGACTCGCTTTTTAGGAAACTGCAATCGCATCAAAATGTCTTTTATTTAAAAAGCAATATTCAGGTTTTTGGTTTTGCCAACGTGCACAAAGATGAGACATGCTATGGACATTAATTTTTGCTTGCTTATCTTACATTGTGTCAACTTATATTCACAATCCCATATTTCCACAATTGTTCACAATTTGAAAGAGCAATGGAGAAAGGGGAAAGTAAAATGAATATAAAAGACACATTTAATTAAAGAGCTCATTTGATTATTCACTTTTTAGAAATACTTGGTGACAAATCTCCTGTATTATAAAACATATATTTTGCCAAGAAAAGTGAATCAAAATGATGATGTCAGCACAAAGAATGCATTGAAATACATAAAAATATTTGTCTGTGAGTGTAAGGACTCAGAACTGAAATTCCAAACCCTACGTGTTATATAGCTTACTTAGGTTTAGCCATTTTTGGGGGGTTGGGTAGGGGAAGTCTTTTTTGTTTCGGGGGTTTTTTTTGTTTGTTTCTTGTGATTTCTTTTTTTAGGGTATGTGTGGTTTTTTCTGAATTATAAGTAATCATATGGTTCCTTGGAAAATTAAAAAAAAAAACAAAACAAAACAAAATCAACAAAACAACAGGCCACAGACTTTAAGTCTGTAACTAAAACTACTGTATTACTGTATTCCTTCTGTATGTTCTAACTGCCCTCCAAATAATTACAGAGTGGAGACTTGGCTGTCATTCATGTGTATCTATTCCATTGTGTGAAGAGAGAAAGAAAATGGTTGCCCATACATTAGCACATCACCCATGGCTAGTGCAATGACAAGATAGATTAGGATGTATATTAAATCTCACACATGACTGCCTTTCTGTATCAAGGTAAAAAATACTTGCTCTTACATACATTAGGGACTAGTGTTGGGCTGACATCTACATTAATATTGGCAGCATATCAACATTTTTTACATTAACTGAGTCAATAACTAGGCTAAACCTGGTAAAATTTAGATAACAAAAATGAAAAAATATCTAGCAAGCAGCATTAGATTCTTGTATCTAAGAAAAGAAAATTAACCCCCAAATACTACATTGCTTTTCTGAATTATCAATCCTACAGCAATACATCAACCAGTGTATACAGCTGTGACTTGGTAATCCAATCTCATTTGTCAAACAAGAATTCTAGCAGATAAGGAATGCTTCTAGGAAAAGAAAACCCTGCACAGACAATAACATAAATATTATATACATAGGAGGCTGATTATAAAAAGCTGGATTAGCATCATTGTATTACTTCACCTCCTAAACATTACTTTCACAGACGTGATGAAATTGTCAGGCAGTAATCCCACTTCCACAATAGCTGCTTGCGACAAATGCACACAAAACCTGCACAAACGCAAGACTATTTTCCTATTTTGCAGGGGAGTTAAAATGTTTATTTGTATTTTCCATGTTAAAAAACCTTTAAGTCAAAACCACTATGTAGGTTAGCTTAGGAAAGAGATTTCATTATTTACCTTTGCTGTAAAATCTCCAGTAAATGAGCAGTCGCTTCTCATTCAAAGCCAATGTCTTGGTTTCATTAATAATTAAACATTGTTTTCCAATGATATCTAGCTATTTTATGCTCTTGTCTTTGAAATATATTATCTTCCAAATGAAGCTCAAAAAAATACTGGCAATGTTTTTAAGGTGCCACACATTTTATAAGCATGCATATGAATGCTGGGAGATAAAAATGTTCATTCTCTCAGATTCACTGGACTCACAGTGAAAGGAGAGAAATGCTAGGAAATCAATACACAAAAACTTTTGTAACCAGCATCCACTGGCCAAAAACTGATACGTAAATGTTCATAATTTCAATCTTAGCAATTTGGTTGCTACAGTTGGAAGCATCACAGAGTATTATTACTCGGCTGAAATAAAAGCATGAGGCAGCCATGCAAAGTTTTTAGATTTTAAACTCAAAAAGGAGCAACGTTTCAAGTGTCATGCATCTCAGAACTCATAGAAGCTTTTGTTTAACCATCCTTCTCACTGAAGCCTACCTTTCCCCTCTGTTTTAGTGTACTGTGGAAGATGATGAGGGTTAAAGCGATGTTCTTGACAATATTTACCTCCAAATGATCCCATCTTTCATTTATTCAAGTCCTTGAGAACAGGGATGAAACAGGCCATGAAAAACCTAAGCTTATGGACCTGAGCTCTTCCATCAGGCAATATTACAGGTAAACAATGGGCAGGAAGAAGAGGCCTCTCTCTACTGCTCTGCTAATGCTCTTCTAGACTCTTCCAGCTAAACATATAAAAGAAAGAGATGCAGAGAAATGCCTGGAATGGAACGGAACTATCATTCTAGTGCTTAAGATGTTGACAGCATCCAAGCTGATTAATTAATACCAGTAAAGCCCAATGAAAAAGGTTAAAAGAACACTTTAACACGCAGTGATATTATTGTGATCATTAGGATGGCATATTTCTGTCTTTGCTAATGAATCTTCTTTTATCAGCTCAATAAACTAATGTAGGAGTGCAATTTTTCAATTACATTTTCATAAACAGATGGCAGAATTTAATAAATTAATGTTTATAATAATGGTACAGTTATGAGGCTTGTACTTTTATGTATTTTGCTCTGGAGCTTTTAATACTAAATCCCAATAATGCCAATCTCCTTATTACAGAGTAGCTTCATGTTCCTAGGTTGCTGTATAATGATCTCTGATCTTTCACTGTAAAGATATGGGTGACTGTAGGTAGCAAGTTTAATTTATTAAATAACAGAGATATTAATCTGTTTGTCAAATTTCATAGACATTTTAACAAAAGCTTAACCTCCCTGATGATTATTCTTCCGAACTAAAACACACTGTTGCAGGGCAGAAATGACACTTAAGTGCTATTGCAGAATGCATCTTTTGTTCCTAAATTTTATTTCTAACAGGGGCTAAATGATGCCCCATTTAAAACGTTTTCAATTCGCAGAGTCCACATGTGGCCACATCCTAGGATTGCCAGACACAGTGTATGTTTCAGAAAGCTAAACCTCATAAATCTCCAGAAATTCCTCACATCT
>VZTF01004030.1:2804629-2852129 GCA_013397755.1 Cnemophilus loriae
ACTAAGGTACTTCCATTTCACAGGCACAACAAATATATTCCAAAAATAAGAATGGCAACATACTGCAAAAATAATCACTTTATTGGTGAGAGTTCAGTACAACTCCAGGAGTCTTTCTAATACATTAGGCTGGGCTGCTTTTTCCTTCAGATATCAAATGGTACAGGTGGTTTTTATTTGGACTAAGATTAGTTAGATTACAGCTGGTATCCTGAAATTCTTGCGGACAATAGTTTCTGTATTGGATCAAACGTTGATTTCTACTTTCCTCTGCCCCTTGTTCCCCCTCCATCTTCTCCACCCCATTTTTAACATCTGAAAGTGGTTACTAACAAACTGGTAGGTGAATCTTTCCAACACTATGGAGACATGACACATCTAGTATATTTTTGCAAACTCCTACAGGCTCCTTTTTCTCTTCCCCCTTCTCTGTTTTTGTGTCAGCTTGATGTGGTGAATTAAATACCAATCGAAGGAAAAGTTACAAGTCTGTAGCTGTATTTTCCCCCACTGTTCCCTAAGCCACAGTAAAAAAGAACATGTCAGCCCAAGCACCTGTATGTTATGGTTCATCACCTGTGAAAACAAACATCATAATTAGCCTCATCAAAACTCTTGAAAAGTGTTCAAAGGAAGAGACTCGTGAGTACCTTAAGCTCTCTATCCTTTCCTCCAGTATATATATACACATATCTAAAAAATATACCTAAGCCTTGACCTATACACAAGCAAGGCTCTTCTGTGCCAGTCAGACCGCATGTCACCTCATAACGTACAGAAAGGAAAAGGCTACCCAGAATATTGCCTTCTTCACCACCTTAGATATACGGATTTGCCTAAGGCCATGGGAAAGGGATGGGGCATGGGGGACATTCTCACAATGTAACACACACTTGGTAGAATGGGAGATGAACTTAAACTCCTTTTTTTTTTCCTTATGTAAATCAAGTAACTATTTAGTCCAACTAATATTCAACTGATATTATTTCTAGAATTTAATTCTGTGTTTATTAATAAAGCACACGTCAACTCACAAAATAGCCCGTCTCCTTGCACCGCAAACAGAGCTTTACTTTCCTTATAGGGTACTTGTGGGACATTCTTATACCAGTTGGTCCATAATGAATAAAAATTACATTAATATAAAGGAGCAAGGAGAACGTGAAAGCCACATTTCATTTTGTTTAAATCCAGCACTGTCCAGGGCAGAATATTGTTCCTTGTAACTCAAGACTTGTGAAAAACAGCAGGCTCTGCCACTCAGCTTGTCTCATCAGCTGTGAGTTTTAATTTGAAGCACTTTTGCAATAAACTTACTTTTTTGCCAGCCCATCCTCACTAAAGTTGCACCACCTAAAGCATTCAGCCATCGCTCTACCCCCGCAAGCTAGCCAAGCATATCAAGTGTGCCTGCAACACTCACAGCCTAATGAACAATGCACAAAAACAAAAGTAACAGCAAGACTCCTATTATCTGATCTTCCGTAAAACACAAAAACTGCCTACTCTGGTACAGAGGAAGTGCCAGTAAGCCTGCAGGTGTGAGCCAGTTAAAAGAAAAGGCTTTGGCTAAATAGATTCTTTGATTGCCAGGGATTAGAGTCATGGCACCAGTGGTAACACACATCTTTTCCTTTAATTTACAAAATTTTCTCACGAGTTTGCAAGAGTTCACCCCATCAGGGGCTTTTTGAGGCCATTGAAATGTCTTAAGTTTTAATTAAGTTGGAGTTGTCAGAAGAAAGCTTTTTTGGCACAGAGTCAGGGTCATTAATTACTGCTATCTTTGTTTCTTTCAGAAAAAAGAGCTCTACTGACTTGTTGGGTTACTTACATAGCCTACATTTTCTATCCTGCAGTCCTTATTCACCTCCAAGCAAGGCTTGATTAAGCAGTTTACCAATTACTTCCATCAATCTGGTTTACAAGTCCTGTGGGTAATCGTAACTTCAGAAGCTTTTCTCTCTGCTGATTCGAGGTACAGTAGTAATGAAAGCAGCATTACTGTTAGAACCACACAGCATTTTAAATTTCTAGATTTTCCACCCAAAATGATACTTGAATCACATTCCTGATTTTATCTTTAAGTACACATCCTCTTATATGCTTTTTGCTGGATGGCCAGTTATCAGCAGACACCAGCTATGCTGCATAAAACTAAGAAGAATAAACATAATTTCCTTGCTGTCTTGCAATTCTGGGGTTAAAGTTTATGTTTTTTATCACTCAAATACCTCTGAAAAAGGTTGCATTCAAATCAAAGGACATGGTATCTGCATTAGATAATAGTAAAAAGCTTTACTGTTAGGTGCCACTTATCAAAAAATTTAAAAGTCTAGAATAATAAGCTGAAATTGCTATCCCATAACAATTATTCACTGGCCTAAGTAAAGGCTAATCTGTAGGCATCATTTTTACCAGATGCATTCACATTATAAAAAAGCCAACACCTTAACTGGCACTAATTTGCTGCTTCATCAGAGTTTGAGATATGGCGAATGCACTGACTCCCTCCCTCCTAGAGATAATGGCCTCAGTGTGAAATACAGTATTATACAGCGACATTCTATCTATCCCTTCCATAGATAAAGGGAAGATTCTGGGTTCTAAGTTCGTCCATTCTTTGCCACTGGTGGTCACTAATTTCCTATGTATACACAACAAATATTCCTCTAAAATACACCAGAGTTTGATAGTCATATAGTTTCACATGCCTAGTAAAATCTTGTGTTTAGCCAAAGTGTTTCGCATAAATACCATTGCTATTATTAGACAGCTTGTTCTTTCTAAGTACACTGCTTGTTCATTTAAATGAAGTTTGTTTTATCAAAATCCTCAAATTCCTTGAAGCCTGCAAAAGGCCTATGTCAAACTACATTTTTTTTTACTGTTTTTAATAAAAACAGTGGCAAAATAATGTTTTTCCAGAAACTCTGACTCGGATTTCTGATTTATAGAGTATACTTTACCATTCTGAGCTACTCAGCTCAGCAAGTGGTTGCTCAGAGACTGCAAGACTTGAAATGTCTGTGGCATAGTATAAATTATTTTGATCCTCCCTTGGGTATTTACTTAATTTCTCACCCATTTACTGTACTTCGCATAAAATGGCAGAAGCAAGATAGAAACTATTAGAAAGCTGGAAATACTACCAAGAATGTTAACCAGCTCTAGAAAGTTAGGATACCTGCAACAGAGGCAATCTGCTGATAAAGAAACTGCTGTGCATTATGTTTCTGTCTGTTACCTCTGTTTTCCTAAATCCGACATCCAAAGTAGCAATCCCACAGATATTGCAGCAGATACTTATTTAATAAAATATTAGAAGTGATTCAACAAGGAGATTACAAAACTGTGTTGAACCTTCTTATAAAATAGCCATCTTCTCTATTTGCAGCTTTTTTTTTCCTAACAAAACAACACAGAATTGCATTGATCTTTGTTACTGTTTTCATTTTTTTTCACCTTATTTAAAATCATCTTTATCACCAAAAGCTTTCTAGCCGCTTATGTCTGCAGGATGCATCTATATACAGATACACAGCTGTCATCATATCTCTGAATCCTTTCTTTCCACACACAATCCCACTGTCACCGGCTCCGCCAGTGCAGACCTGCAACTTGTTGATGAAGTGCTCTTGAAATGGAACGCTGGAAGAACCTAACCTCAGGGACTTGCTCTCCCACCGTTATGTTTTTCAGGCTGCATCTACCCCCAGCGTAGTTATGGTACCTGCACCTACAACACTGTGAATGGACACTAAAACTTGGGCTGTTTTCTCTCTTCTTCAGTAAGGACTTGACCCAGCCTTTTTGGAACTCCAGCTTACTTTTTTTTTTCCTTCTGTAGTTCTGGATCTTTAAAATCCATCTCTCTCTTTAAATAAATACACACAGAAATAAATATGCTGATAAGAAAAGACCTACGAGGCTGCCGCTGTCAAAAAGCCTGTTTAAGAGGCTTACTTGTTTTATTCTACAGCTAACTGCAATTCCAACCCTTTTTAGCCGTGATGAGAAATAGGAAACTTTAATAGCCTAGTTCTGGTCTTAAATGCTGTGTGTGTGCACCAGCATATATGTTTTAAAAATTGGAAACCTTTACATGAACACAGTACATCAAAAGCTGTTTTAACAAGCTGATTTAACAAGGTATTAAGATGCGTATTCAACCGAGGAGGTGGAGACTCAAATTCTGTAAATTTACAAACACAAATGTAGCACAAGTACTGTTAAAAAAAAATGAAGAGCTTGTACATCCTTTCTGAATATTCATCTAAATTTATACTTTTGACTGTGAGCTTAGTCCTTTATCTATAACCCTCAATTTGATTGTTAGAGAAAACAAGTAACTACTGCTTCATTCAATATTGCTTGAACATATTGGGTTATTCCCGTGCAATTTTGGTCCTTTGCATGATTTTAGCTTATTTAAGCTAAAAAAAACCTTAATATAACAATATAACCAGCCTACTTGACCTGAAGAGTCTCTGTCTTAATAAGTGCATGGCTAATATATCTAAGTAAGGGTAAAAGAAAAAACTCAAACATGTTACAGTACCAATAGACTAGTAGAACGTCTTAAATGAAATATTTATTTCACTATGAAATTCCATTTCTGTTCTTTATCAAGCAACAATTTATAAGACTTTGAGACAGGTTCATCTACCAGTAGAAAAATGATCAGTACTAGAGAGAGCATTTATCTGTATTGACAACTTTGCTGAAGGTCAACAAACAAGTATATTTCTGTGTTGATATTAAGGGATTCTTTCATAAAGTAAAAGAGAGAGCAGTAGATACTTTCATTTTAATAAAAATGAATTTTCAATGGCATTAGTAACTAAAAATCTCAGTTGGTTCCTTCTATATTAGAAACATTACTGAAATACATATTTCTCCATTTATTCCTTCTCAATATGTCAATATACGTATTTATGTTCTGCAGTAGTTGGTGTGACATGAAAAATTGTAATGGATAACATCCACATATTCCCTGTTCTGTGAAGGACGCAGGTGAGGGAGATACGGTTCTCTAGCAGCCTGTTTGTATCAGCTCTAGGTAATAAACACACATTTGGATATAAGAAATAGAACACTGGCAAAAAAGCTGAGGCTAGGACTCGACTGACTTTCGAGAATCACCAAAAGCAGAGAAAACCAGCTGGATACAAATCAAAAGGCCTGCAGCACCCACACATGCCTGGAGCAACAGCTGTACTTATAGAAGGACTCAGCGACTGTTTCATCGTTTTGCACCTGATTTCAGAAGTCACTTTTCCAAAAGACAATATTTCCTGTATTTCTGCTTCTGCCAAGGACAGCCCTCTTCTACAAAAGCAGACTTAGGTAAAAGGGTAAGTCAAGAGACCTATACAAATTACAGAGTAAGTTACCAAGTTTCACTAATCAAATACTTTAAATTGGGCATACATATTAGTATAAAGATAGATAGATAGATTTACACACATATGATGTGACCTTTGATTGAGTGGCTGAAAAATACTCAGACTGCAAATGTCCAAAAATCTAAGCATACAGGTAAGGACAAGTGTGTTTTAAAATGGTCTTTCCTTCTTGTTAGACTTCTTTCAGCTACTGTGTCAGAAAAGGAAACTAACACATCCTGCTACAGATCACCTTGCAATGAACTGAACCACTTGGGCTAGGGGCAGTTTATTATGGTTAATTTGGTGCCAAGATGTCATGGTTAATGAAATACCTGACCCAGAAAAATATGAAATTAACATGTTTGGTGTGCAAAGATACTTGGTCGAACAATAACTACTGTTCATTTTACTTGCCTTATATGGAAACATGAAAATTAAAGCTGAAAAAGACAGCAGCATTCATCCATCCGTGCAGAATGGCTTCCTATTATATGCTTCAAAATTCATTGTCCAGTCTCATTTCACTATTAGAGAGCTTCCAATTACTATACCTATTCATATCTATTATTGTTTTATGACATGCCTAAAGCTGTGTGTGGTATTATATCTTATCACAGTCTGTAGAAAGGGGGTCTATCCCATTTCTAGTCTATAACATGATGCAAGCAAGAACAAAACTGTTGGTTGGGGGGCGGCCAGTTGTATCATATTGCAAACTCGTACCAAATTTTCTGCCCACTATCACCTCTGCCTTTTTTTCAACATCAGTTCTTTACAAGAATCTTTCTCCTTCTGAATACCTGTGTTTTGCATTATTATTTCAGCAGATGTATCAGATTCCATTTGCCAGGTTGAATCCCATTTTGTGATTTCCTCACCATATTTCTAACCTGTCCTCACTTTTTATATCTTTGCACTCTGTCCTCACTAGTGTTGGCAACACCTTCCAGTTTTTGTACAACCTGCAGATTTAATAAATGGTCTGTTTACCTCCCCTTCCTTAATCACATGATCAATAAATTAAGTATGCCACTCACAACTGCGGAAGGCCTCTAGAAACCTTACTCCATCCCCAAAATACAACTTGAACTCCTGCAACCAAATGACAAATTCACATGGCAATATGGGCACATCCATGGTCATTTCAACTGCCCAAAACCTTTTCCAAAATTCTGTATCTATCCCTTCATTTAAGCAAAGATCTGTGAGGCTGCTTCCTCCATATTATTTTTTTTTATTAAATCACAGTTTCCAAGTATTTTTGCCTGACTTTCTGCACTTAAACTCATTTATTCCCCTCACTACATCATACTCTCTGGAAACTGCATTCCTGTGTTTCCTCAGGAAGTGGTCCAAGGTTCACTTGGACCTCCAGCAACCATGTTCTCCTCCATGTTTCTCAAAGAGCTGGAAAAAGTGGAGGGAGTTCCACTAGATGGCATGGTCTCTCCTTCTTCCTGACACCTCAGAACCCCCCGGGTACCCCCTCTTGAGACCAGGGACTAGGAAAAGAGAGAGACTGAGACAATCCACCTAGGAAGTCTATGGGAAAGCAAGTCCAGAAGACCACTTCTGTTATTTATTTTCATGTTCACTTTTGTTTCCATACTGTGTGTGTGCACAGCCCAGGAACAAACTATGGCCAAGAAGAGCTCCATCTTATCATCTCCACATGAGGCAGTCAGAGGGGTGAGGCAAGTAGCACCTGGCTCGATATTCTTGGCCTCCTGAAAATGCCTTTGGGCTTAGCAAGTGGAGACAAGAGAAACCATGGGGTAGAACCTTCAGTGTCAGAGCAATAATATTTGTTACCTTGTTTCTTAATCATTGTTATTACTTCAGACAGACCACAAACCTTTATGCAATCCTGAAGATACGTACACATAGAGAATGAACAAAAAAAAAAAAAAACCCAACCCTGTATTCCTACTCTTCTCATCCTTCTGACCACTCTACTTTTAGGTCATCTTCGACTAAGGCATATCAAGTAGAAAATGAAATTGTTTTGGGGTAAAGATTGTTTCTTGCAGCTTCAGTAAAGTTCCTATCACACCACTAGGCTTTATAAACAACAACAGGCAGCCCTATGGTAATCACCAGAATTACTCTTTTTTTTTTTTCTTTTATTAAAGATTGGTATTAGATTTGCTTTTTCCCAATCCTATGATAATTCCTCAATTGTACTTTACTTTTCAGAAATAATTACTAGTGATTATGTAAATTCATTATCTATGTCTCTTAAGACCATACCATGCCTATCATCCAGACCTGCTGATTTATTTTATTCCATTTTTTTCTAAGTATTGCCTTACTCTTTTTTTATCAACAACTATTTTGAAAAGGTCTTAATTACCTGAGCTATTATGTCCTTACTCCTTTTATTTTTCTTGTCAAAGACTGATTTTGAAAGTAGCTCAGTGCATCAGCCATTTCAGAACCAGCTTTCATTGTCACCCTCTTCATTTATTATTGAGCTTAGTTTTTCATTCCATTATTTCTTTTTTTCTCCAATATATTTGAAATGCTATTCTTATTTCCCCTGGCTCCTTTGGCTAGTATTAACTCATTCTGCTTTTGCATTTCTTTTAAGTTTTCCAAGTCTTAAAAGAGTTTTAATTTTCCTGGTTGTTTCCATCTTTCATTTTTGCCTTGGGAGAGATCTGGCTTCCACAGATCTTTGAGCAGCCCCTACTACACCAACTTCTCCTTATCCCATATATTTTCACATTTCTCAAAGCCATAGTTTAGTGCCTTTTAGAGAGGCAAGTCACAGCTGGAAAATATGATTGGGAATATCTGATGGCTATTTTCAATTCTGATTGAGCTGTAAAACATAATAAATGATTTTACAATCCTGTGACTCAGTTTCTCCATCAATGCAACCTGTATATTATCTATGTCTTCAGAGGACTGTGCTAACACTTATTTAATATGAATATATCCTCTGACTTTCTCAAGTATCATAAGCATGGAAACTCTTGTGATTTTATAGGGTTCTACAATCAAGTTTCTGAAAGGGAGAAATAGGCCAAATTCCTCCCTTTCACACTGAACACCTTAGAGCACCTACAAAATCAGTCTAGCTCAAAGTAACAAAAGGCAGGATTTTCGTCAGTTATTATAGATGAATAAGATTTTAAACACTCCTTTATGTTCATTAGGTGCAATTTTCTATCTGATTAGCTCTGGTTGGCTGCAAAATATGCAAATACCAGACATGTTTGGCCATTTCCTCTATTTACAGAACTTTAAAAAGATGTTGCTTTAGATTTGGTGTGTTTTACAATATTATGGCTAGAAAAGGCATATCCTAGTACAATTCCACCCATCAGAATTCAGAGCTCTTTGGAAAAAGGAAAAATTATTACTTCCAAGGCCAGTAGTGGAACAAAAACCAGCATTCCTAGCCCTGAATTGCAAAGCAAACAATGAAAACAATTTGCTAATAATTTGTCAAATTTCTAGCTTTGTTGCCACTACTAAATGCTTAAATGTGTGCATGACTATGACAGCAGCAACTGACACAACATTTTTATGAAAGAGGAAAAAACAATGGGACCATAAAAGCCTGTGTTTTAATAAGGAAGTCAAGAACAGCAGAAGTAGTCTCAGAAACTGAGTCAGTTCTTTCTTACTTTCATCTCTTGCTTCTCTCAACTCCAGCTTTAGAAGGAAAATAAAGCTGAAATTGAAAAATTAAATGCTGGTTTTAAATATATGGATATCCAAATCCCCTATGTTCAAACAAACCCCAATGAAATTAGTATACCCCAGCGAAAATAAATGTCCTGATCACTCTTTCCCTCTGGAATTCTCTGCTTTTCCAGGTGCCTGCAGTGAGATCTCTTGCAATAATGGAGCAGTCCAATCTTTGATACTTAATTGTACTGGATTACTGTTTGGCAATGAACCAAGTGGTTGGCCTGGGGACAGATCATTTTATTTAACGGCTCATCACCAGAACCTCACCAGCATGCAAACAGAAATCACTACTCTGCTGCTGCCAGAAGACTGTAAGAACACAGGAGGCTAATCAGCCTCGGAGACACTCATCTAATGACATACACAGGTAAACATCCACTTAAAAAAATGAAAGGCAAAAGGCCAAAAAAGAGACTCAAAAACTTGAAATTATGAAGAATGAGAAATGCACAGCAAAGAGACACTTTTATCTAAAGGGAAAATCAAGTAAAATCAAAACAAGTAGGGTTTTTTTTTATGGTTAATTACCATTACACTTAAAATAACTTGTTACTTATTGTTTGTGTAATTTAGGCTTGAGGGAGGAATATGTGAAAAGTCCTGCTCCAAAAAAGCTTCAAGGAAATAATTTATGAGAGTTCACAGATAAGAGCCTTTAGATTTGACATTTTGATTTCTATAATAAATTGTTTTATTTAAAAAGTAAAACATCATGTAAATTAATTCATCCCTCAAGCAACATGCAGAAAATGCCTCAGACATGTTTCAGCAAATGTTCAGTCTTCAGCTATGTTCATTATAATGTTCTACTATGATAGTAAGTGCCCTGTAAATCAATAAGTAAAACTACACAGTGCCCAATTTAGAAATGCAGCTTCCGTCTCCTCTTGTCCTTAGCAGAAGCAAATGGCTTTAGTACTGTTGTGTCCTCTCCTCCACTGTGACTGCAGAAAGATTATGAAAGGCATTTTGTATGACTGGTTACGAAAGACACACAGCAGGGCAGTGAAAAGTTTTATGGGGGCTGCAGCAAATATCAACAGTTTACAGGGAACGAGAAAAACAGGTGTCAAAAGTGATTGTTTTCATCTCCAAGCAATGAGGTGAGTGAGGAAAAGAAACTAAAGCCTCTCAACTAGCAAAATTCCATTTCTTTCTCCCTCTTTTTTTGCCCCCTCCTAATTAGCAGTCAGGTTCTTAACTATTAAATGAAATTTCCTATTAGGCCTTCTGGAAAAATTCACCATTTCTTCTCTTCTCTTTTTCTTTTTAATGCCTCTCCACACAACCTTTTCATCTTTTGTTTCATTTCCATGCTGCAAAGACACAGTTCAGACAGAGGGTTTGATACTGCAGACCTAGTGAGGCAGAAGATAATTTGTTTCTTGCCACCAAGTTTTTCAGGGATACTAAAGAGATAGGGGTCAGCCTGACTCCTTTGAATTTCCACGTCCTGCTATTCTTCCTCTTTCATAGGTGCTGCTTGCTGCCAGGTCAGCAGGGTTTTTTCCCTTAAGTACTAGATACACCCCAGACTGAAGGTGCTTATCTAAATAAGTAGACTATAAAGCACAACAATGAGTTTGTAATACAAACACTAAAAAAACAACAACAACAACAAGAAAATCAAATATAAGCAACTGTTGTCCATACAGTTTACTACAGCCTTTTCTTAATCAAGATGTTTGTAGAAAAGCCTGACGCATAGCTACTACAAGCATACATAATAGGAAACCTGTTAATATCTTTGCAGATACTGAATTTCTGTAGAAGACTCTTCTCTAACCAAGTAGAAAACAGCATCAGGTAACCATGTGATGAAGCATATTTCCATGTTGTCATATGCTTACATGTCTTAGTGCACATACACAGAAACAAGTATGTATTTTATGTGCATGGACAAACACAAGATCGATGTTATAACACATGGTATGTCCTAATTCTCCAACTGTTGTATTAAACTTGCTATGTCATCCAGACAAAATAAAGAGTTGAAGTGATAGGCTCCAGAAGGAAGCGCATATTAAAAGTTCATAGATGGGTCCCTAAAAATACACATTTATAGTAAAAGCAATCAAACATACAGAAGCAATGATCAGGATCACTGAGCAAAATCTTGCATAGAGCAACAAAGAAATATAGGAAACAAATTGCCTTCTGGCACTACCAATAGTAATATCATAAAGATGATAGCTATTTTCTACAAATAAATCTAAAATGACCTTTTGGGCCACATACAGTCTGTGATAATTTGTAATTTACTTTCCTTGATAATCATTTCACTGGAGGCCTGAATTTTCCCTAATTTACCATATAGGATGAGTTAAGTGCAAAGACACCAAGAAGCAGAGACAGTGAATTAGCTGGGGTTAGAAGCAAAAATTCTATTAGGCAGCTAATTCTTTGAACATTCGGCAACGTAATTTTAAATTACTTAAACATCTGTAGAAGAAACAAATAAATCCTGAAGGGTCAAATCTCGCAGTCTTTACTCAGACAAAATTCCCATTGACTCATGGGATTTGACCCTTAGTTGGGAATATGCATAGGTTCAGACCATCTTTTTCAAGCTCAGATGTGGAAATTCTCTTTGGAGCAGAGAAGTCCTCAGGGAAAGGCTTTCTGATACCACAAGCATCCAAGACACTAGTCTGGGCTAATCACTAACAGGTTAGCATCTCTGAAAATAATACTGTCTAACAGCAGAGGAATGTGTAGTCTGGTTCTCATAAAATTTCAAACCTGGGACAAAACAGAAGAATCTGGTAGAGCTACCTCTTTTTTCATCTGAATTAATAACACATTATCAGTTTGGTAAGAAAATATGAACTGTTATTATCAAGCTTCCAGATATACAATGAAACTTGGAAGTAAATGTAGCAGTAAATATTTGTTACTGCATAGTCACAGTAAATACCAAATATCGAATACTTTTTTTTTTTAGCAGTTTCACTTTATAAATACTTAATGATTTATGCTATAAAACTGTAAAATAATTCTAAATTTGAACATCCTTTGAAAAACAAAAAAAAAAAGCTACCACAGCACAGGATAACCAGTAAGTATATCCTCAGGAAAATACTCCCTCTTTCCTTCAAGAAAGACAAGAAGTTCCACGGCAGACAAAGGTAAAGGCCAAATTCTAATATCTCTTTGCTTTAAAAATAACTGACACAAAATTTGACCCAGCTTATCAGTATCTCATGGTTTTTGCCTGTTATTTTCCAAAAAACAGTCATTAGTCTTTTGTTGGTTTTGTTTGTTTGTTTGTTTGTTTGTTTGTTTTTGGATTTGGGTTTTTTTTGAGGGATGGATTTTCAGCCTTAGAAGCTCAGCTTGAGGCCAAATTTTCACAAAGAATAAACAAAGCAGACTTGCATCTGAATGGTGCTCAGCACCCCTGTAAATGCAGGTGTAAGGTGTATGAACCAGTGCATCTGCATTAAGCAACTTCTTTTTCAACAGCTGGTACAAAGTGCTGGCAAGCTTTTGCTGGCCACCTTACCAGGCTGATAGATTTATATATTCATCCACAGGAGAAAGAGCCCAGGGTAGCAGATGCCCGCAAAGCAAAGGGGAAGTTTGTCACCTGGGGAAAGCATGCAGAGATCAGAGGATCCAAGTACCGCTGCAGAAACTCTGCTCCCTGCAGGCGTCTTAATTCCACTTACAGAACGTTCTCCCTGGCTACAATGTCCTGAGGACCCACAGACTTGAATTTTTCACAGCCCTATTCCTTTTTCTTGGGAATTGTCACAGAACTACGGGGAATGGTATTATCAAGCATCCTTAGCTATCACACGTCCAACGTGTGTCCAATGTCTCTCACAGAAGAGATCCTAGATGTGCACAGCAACCAACTTAAAGTCTTAGTATGAAAAGGGATGATCTATACTAGGTCTCCATGTCTCAGAAAGGACAGACCAAAAATTTCAGAGCCACAGAAGCACGTCTGCAGGAATGCAATACACAAATATCAGATTCGGTAGAGAAAGAAACTACACAAGAGAAGTAACATTAAAAGTATTTTCTGACTGAGGTAAATATTTTTTTTCCTATTTAAAGTTCTTTTAAAATATTAGATGTTTCTCTCAAGTATTTATTCCTGATTATTGGTTTAGCCTACTGAAAAGTGAAATAGAAAGACCAAAGTCCCTTTCCATAAACAAAACAGATTAAAAAAAACTATGATGGCAAGTGAATCCCACTTTATCACTCTGCCTGGAATTTCTATTGCAGAAACACAAAAGTCTGATTTATTTTTAAAGCATTTTAAACACATACCAACATTACTTGGAAACAGGCCAGGTAAGAAAATTCCATCAGAACTGACACCCTACAAACACATGTTACCAGTAACCGCTATTGAGCCTAAAGAAATAAATGAAATGCTATACCTTTGGCAATGCAACACTTGGCACTTTGTCAAAGATTCATAGCAGCAAGGTATATATCTACTTTAAATATACAGAAAGCTCAGGACTATGTATTAAACACATGCACTACCCCTCCCCCACCTTAAGAGAAGTCTTTTGTCCTTACAACTTTTAAAGTTATTTAAGGTCTCTTTTTTAAAACAAAACACTATGCTACTTGTATTCCACAGCGGACAAAAAATCATGACTATGAATTCTCAGAAAATCTAACCCTTGCAAAAACAAGCTTTACCTGACTGTTATTCAAAAAGTCCACCTCAAAAAACAGGAGAGGAAGAATATCCAGCATAGGTGATCATACTTTGAGGTGAGAGAATACATTCTTGAAATTGTTACCTCTAACAGAAATTAGCGGTTTATTAGGGCTCTGGATATCTCTACCAAATCATGGCCTGAAAGGCCATCATCATCTTTAGCAGTCAATTCAATAAGAGGAAACAAATTCAAATTTAATATAAACAGGAGTGGTTTCTAGGGTTAAAAAGCTATCTACAGTATCTGTGTTAGCCGCATCTTTACCTACTCCATAACAAGACAACCTCAAACAAACAGCAATTCTCAAACAGCCGCTAACGTTTCTGTAAAACACTACAAAGCACACTTACGGAGCGTTTTACAGCAAGCACACGGGTAGACTTAAAATACCTCAAGATCTTCTTGTACTTCGGGATAATTTACACTCAGAGTTACTACCAGAGTGATTCTTTGGGAAGAAAATAAACAATAATTAATAAAAAAGGCATGTATCTTTTGAAAATAATGCTTCTACTCAGTTGCTAAAAATGTAAACTCACCAAAAGACAGAGTAAATTTCACCTCTCTTCACATATACTTTTTGTGCTGGCATTGGAATACTACAAGTGGAATGCAACCGCTGAAGTCAGGAGTCAAATGTCCCATTTGCACCTTCCATTAGCAAACATGCTGGAAAAAAAAATTCCTATGCCACTGCTGCAACATGTAGAGGCACGACAACTGAGATTTTATGGCAAAAGATAACAGGCTTGCAGGACTTTAAGTATATTCAAGGGGGGATTGCATGTGGACCAGCAGATGAAATCACATGCATCTGTGGTGCTGAGGAGAGGTGTTAATTTTAAAATCTGTTCACTAGCCTAAAGGTGCAAGGAGGATGGCCTTTCTCCTGCTTCTAACAGTAAATGATATCACCTTTTAGGAATTTTTTTATGGTAATGAAAGCCATGGTGAGCTGGAGGGAGAGAGTAAGAGACATCTGGATCCTCTTCTGGAATGACAATTAGGCAGTGGTCCATATTAACAACAGGCGGCCAGTAAAATCACTCGGGCTCACGCATCAGATATAAAGTGATTACCTTCAAATATTGATTTTACAGCAAGACCAGTCCCAGAGGTTACAATGCTTGTTGCTTGTTTCTAAGTGGACAGTTTTTGAGCACTGGAAGTGAACTCTGCAAGGAGCTATTACTCCTCAACACATATTTCATACGCTTTTGGTGGTTAGTGCCATGGAGACTATCCCAACAATCAGTGTGTCTAAGGGATTAGAAGAAATTATTAGGCCAAAGTATTTTGTTGTTGCTCACTTCCCCTATCTTTTATGTCACAGTGACTTTGGACATTTTGCTAGGAGACTTAAAGTTCTCCAATTACTCTAATAAGGCCAGTGAGTCATACAGCTCTCCTACTGTCTGAAGAAAGTGGGGTTTGGATAAGTGCTAATGATGTAAGGCTCAAGACAGGACAAGGTTACAGTGGCTCACCACAGCATGTAGGGATCTACACAGATACATTCTGGGGCTGGATGGACATACCTGCTTTGAGGCTTTTACACTTGTAATGTACAGATATTTGGGGATATAGCACATCCACAAGTCAGGCACAAACATGACTGCTTTTTGGCATAGCTGTGCTTCTGTATGGCACTCACACTGCTGTTTATTCTCTTCCTCCAGAAAAAAGTTATCTGAATGCAGCCTTTCCCTAAATCTGTGACAAATCCAAGCTGCCTTTGAAAGATTTGTGTCTCTACAAATGCCTGTGACAACCTGAAGCAGCCAAAGCCAGCAGGTGCAGGTGCCCAAGCCTCCAAACAGCAACAGACTGTGACAGGACCAGGGTTTGCTGCAGAGCTTAGCTCCACCACCCAGCTGGGTCCCATCTGAGGGACCTACTGTACAATCAGCCCTAGTGCCCTCAAATGAGCATCTCTTGTGCGCTTCCCTCAAGGGCTACAGTAATGTTTCTACTTACAGCCACTTGTGAAGACCACTGAAAAATGGCAGCTAATGCTGAAAGCAGCTGCCCACTTATTTAGCAAATTTTCCCATAGATAGCACTTATGCTCTTGACACTGCAGCTGCTACTAGTTCCTATCTGTGTGAATCTTTGAGAATTTCTTCAGATGAGGATTTCTAACATGTCAAAATACGTTTCCTAGAACAACTTCAAAACCTTTAACTCAGATAGGTTGAGTTAAACTTTCAGAGAAAGCTTGAGTTTTGACTTGACCAGGTTCTAATGCCGAAGTTTATTTTGTTAGGTTACGTCATGCTTAAAATGTACTAGCTAACATGTTCTCATCAAAGCCATGAACTAAAATATTGGTATCTACACGCTGTCTCAGTTTCTGCCTCTCCCTCCTGATTGTTTCTAACAGCGGGTTCTAGGCAAGCTTTATAACTCTGAGCATCATGAGCTGGTGTCAGTGAAGTCTCTTGACCACGGTGTCCATCTGCTATAAGAAAAAAGTTCTCCAGTTTCTGTGAGGTACCAACACCACCATGGTATCAGCCATACTCCCACAGAAAACGGGTTGAGTTGAGACATCTGCAGAATTTACTTCATCATTTTGC
Source organism: Cnemophilus loriae (assembly GCA_013397755.1). Classification (NCBI taxonomy): domain Eukaryota; kingdom Metazoa; phylum Chordata; class Aves; order Passeriformes; family Corvidae; genus Cnemophilus; species Cnemophilus loriae. The sequence goes on from VZTF01004030.1 coordinate 2,820,992, forward strand.
TTTACGCAATTTTACAAAATGTTTTTTAGTTCCAACCATTTGGACTTAAAATATTATAAGGACGGAATACGGAAGAAGTTCTTATTTTTCCTTTAAAATAGTATTTTTAGTTTAGAAACTCAGAACAGCATGCGTTATACTGGCAGTTACCTTTATTTTGAAGATAATGCAAAATGGCAACCCTTTACTGCCTAATGACCGTTACTGATTATTCCATAAAACACAACTAATTTTTTTTTTAACTGCTGTTGGTCTGTTAGGTACATTTGGACACCCACATAACTTGTGGTACAAATATACACATATAGTAGACAGCTCACTTATTTACCTTAGTACATATCACTTTAACTTGAGCTAACACCATTGAAATATATAAAGAATGTCCCTGACACTCAGATGAAAGATTTGACTGAAGCATCACAAAAACACATTGAGCAATCAACACCAACACACAGTTAAAATAGATTCTCTTTTTGCATAGGAGGACATTGCTGCTGACATCTTAAGCCTAATATAACATGAAATTAGCAGAAAACATCAAGAAAAATCCACCTCCAGGTATGTCATCTGCAACAGCGTGTGATCCTCTAGATACACTCCATTAACACAGACAAACTTTTAGAAAGTATAAGATGATCTTTGATGGAGGGACTAACTGTCCACTATTAGATATTCTGATGCCTGTTGAAATATGCTAGTAAGTCTAGCATAAATACAAATTGCCAAGATGACTTATGGATATGCAAAGTTGCCATTTGTAATGGGCCTTCAAATACTATATATGCCTCTTGGCTACCTTTGACAATAGGATAGCATGTAATAGCTCTTTTTCTTGACCTTTCTTGCTGAGTACTTTCAAAATCTTTCAGGTGCAGATCGGTACAGCAGGACTAAACCTCTTGGCAATTGTTAGGTCTCTACTGGGCAGTAATGAAGATGAAACTGTACTTTTACTCTGCCGTATGGCCTTTCCCATTCAATACAACTGAGGAAATTAATAAAACAAATTTATTGTAAAATCCAGATAGTTTCTGGCTTTTACAGAAGTGTTACGGAATGTTAAGGACACAAATCAGCTTCTCTCTCTTATAAGGTCTAAGGAAGAGCAAGACATGATAGCAAGCTTCTATCCTTAAGGTAAAAGGCCCATTTTTTAAATTTTCCTCTGAGCCACTTCAGGACAAGAAAGCATCCCAAAGACAGAGAGACAGAACTATGAACAGAGTAATTTGCTTCCTCAATATTTCTCAAGGGAATTCATCTGGAAATAACAGAAGTTTTAGGTGATTCCTGGCAAACCATGTGCAGCAATCCAATGCAACTTCTAAGGCCATAACAGAAACAAAGTTGATACGTAGGATTTTTATTTACCTTTATTATTGCTCAGGCTGTGTTTCAGCTCTCACAATATCCTCACTGATCTACATTCTGACAACTGTATCAGTTCGGGTAGCACCTTACTCTCCAAAGGACATCAAAATACTTGAAAGATTCGTCACAGAAGAAAGTATTCTTTGTAAGACTATTCTCGTCAGAATAGGGTTCTTGGATGATGACTCACTGGGCAGGAATGCAGTGCATTGCTATTATTCATTTACCATTTAATGATACAGACTTTTAAAGTACAGCTCATACTAGAGTGTTCTAAATCCTCAGTGCGAAGAGATCCCAAATTAGCTGAAAATTGTTCGAGACCTTCAAAGTGCCATGTTAGTTAAAATCAGCAAAAGTAGAGAAAGGAGACATGCAGATAATAAAGCAATCAATTAGACAGCCTGATTGAAAAATGTTTTAGGAATGGTGATGTCAAAATAAACTTTTTTTTAAAATCACATCTATATGGGCATCCAACATAAATCTAATTGGGTCAAGTATTTTAATTACACTTTACATCGCTGGTATTAATACCAAAGAAGACTATTTCACAAATCCATTTTTTACCAGTTTTTCATATTTTATCTTTCATTTTGATCTGATTCCTTAATACTGCATCATTCATTTGTACTGGTTGAGATATCCTACTTGTTTATAATTGCAGAATATTTAATCTTTATAAATACCCCCTCTCTCTCTTCAAGTTCTGTACTTTGAATATATTCAGAATATTCAGGAAAAGCTTAGAATGAGATCAAAACTGATCTGTGTTACAGTAACCAATTGATTTCTGTTAATACAAATTCCATTCACTGATTTTTGAGAATAAACATTCAATGATTTTTTTCCCCATTATCAATGTTTGACAGGACCCTCAAGGATACATTTAAATCAGACACACAGAACTCTTGGACTGATGTAAGAGTGTTAGGTTAAACTCATTTTTTAAAAAAATTATATTTTAATCCCTAAAGGATAAACATTTATCCTCTAAGATACAGGGATAAAGATTTTAATGGCATCTTGCTTTGGGATTCAAAATAAATAAGGCAAAGATGAGTTTCCATCTTCTTAAAACTAAATTACAGAGATTAAAATATATAAACACAAAATGAAGGTATTCCATTTGCATATTATATTTCGCTCTTAAAGTTGATATTGAAGATTAAGGGTCAGCATTTAATCCTCACTATCCTAATCCCTAAAATTACAAAGACAGGCATAAGTGCATGTCTGCTCCACTAAATTACCTTGAAAGAAAGCAAATTCCGGATGAAAAGGGAAGCATATTTATATTATGGTGATTTAAAATCTGTCGCCTAAACACATCTTCTCCCCTCTATCCATTGACCTAAATTGCACACTAAAAGCTTGCTTGTCTGCAAATGGGCAGCTAACACTTTGAGACAATCCAGAGATTCTTCACTTACGCACAATCATGCCAACTATTTTTCTGACTACAATAAACACTGTCTTGTTCATATTTTGCAGAAACAAGAGTCAAGTTACAAACCAGAAGAGTTTCTGTACTTTTCCCAGCCTGATTCCTAGATATAGATAATTCCGTAAATTTAAGGTTCTGAGAGAAAAATGTATTAATGAAAATTAGTAGGTCAAGCATGCTCTGACTTAAACTCTAAGGGAACTCTAAGGGGAATTACACCCCAGTGGATACTGTACCTCAGACAAAGCAGAATTATAACATAAAGTAACCCTAGTCTCTAGAAGAAAAAAAAGCTGTAAACCAGTACTGATTATATTCTATTCATTTGTTTCTCTAAAATATTAGCTTTTTCCATAGGTTACACGGAGCAACTGAAATTAATGATGGAGCTGCCACTGACTTGAATAGAACAAGGACATCAACCCTCACTGTCTGTTCTGTTGCCTTACCAATATTTAATTGCAATGGAGAAACAAACCACATAGATCAACCACCAAAAATACCAGGACATAAAAGACTAAAAGGAAACTGAAGCTCATAGGACTGCATTCTGTATTTTATATTCACCATTTATCTACTTCCTAATACTGCAGGTGGATAGAAGTGCTACACCATGCACTGAGGTAAAATATCTATGCTGCACTCAGCCCTTCAGATTTGCCATGAGAATTGTCTGTCTATGTCTGTACCAAGATGTTCTAATATTTATTTTTGAAGAATTTCTTTGCAATTTGAGCCATCTAGAAGAGAACTATTTTATCATGATTATCAAATGAGGAGCTCTGTAATTATAATCATAAAGAGGGCACTACTTTCCTTCTTTTGAAGTTTATTTAACATAATTTTATACTCTAAAGGAAAGGCAAAATCCCTGTAAAAAACCTATTAGCAAATAAGGTTTTTTACCTGTAAGGGCATTTCTATCACTGGCCATAAGGTTTCTCTCTACTTATCAGAATGTCTGGAGCTACAATCTATCACTACATTTAAGAAGACTGAAAAGCATCTCAAGCTTAGTAACTGAATTTGTTTTTTAAACTCTGCACATTCCTCCATTAAAAGCATATTTTAGAATTATCCTAAAACAGTTTTGCCACTAATTTTCATCTTCTGTAGGTCTAAAAAAACCTTGACCAAACAAAACCCTTATTAAAAGGTTCAGCCATCTCAAGAAAAGAAAAACCCCACACAACAAATGCTGCTGTGATTTTCGGTATTTCAGAGCCAAACCCCTGCTGCTTGGCCATGATAGTTATAAAAGCACACTAATGACAGCAGCAAAATTTATAATTAATTTTAATTCTGATGAAACCATACTGCTCTAATCAACTGCCTATCAAACGTCGGTGCAAATTACACTAACAAAAATAATTATTACGACAGGTTGGCAGAATAAAATTTTCCATACACTCCATCTGCATAGAGAATGCCTGTGTGGGAATTGCTTTTAATGAACAACAAATTACAATTACTAAACTAAATGAACCATCTGCCTTTTTTGTTTGTTTTCACAGTCTCACTGGTACAGGGTGCACTGTCAGCTTAATTGCCATTCAAAATGGCAGACTGACCTATCCCCAGACTTTCAAGTCCACAACATTTTAACTGAAAAGCCATAGCAGATGTTTTTAATTTTATGAAGAGGACAAGTATGTTTTATAAATATATTCTAAATATAAAAGGCCAGTGTTTAAACAATAATAATAAGGTACATGCCTATTTCAGACTGGAGGGCCTGTATGACTAAGTATCTCTAAACCCTAAATTAGCACATGAAGTATTCACGGACCAATACTAATAAAAACAAGTCTCGATGTGTTTTATTAACAACTTTATTCAAGAAAATGTTCTGTCTCTAGTCTTTAATAAGTGACCACTGGTTTTCAAAGGGGCACACATGAGGACTTGTAGCAATGGCATCTATTAATAAACTTTTACCAAGCATATTAAACTGCTTATTTGGACATGTCATCTGGCATCTGCATTAACAAAAAAGAAAAAGGAAAACCAGTGTCTTATTTGCACATGTCTCACAACGGTTGAGCTTTCCTTGCTGAGTTTTTGGGGACCACAATATTGTGTTACAGTTGGAAGATAAACTCTTACTTACAATCACTGCGGGGAAAAGAATCTGACCTGGACATGCACTTAAAAAAAGAAACTCCACTTACTACTACTGCATAACATAGGAGGGATGGTTGAGGAGACACGTTTTATTTCATTATATTATTACTTACATAGTGGCTACATCAGCCCTATTTTCTAAAAGCCTGGCTCATCGCTTATTATTATTAAAAAAAATAAAATATTTCTGAAATTAACCCTTTTCTATTGAAGGGGCTGAACTGCAACCATTTGAGACAAAAGCTTCCTCTTCGTCTGAACTACTAAAATCTTTCAAGCTAAACCTAAAAGTACCACTGCTACAGAAGAGAAAAAATAAAGAAGGAAAAAACCCACACATGACAGAAAAAAACCCAAACGAAGCAACCAAACTCTCAGACTGTGTCAGTATCCAGTGAATCTTTCATTTCTCTGAAACAGTCTCCAAATGCCACTGTGTTATTTCAGGTTTGAATCCCTGATTCAAAGGACAGTTGTAAAAAGGAGAGAGTTAGGAAGAGGCTTGTTTGTTCTGAACAGCTGTGGTTCAGATCTTTAGGAAAGTGATCAATAAATGTAAATACTATTTTATGTTCTGTTTTTAATGTTATTTATATGTCTATTTTTAATTTATTCTAGGCTATTATGACAATGTATAAGACAAAGAGAAGAAAGTGACTAAGAGAATGGACATCTCACTTCTAAGTATATTGAATCATTTAATGAACCGTATATACAGATTGATGCAAAGTAAAATCAACTTCTATTTCCAGATCTCCATGAAGATGGATAAGTGAAGGTGGCTTAAAATCATTCCTGTTTTAGGTCAATGTTATTTATCATTGTCCATACTTGGAGCTACTGTACATTGCTCCAAAATAATAGATTTAGCTGGTCTGCATGCCAGTGCCCACTCACATACCCATGTCTGACTTGGGGATTAAAATAATCCTTATCCCCTCCCCCTTCAACACACCTCTGGTTAAGACTAGAAATAACAAGAAAAATCTGATTCCTCTACTAGGATATTTTAAAAGATGCATTACAGTGATTACATTACAATGTTATTACAATTAATATTTACAATTAACTTGTAATACCAGTATTACTAACTACAGTTCTTTGCAGAGATATGTGAGGAAGATATGTTAAAAACCTATTAAATATTAGTTCATTCACTGAACAGTATTAATAAAACTGCTTCATTCTCATTTTCACTTTCCAGTAGTCTTGTTTCTCTTGCTACTTGGACTTTATTTGAAGAAGCTTTTATTTGAAAGCCTTTGACTGACTTCCACATCAGTTTACCTTCCAGGGTCTGCATAGTATTGTTTTGGGTAATGTTTTTTCCTCTGTAGTTCTCACTATCACAGACAGGATGTCTGGAAAAAATTACATCTCAATTTTCCCTTTGAGGTCTTCCCTTAAATAATCAATGTATTTTCTTTCTTTCTACCAGAAGAAGCTTTCCTCTTCTTTTGGGTCAAGCAAAACCTTTCTCTCCCATACAGCTTTTCTTCCAGTCCCACTGACATACTAAAGTCTGCAAATTCTCCAATACATTATTAATACTCTGCAGGGAAAGAGAAAACAGGGAAACGTGAAAAATACCATGCTCAACAACATGCCTCTCTCTAAAGAAGACTGATCCCTCTATTGCAATTTGAATCTTCTGCTCTCTCACACTTTGTGTGTATTACAGAAACCACTGGTGCTTCCTAGCAGAGAGTCCAAGTGCACGCCCTGCCATCTCCCAGCTCTGTATGGGGACAAATTCCTGCAGTGCACTACGTTACCTCCGCTTCCTGTATTCCCGTTAAGACCTGGGTTCCACACACAGATTCACTGGCCATGGTTGGAGAGTTGCTGTGTCGAGATCCAGACATTATCTGCACACAGCCTCCGAAGGCCTGGATTGTTTATTCTGATAATAACATTCACAACACTGGAGTTTGTCTTCCTAATCCTTGCTTGGAGCAGAGTGTACAGAACAATTAATAACAGCTAGCACACAGAGTTAACATGTTACCGTGACGCGGACAAAACTGCAGTGAAAAACTGTAACCTGAGTCAAGCCCTATCTCACATGGTGCCACGTGGATTCTGCAGAACTAGCTGTCACAGGGGCCAGGCTGCAGATGCTTCATCCTCTTCCAAGAGGTGGAATAAAACTGTGCTTCCTAGAAACGCCGAGAGATCTTGTGTGGTACTGAATCATAACTGGTCTTAGAATAATCCAAGAGTTTCCAACAGTCATCTAAATTTTAAAAAATATATTCAAAGCCTGTACCTTTACATGCTGTACCGAGGATATCAAATTATCTATGGAGTAACGCTGATGAATTATTACTCAAATGCAAATCCACAGTCTATGAATGCTCATCCGAAGGCAAACTTTTTGTCATGCTCTTTGAGCAGAAACAAATTAATTAGTTGTCAAATGGCCCTTTCTGTCTATTGTTTGTACTTCCAAATTAAATAAATGAAACACTAATTATGACACAGACACTCCTCTCCCATGCTGAGTGATAAGCTGACAAAGAAAAACAAAATAACCCAGACATGCAGATTCAGTTGTTTACTGTTGGAGTAGTACCTTGCCTTAGCGAGACTAAAATTGCGAACAGAAAGGCATCCTATTTACATTTGAAACACTCAGTTCTCGTATCCATTTTTGAAGTCTAATGTCATCCTCTGAGAACAGTCACTGAGGGAGACAGAGAGACAGAAATGCAGCAGTAACACTATGAATCATACCCGTGGCCCAGGTATTCTGACATGCTCTCTGAGCCAATAGCTAATGTCAGATCCACAAAAAAGCAGGGTACAAATACAAGCCCTTAGAGAACCTAAATGAATGTGCAGTGTGACGAGGGATCCTTGCCTGACCCTGGAAGACAGTCTGTTTATATACTGACTTTAACAATAATAATAGAGAACTAAACGTTCTTGTATCTTTTTGTTTTAGCCCACATAATCAGAAACATCATTAATGTTCATCCCCTTATCCTTCTTAAAAATCCAGATAAACTGTTTATCCGGATAACCCCCCACCGCAGCAGTGAATTTCACAGGCTGATTATTTACTGCAGAAAACAAGAGTACTTCTGAGTTTCACTGAATGCCACCTCCCTCTCCTACTACAGTGTTGAGTAAAGGGAGCACATGGCTGGGTTTCACTCTCTCCTTCATCATTTTATATACAGCCCTAAGCCATACCACCTTGTGCTGTGATCCCTTCAGATCTCGCAGGCTAAAGCAGGGTCAGTACTTGGAGGGGAGATCTCCAAGGAAAACACCAGTGCTACAAAAAAGAGTTTTGTTAATTCATTGATGGTGCTCTCTGTCTAAATTAGTAATGAGTCAGTGCCCTAACATGGTGTTTAACAGCACCGTCCTGTTAGGAAACGTTTTCTTTCGGTCGAAACAAAGAACAGATTTCACAACTGCTTGTACTTAATAAAGTTATTAAGTACGTGGCACATTTTTTTTCAAAGGAGGAAGAGTGTTAAGACAAATGTCTTGGCCAAATTTCAACTTGTAATTATATTTTGCCTACCTACAGGCAATTCCCTGTGCCGTTTCACTTGAACACGGCTTTTTTTCTTTTTTTTTCACCTGCCTCGAAAATACTTGCAGTGCAATGCTGCTGCACACAGTCAAACATCAGCTTTCGTCCATTCTACCAGTATGTACATGAAGATGGCCCTATATGCACTTAGGCTAACACAGAATGAAGGAGCACTGAATTTAATTAACATTGTTAAAACATTTTGAAAGCGTCTGAATAAAGGCTTTGCAAAAGTGTAAAGTATTACCATGGTTTCTACAGTCTATTTATTTAGACTTAATAAGATTCCCTTCACACACACACACACACACACACACACACACAGATAACCCTTTTTTTCTTTGCTACATAAACGCACATTAATAAATAGTAGTGTTGTCCAAACCATCAAAATTTATTTTCACCTAAGAACAAACCTACCCAACATGGCCACCCTGTATTCCCTTTACCCTCTAAGAAACTGAAAGACAAGTGCAACTTGCTAATTGGTGGAATAATCGAAAATGGCAAATTTTGATCAAGAAAATGAGAAAGCAGATTCTTCATTTGCCAACCACTCTCTGAAAATACAAGCTTTCAGTATCTTTTGAGATTTAGCCCAGGGCACCGTTAGCTGATCTGAATTATGTACATGAATTGAGGTTTTCAGAGAGAATTGGGGTCTGACTCATTTCAGTCTATATAGGTTGAAACAGAGTGGAACTGCAACTAGAAGCAAGTTGAGAGAGCTGGAATAGAACTGAAACTGCAGCTGCAAAATACTTGCTGTCAGAAAAACTGGCTAATGGTTAGAAAGCAATATTCCTGGCAGCTCAAATCTCACCAAACTTTACAGGTTTACCTCTCTTTTTTCAGCAAATCTCAAGGTGGCAACCTGTGGGCCACTAAGTTCTGCAAGTTCTGCATTTCGAATTAAAGCATCAGATGGAGAGCTGGAAAATACTGGCTATATTCAGCTGAAATTCTTGAATTAGTTCCTTCCATGCCCCACCTCTTGGCTGTTTGCTTTCCATTAACTTCTCCATACTAAATCTGCTGACCTACGCACAGAATTTGTTTCAGAAACAGCTATGTTTAAATACATACTGCAGAATATCCAGGGAAAGCACATTCTGAATGTGTAAACTGAGCATTCATGAAACAGCCCATTTCTAATGGTACATTTGCAATCAATCAGGGAACAGAAATATACCAGGTGTCAAACCAAAACTAACCAACAAAGCACGGAAGTTTAAATGTATTAAATATTACAACTGACTCTAGGTTTCAGCAGCAGCAGGACTGGGCACAGTTTTTAGAAGACAAAAGAACTTGAGAGAAGCCAATTTGAAAGAGAAGCAACATCTATCCATTTAGAAACCAGCCATATATATACACAGAAACTACCAATGGTTGCTTATCCCTCCTTGGGTTACCTCAGTAGCCAAATGCAGAATCAGCACGGCTTATGAGTGTGGGACAGCTATGTGGTGCTGCCTTGGCCATTCGTACCCTCCGTGCATCCCACCAGCGCGACCTCAGTTTACAACACAGCTGCTATATCCAAACCCCACGGCTGGCAAGATACGGAGTCAAACAATTGATTTCGCCATCCAAGTCTCATGAAATTGTTGTGCAGATGAAAATCATCCGCATCATGGAGACACCCACACCTCAAGCACAGATGATTCTCCCATAATGGCCTTGGGCATATGTTAATCAAGAAGGGTGACAGACTAGAACTCAGCAATACTCCACGTGGGAGCACATGAGTGAACCACTGGGCTGATGAACAACCACCCCAAACTACCCCCACTCCCGAGTCCTTCTGCAAAAAAAGAATGGAATCACTCAAGAGTAACTTCATTTATTGCTCTCATGGCCTTCAGCTATTCATCAATACCACTTTATCATCAGATGTATCAAGAGTATCCAACAGATCTACAATAATAGGCATGCTTTAACAGTGTCTAAGGGGTAAAGAAATGCCCTGATGCCTCTGTCATCAAGTGCAGCTAGTAGCACTGATTCTGCCTGTCATCTTGCCTTTAAATATAGCAATTCCACATGCAGGTTTATTGAAGTGGCAGTAGTTTCACCAATTGATGCCTGAATGTGCATATTCAGTCAGTACTAATTTGACTCTATCTTCTGCCAAGAAGGTGAGAGTAGGTTAGAGTTCTGAAGTCAAACTCTCCACAATTCTTCACTGTAATTGACTTCAAATATTCTAAAACATATACATATATTCATTTCAATAATCAGTACAATTAGTTGTGCACATAAATATTTAATGATCCTTTGAACTAAAGGTTCAACAGTTTAAGAGACTGGTAATAGGAAACAATATTTATTTCATTGGTGGGTTTTAGGTTTCTGAAAATGAAAGAAAGAAAAGATCTGTTCCTTCTTATTGCTAGTATAGAGTTATTCCCTGTAGTGACTTCACCAGATTAAAAATCAGCATTTAAATAGAAGTCACCAGTTCAAAAGAGTAATCCAAATCTGGAATGATTACAATGTTTTTGCCCATTCTGGCACTCTTACCCTGGTTTTAGATTAGGACATAAGTCATCATAAGTCAGTATCGCCCCGTATCAGGATTGTTGCTGTAATCAAAAAAGTCTGGAAGTGATAGCTCAGGTATCACTACCCCTCCTCTTTACCACAGGACCATGCTTGCATGGAAGTCATTATACTGGGAGATTCTGCACTGATGCTCTGCAGTTAGCAGATATCACTTGTCTGCCCTTTCAATGCAACCTTGAGAACTAAAATTTATTCACACAATTTTTAAAAATCAATGCACAAATTGAGACCAAGGTATTTAAAGACACTGTTGAACTGCAAAAGGCACAAAAGGCACCTGAACATTAAAATTAAAATAAACTCTGAGGATTCATGCTATAGGAGCTAAATTCATTTCAATGTGAATTTTCCACTTCGATCACCAAGCAAAAGTGAATTCTTTAAAACACATAGATAAGTTTTGATATGCATCTACCGCTGCTTATTATAATGTTTTATTATTTATAGCAGCATAAACCACCCAAGTTCCCAAAGGGTTAATACAACTAGATGACTGAAATTCATGAGCATAATCCTAAACAAGTGAGTTGAAGTTCTATCAGGTCTATTTCATAGCATCAGGGATTACTGCTAGCAGTCTAATCCTACTGAGCCTAAGGGAGGTACGTTGTATTGTATTTGAAATCCTGGCCAGGAAAGAACGGAAGGTTAAATGGGTGCCTTGCTCTGTAATCAAATATCACAGGCACTACTTATCTATTCAATGAACAACTAACGTAGAAAATCAATTAGGAAACAAATAGCTTCTTCTTTTGATTTTTTTTTTAACCTAAAAAAAAGAGAGAGTGAAGAGTAAATGTTTTTATAATACATGTTTAATGAAACTATATCATATTATAAAGTAATCTATACATAGACTGGAAAACATTAACTAGAAGGTACAAAACACTCCATAGCAACTGCTGGTGTTTTAATGCTATTTCTTTAAGTACTAAGGCTATTTTCAAGGTTAGCGTGTATTCAAACTCTGGCAATTGAGCGTCTTCTGAGCATATAAAGCAGCACACAGAAACTACTCATACAAAAATATTAACTGACTGCAGATAATTGGACTGTGCTCAAATGAAATCACAAATACATATCCGGTTGTTTGTAACTGAACATCTTAAATTATGTATCAGCTGTGAAGAGCATTTCTTCAGCTGTGCATCATCTTTTGTTCACTTGGTTAAAATCCCAGGAGTACTGAAAAAGGCTGAAGCTCCTGCTGGTCTTTGTTCCCAGCAGGGAGAACTCCCTTTTGGTGGTCTTGAGGTTAACACCCTACCCGCCTCCCCCCCCATACCTGTCATTCTGAATAGACTTCACAGTCTGTGCACACAGACAAACAGCCTGACCTGGCCAGCTAGCTTGACCCCTGGGCAGGAAGAAGATCACATCTGGTTATTAATATTGGGACATTAAAAAAATGTAATCTTCAAGGCAGTTGGAGAAGCAGGCTGGCAATTATACAGTATGTACTGGATGTCAGTCAGGGAGCATGCTAGCCTGATATTATGTCCAAGAACACTAAAACGTTCATTTTGCTCTGATGACGGGTTTCAAATACAGTCTCCCTCTGTACCTCTGAAAGCTGGCAAGAGAAGTTTGCCCAAAGCACTTAAGTCTCCAGATTATCTGATCTTACACTTCCCAATTTTTAGTCTGTTTTACACAGTTTTATAATGTAAAACATTTGTAGCTGAAAATTGATGCAACTAGAAAAAAGATCCCATGTGATTTTATAGTAGAGAAAGGCAACCGATAAATGGAACAAAACCTCTCAAAATTACAATTGTGAAAAACATGTCCCCATTACATTCTCTGAGTATTTTACCTCTATCGAGATTTTTTTAGTTCGTTCACTCTGGGCATCTGCATAGTAGACAGTTTAAACACAGTTTATGTAATTGGCTAAAATATACTGAAACACATTTTTACATGTTTGTGATATATATTATATACAGACGTATTTATACAAAGCTTTATACACCACAGATTTAAGTGTCATGTGTGAAATCTTAGTTCCACCAAGTTCAATGGGAAATTTACCATTTGCTGGAGTTGGGACAAAAATTAACCCTACCTAAACAACAACACAGTCTCATCAGGATATGCACTGTGAATATCAAAGCCCTGGTCTGACCCCTTTACATAGCCAGATAATTATTTGTATGTGGCCCCAGTGGTTATACCTAAAAAAGAATGAAAGATCATGGTCTGGAACTATTATATGTCGTGTTTTTTATCCCAGCCTTATTGATGCCACATGGAAGATTTTGTATTGTCAATATGAATCCAGCATAGGTCCAGCACCCTTCACAAAGGGCACCCTGACTGCCCACGGCACACTTCTACATCCGTCATGTGAAAGGTAGAGGAGCATGGTCTTCAGATAGGACTCAAGTGAGTCCTAGATGATGGTGTCAACAAATCTCTGTGCTTGAAACAAGACTTAAAATTGTCTCCGAGGGTAATTATTGTTAACGCTCCCAGCCCAGCTAGCTTAAATCAGCTGTCATTAGTTTGGTTTTGCTGCAAACCACCATCAAGACTTTTTCCCTGCTTTCAAACAAAAAAATTTCCTTTCAGATTACATTGGGCCAACACCCAGGATGGGCCTTTTACCAATGATGTGTTAATCTCATGATCTTTGAGTCTGAAAAAGGAACTTCATAGCATTGGAGGTGGGAAGTTTCCAGGTTTTCAACAGAATGCTGGCACTTGTTTTTAGCTCTGATAGGCTTTTAGAAGTCAGACCTTCAAACTGAAAAGCTATTATGTATGGAAAAGCTATTATAGGAAAAATGTAAGACGTTTCTAAAATACATTAGTCACAAAGTCACAGCAATGTTTTTCCCCCTTAATATTACTAAGGCTTGGCTCACTACATGAAACCATATGAAAAAAAGAGTATTAATACAGTTAGAGAGCACCCTACAAATTTCTAACATATTTTTCCTAATGCAAAATATGCAGCAGGTTCAAAATGCATGATAGTTTCCTGTGGGATATTCAGCATACCTTTTTTCTCTCTTTATTACTTAAAACAACACCACCAACTCAAGCTCAAGACGATAAAACTTTTATCCCGCTCATCCCAGATAATTAGAAATGCATATCTTACAATGTACCTAAACACATTCATACACAAGAGAAAGTGGAAAAGAAAGTTATTGGCAGAAAAGAAGAAAAGTATAAAGGGGTCTAAGACTTGGCAAGAGTGAAATTGGGCTAAGTGCTGCAGAAATCCAGGTGCAAATGGCACTGTGAAAAATAGACACGTAGAGATGTCGGTAGAGAAGGAAGAAGAATGTGGTGAGGCGGCAAAAAATGGCTGTGTGTGCAACTGAGGTTGCAAAGAGTAAACCACAAGGCAAGGGTGACACTATGCACACTCTTGAGGGAGCTGGCATTTTGGAGTGAAATTCCAAGCTTCAGACGAGAGGAAATGTTTCTGACAGGTTGGGGCCTTTTAGGGTGGAGGCTTTCTGGTTTTAAATAGTAGCTGCTTAAAAAATGCTCACAAATGTGGAATAATTTAGGAGGAGAAACGGGCTATAAATGAGGTGTCCTAGTGTGTATGCTCACCCAGAAAGTATGTAATGGTTATCAATACTCAGTAAACTGGTTTGATCTGTAAAAGATATTTAGGAGGTGGATTTCATATCAACTCACAGTCTGTATCAAACAGGCAAACTGCTTCTATGAGAGGGAAAACACTCCCAAATTCAAATTCTCTCCTCTTTTACATATTCTTGTAGAGCAGTCTCTCTGACTCTGCCTTTATGACTAACTAGCCTTTTATCCAGAGCACCAGAAACAAATGGGAAAGCCCTAGAAATAAACTTTGGGAGAAAAACAGGAACAGTAACCATCAATTTCAGCAAGAAATTACCCAAATAACAGGACTTTTTGAACTGGATAATTTCTCACAGTAGTGACAAACCACAGTAGTCAAACCACAGGAGAGCCATGTCCCAGTCAATTGACAGAGTTAAGAAACACTGTCGTTTTGGAAAACTCCTCTATCCTTGGAGTAATACTACTGAGATCAGCAATACTACAACAAAGATGGATTTGGCCTACATTCTTCCCATCTCTTTCCTCTCATCACCATTTTAATAGGAAACAAACAACGTTTTTAAAGCTTCAAACAAATTCTACAGAGGATAAAAACCAGCAAAACCCCTGTATTTTTCCTGAATATTTTCAAATATTTAGACTTTTGTTTAACAATATGACCTATCTCATACTAAAGAAACTTCACAGACTCTGCTCATGCCACTGGCAGCTGAGAATCTTATCTTTGTGGCACAGTGAGGAAATAATCCTCACCAAAAACTAAATGCTGGATGAAAAGTTGGGGGATGGGACGTGTGAATGAGAGCCTCGCGTATGTTTTAGCACTGAGAAAGAACAACTGGTGCTTGGAAAGAACTGTGGTAGTTCATCAAGCCCAGAACACACTGACACAGCCCAGGAAGGCTCCCTGCAAGGTGAGCACAAGGAAAATGAAACCTACCTGAGCAGGGGATCAAAACACAGGACTGCAGTCAGACCCTACAGCTTGTGACAGCAGCCACTGCCTTTCTGTAGCAGATAAAAAGGTTCCTGCAGTCACCAGCATCCCCCTGAGCCGGCTCTGCCTGGGAGCTCCCCACATCTCCCCGTGCAGCAGGGATTTCACTCTCATCACAGACACACTTACATGTACTCTAGCTACTGCCCTTCCCGGTCCTTCTCCTGACACGTCTCCTGCGTGGTGTGCGGTGGGAAGGGCAGGGCACACACAGCTGGCTCCCTGCCAGCCGGGGACTCCCTGACACAAGCAGAATAACTCTGCCCTCCCCCACGGCAGGGAACTTGCATCAGATCTCCAGCTCCTTTTTGCCCCATTAATGGCAGAAAGGGAGCTGAGCCAAAATTAGAGAGGGCTGTCCTGTGACTGTGTGTTTGTCATACGTTTCCTTGTTTCAAGTTTTCTCCAATGACTAATAGCCTCTTCAAGAGTTTCAAACAAAAGTAAGCTATTCTAAGATGGAAATTGCTGGACATAGTGAGAAACATTTAGAAGTATTTCTTTTTATGGGGGCATAGGAAATAAAAAAGGAAAAAACCCTCAATATTTATATACTTTAACTTTTCCAAAAAAGGGAGGGGGAAGAATGTAAAGCATTTCAAACCTAATTTTGTGAAAAAAATATTCAGTGATCTGCTGCCAAGATAAGTGTCTCTCTTGCTTTAACTAATTAGCACTATTACAGGGTTCAGTAGTGACATTTCAGCAGTAATTGATCCTCTGATGCAATTTTTGTGTATTTCAATCTAGCCAATACACCCAGCCAAGAAGGCTGTGCAAGGGTGGAGGCTGGCAGTCAGCATGGAGGTGACGGTCACTCGTGAGCATGACCTTGGATCCTGGGATGCTAAACAGACACCACCAAGAGGAGCCACTAAGACTCAGTATTCTAGAAAATCAGACCCCTAATCCCTCCACTTTTAGCACTTTCTTCTCTAGTGGCAGGTAGCACAGCTAATTTAAATTCAGGTATTGACTGTCCTGAACTAGTGTTTGTATATACTCACACAGGGAATTTGAACTTCCTGGCTTGCTCCGAAATTAGTATTTCATTTCAAAGTTTGTGCTGACTTGGTGGGGAGGGAATTTGGCATCATATTGTCACATTACTTCACACTACATACAGGGTAACATAGTTACTATGTATTTCTTTCTCTTCTAAACCCTCATATGAAAGGTTTTAATGTCAAGCAGCATGAAGGCCAGAACAATCTAAAAGTCAACATAGCTCCCACAGTATGAGTTCAACCACAACAGACATCCCATCTGTATTTCATGGTATACCTTAATAACAATCAATAATACATTAAAGTTAGCACTGAACAGTATGAAAAGAGCACACTACAAAGAGTCAACTGCTGTTATGCCTCAGCCTTGTAGTCCACATGCACAAACACTATCTTCTATTTTGCATCAGTAAATAAATATCCGGGGTAAATATTTGCAGATAGATGGTTAATTAGCTATTTCTGTTCTTCAGGCTCAGCAAATAGTTAACTGCCTACAGACATTTGCACCTCAAGCCACTAGGTATAGCAATACATGTGGGAAAGCAACGACAGGCAGCTATCTGAAGAGACAGGCAACGTGACATGGGCGCAAGGAGATGCTTCTTTCTCTCACTCTCCTAAGATTAGGTGGAAATTAATTACTCCACGGGTTAATTCAGAGCTGGAGTTTTTTTCCACTCAGCTGGCTATGCAGAAGCAGCCTAACCACTTAATGTAGGCACTTAACAGATGGGTAAAAAACTCATGGATTAAAAAGTGACAGAGGCAGAAAACAAGTTAGATGAACTAACGGGGCATTTAACAGAAAAAAAGTTACCTCTGTGTCTTCTAACAGCAAACTAGGACTGATCCTGCAGAAGTCATAAATGAATTCATGACAGTCAAGACCAGCCAAAGAACTGTGAGAAATGCCAGATAGTTTTAAAGTTAGCTGAGCATGCAGAAGAAACTCAGAATTGACAGATAAATCCAAGAAAATGTATATTGGAATACTTGGAACCAATCAAACATGTTACTGGTGCCTAAGTTAAATGTAACCACTCTAGGACACTTCAGCATCAGTTTGAAGGGGGGGCGTGGGAAGAAGCATGTACTGAAAGGCAACATATTTCCAGCACAGACTGCAATAGGATTTGTTTAAAGCAGAATATATTTTTGGATGCACCAGGCATGGGACAGTAAGATCATACAGTTCCACTGAGAACAGTGTGTTCAGTTCTGAAATATCTGTGTATCTCCAGAAAAATTTAACAGCGGTAAAAGGAGTTCAGAGATCAGTGATGGGATTAGCAGAAATGTGGAAAAACTTCCACTAAAAGCAACACTGAAAGGATTGAAATTTTTTGTGTAAATAAAAGAGAGGCATGATAAAAAGACCATAAAGTAATCATAAAGATTACTGTGAAGTTATAAAGATTATGTAAACGATCATAAAGCAAGTAAGAACACATGATCTTTTTCATTCTATTACCAGATGAATAAAAACAAACAAAACTTAAAAAATTAATGACAGAAAATTTTAAAAGCTGAAAAAAATACTTATATGCAGGTTAAATTAACCTGTGGAACTCCTTCCCACTGCATGTGATTGAGCCAAAAGTTCACTTTATAAACTGATTTGATGTTTGTATACCTATAAGGCTACCCAAAGACAACTTTGTGGGGAAAAAATATATATACTTGAATTCGTATGATAATTCATTGTGAAGTACAGAGGACATATGAAAAGAACAAGAACTTTCCTGTATGAGCAACAATATTCTATATTCACCCATGAAATCTTTTTTTTTTTTGGTCTACTTTGCTCTGAGAAGCAATTGTTTTTAGGCAGTCTGTAGCAAAGAGATTAGATAAGGTGGACTAATGGTATAATTTGCTGTGATAGGACAATGATTGCATACTTGGCCTGTTAATGTGTTGTTGCTTTTAAAATAACATTCTCTTCTGTTATGGACAGCCACTGCAAGAAATGTACTTAACTAACTTTATTTGCAATGGAGTATTTTTCATTAGGACAGGTTGGAAAGATATCTCATGATTAAGTGACTCAGAAAGAGCTCCAAAGAAGAAAGAAATATTCTTTACACCCAGACTAAATCCTGATAATTTCAGCCCTGAAAGTGTCTATAAGAAAATTATAAGTAACTGGGAGAAGGAAGTAAGAAGAAAAATGGAAATCCAACCTTTACTACAGCAGACACTAACATATATAAACCTTTGTACAGCATTATAGAAGTAGCAGCCTGGGGTATGTATGGACACACATAGTTTTAAATTCTGTTCATGCTCCTGAGAAGTGTACACACTTTTATAAGCACTCACACCTGCCCTTTTGTTACCATCCACTGCACCCTCTGTGCAAGAAACCCAGCCTCAAACTGCGACTTCCTTCCCAACACTACTGTTGGATAAATGTCTCTCTGAGCTCTTGTGAGCATGAACAACTTCAGACTCCATCTCTAACTCTTAAAAATACTCGAATTCATCCTTCCCAACTACAGGCACTCTATTAAGTACATGTAAAAATAAATATATGCAGACAGAAAGACATATGTGAAGAATTTGTTATGCTTAATTATAATTCTACGAGGTCCATTTAGACTGTCAGACGTACTACAGGCCAACCTCTCACTCACCTCTGCTTGGTTAGAGGCACACTGGGTTTTTTTTCCCAAAGCCATGCTCTGTTTCTCAGTCCAGAGAGTATTGACCTTACCTTCTAAACCTATTAGGACAAACAACTATTAGAAGTAAAGGAGAGACATTTGTTTAGTTCCTGTTGTGGACACATGAGGCATAAAACCTTTGTATCTGGAGAGCACAAAAGCTGAGTGAGCTGGGATACAGGCGCTCTGTAGCATGAGATTTCAGAGTCTCCTTTTATCAATTACCAGCTCAACTCTTCCTTATCATAAAAATTACTACTTACACAGAACTCTTCAAAACCAGCATAGCTCTTGTACTTCGTGTGCCCCAGAATGCTTTGGGTAAACCATATCATCTGCTTGATGCTTTTGAGGTAGCTGAGGCCACAGAATTTGAGCTGCTCAGTGAAAAATTCATGAAAGAAAAGAAATACCCTAGCAAGACTTCTTGGATCCAGGTCCTACATGTAACATGTTGAGTCAGAGATGATCCAACAAACCTATTTTTGTTTTTCAAGAAATAAAAAAAAAGACAATCAAAAAAGGCAAAAAAAAATTCAACGTGACTACAAAGTGTCTGAGAAAGGATTTGCTCTTTCTCAAAAATACCTGTAAGCAGTCCTAATGACTAGCTACAAAGATTTTCATTCCTTGAGTTCTGTAAGTCACAGAAATTCAAGTGTTGTGAAGATATTGTTGAAGCCTGACACACTACAAAACATGCCAGAAGAGACAGGAACAGAGAGACAGAGCACATTGACAGCATATCCAATTCATCATGACCTATGAGACTACCTTAGTAAATCAAAAAGTGACAAAGGATATCCACAGCCTAGGTACAACATCTATTACTGAGATGCATCTGCAACAGGGTTAGACCCAGGGGACTAACAATACAGCAGTGCTTTCAAATCTGCCCAAACTCTAGGTCAGAAATTTGGTAAAATTAGTCCTAAACTATTTTCTGTGGCCTGTGATCTTTGTCATCTGAGAGCTAACTTCAAAAGACCCTGTCCTGATATATCCCAGCAGGATTCCAGCTTCCTCCTGGGTCAAGATTTTGAGGCACAGAAGTTCCTGAACAAATAAGGACATAAGGTTTTCAAAAACACTTGCAGCTTGGACTCATTTTTTTCCACCAGCTTCATTCTTCCTAATTTCCAGTCATTCATTAGCTGCTTACATATCTGCAAATGCCAAAGGGTGTTTCCAAAATAGTAACATCTAGATATTAAAGCTGTCTCATTTCAGTAGTAAAGCAAGCCTTTTTCCATGCTCTCATCACTAGCACACAAAGAACAAGAATACCAAGATCCTCCTTAGACTTTGTTTCATTGTTCTAGTTGTAAAAAGATCAAGTTTCTGGTCATTCACAAAGTGTTTATTCAATTAGAGACCGTTAGTATTTTTTTCCTCAATCTATTTCCCATAGAGCAAGTTTTTGCCTAGGTTACATAGAAAATAGGAACATTGCTGTCTGAATGGTATGAAGCTGCATCAGGGGAAGTTCAGATTGGACAGTAGGAAAAGGTTCTTTACTGAGAGAGTGGTTGGTAACTGGAACAAGTTTCCCAGGAAGTGGTCACAGCACCAATCCTGTCAGAGTTCAAGCAGCCTCTGGATGACACTCCTAGTCATATAGTTTAGTTTTAGGTAGTCTTGCAGGGAGCAGGAAGTTTGACTCAATAATCCTTATGAGTCCCTTCCAACACCAGACATTCTATGATTCTATGATTCTGTGAGTAAGAAGTGCCCTTCCTTCTCCTTTACCATTAGGACCCAGAGATTTGAATTTAGGATAATTATAATATCAATCATAGCTATTATGATACTTGAGCCACTTGCAACATTTTAGGATTTTCCATGGAAAACATCTTCCTTTTTAATAAAGTTGTTTGGAGACAACTGAACTCCCCCACCCAAGGACCGCTATAGGTCCAAACACAAGCTTAGGATGCCAATGGAAAAATTCCATATGTGCTAAACAACATTAAAATGAAGAGATATAGACCTTTGGAATTGCCTGATAAAGTTCTGGTAAGAAGAGTTTCCACTGTTGGCCTTTGTTTTAAAAGGGTCATCTTGAACTTTCTCTGACTAAGAGTTATCTAGTTTTCTGTTAAAGGTTGGGGTACAAAGTATTCCAGAACAGCAGATTTTGTGCTGTCTTTATGTGTAAAGGTGGCTCTATGGTTCTTTTCTCCAGAAGCAGCACAAGGAAGTAGTGCATGTTCTTCATCTTAGAGAGAGTTTACAAGGGAGAACAGAGACTACAGATAGACAGCCTCTTTGGGCAGAACCCTGAATACTGTCCCTATATGCTAGGCTTCCTGCACACAATGCAGCAATAAACCAGTAGTTATACAGTCATGTATTTTACACATGTGAATCATGTGAACAGCATGGTTTGATTAATGCTCTAAGATAACAATTTTAAATAGAAAAAAAATCACATTTTTTGTTAGGCAACCCTGGTGGTCAAACATCCACTCTTGGAATGAGGCTAGTATGTTACCATTCATAGCTCCCATTAGCAATATGTTTCCTATTCATGCATATAACCAAGGAGTATTGCTCATACTCCTCGTATATGACAAAACCATTTTTTTCTGTTACTGTAACTGCTGCTGCAGTAGGATGCCCAAGGCATGGGAATCTGCACACTTCATCATTCAAGGACTACCTTTGCTCAATTTCTATTTTCTTCAATACCCCCTGCCTTTAAAAGCTGAGGATTATTTTAATGCCTTCCTTCCCACCGGGAGAGTACAACAGACAGTTTCCCCTGAGGCTATGGTGCACAATATGCTGTGTATCTGTCTGCTGCAGCACTGAAGGGTTGGCACCTTCTGCTGCAGACCAAGGGGGTCATTTCCATGACATCCTCCTTCATGGCTGTCCACAAAGCAAAGGTCTTGAAGTTCTTAGCAAAGCTTCACTTTTTTTATGTATCAGCATTAGGCTGTACAATCATCAGTCTGCACTACCTGCCTGTATTAAGTACACCAGTCTAATAGGCAGACCATAGAGATCAAAAACTATTACAAGCCACCACTTGTCATTTATGTTTTATCAACACAAAGCCCCTACTCACATTTAACATAATTAATACCTATTTCCTGTTGTACTGTATTATATTTTGCCCATAAACATACACATGAAAGTTTATCCAAGAAAATACATCTCCTGCATTGTGCCCAATCCTTGCTGAAACCAACAGAAATTGCATTACTTAGTACTTCACACCAGCATCTTCACTATCCTTTCTTATCATTTTCTGCTCCAGTATTACTCCAAAGAAGGAGAAAAGAAGAAATGCAGAAAATTAATTTGTCTGTCTAGCAATATAGGCATATAGAGAGCCAATGCAGTCTCAAAAGCTGTGTATCAAACAGCTCAAATCTGTCCTGTACATATGAGGTCTGTAAGATTTTGCTCCCATTAACTCTCCTATAAAATCACAATTCCGGCATTTTGTCTGGATGGACTAACAAATGCATAGACCAAGGAAAAGTTTCTTCTAAATAACTTAGCAAAAACAATAGCAAAGCTGAATTACACGTATCCATGCCAAAATGTAACTTTCTTGTCACGTGTCAGTCTTTTTACTTTTTTTTACTGCTCATTCTTAAATATGTGGAAGAGAGCGTAGAGAAAAATCTCACCTGGGAGAGTCTGGCAAACTAATTACAATTTTAGAAAAGACACCTGTAGTGAGTTGCATAATATCAGCTAAAATCTCCTAAGGGTAACAAGAAAATCTATGTTGCAAGGCTGGGAGGGAGTGGCTGCTAAATCCATAGCTGTAATCTATTAATGCACACATACATACGCACTCACATTGACATAATACTCTTACATACACTATACGCTGCATCTCTGCTCCGAATCTCAGTCAGAAATAATTACATATTTCTCTTAATGTCAGAATGAAAGAACTCCAGGCACAAAACATAGCTGTTATACAGCCATTTTGTGTGTTGAGCATACTGAATAAATGAGGCTGATCCTCTTTCTGCTGCTTTGGCTCTCCTTGCTCACTTTTCCTGCTCTGCAAGAGGACCTACTAGCTCGGGCTCCACTGGGCAGGCTGCACACTGCAAATGGTCTGGTATAGCCTCCTTTCCAAGAGCAGCCTCACACACTCATACCCAGGACAGAACACACACTGGGATTCTGGACAGCATTTTAATGGAAGAACATGAGGATTCTTTAAACCATGATTTGAGAAAACCTCCCTGTTTCAGCAGTGTACCGTAAGCTGAATACAAAACATGATATCTTTTAACAAGGACCATTACGTAAGACAATCTGAGAGACAGACATCTGAATATCAAATTAAATGTACATAAAATATAATGTGAAAATGTTTTCTCTACTGTTTTTTTTTGTTAGTTTGGGTTTTTTTGTGTTTTTTTAAATAAATGTTCTTGTCTGTAGTGTACAAGTACATACAGTAGGCATATACATTATTTATAGTTATGACTACACAATGTATGTATAGCTGTGACTAGACATCGTGTTCTTTGAACACTGGTTTTTCTTTATCCATGTAAGCACAACAGCATAATCTGAATTACAGTAACTAAAACTTGCAGTGGAAATTAAATTTCATAAAACATTTAAAACCTTAAGTGAACATAAATCTCAAAGGACTATAAAAATTGAAATACCTTCTATCTCTATAAGAGGCTTGTGTTGAGGAACAAATTAGAATAACTTTTATTTATCACTGAAAACAGTTTTGTTCTAAACAAACAAGAATAACATCAAGCAAAGCTTGGTTTGGCTCCTCAGGTGTGCAGACGTATTCCAATTTCCT
Organism: Cnemophilus loriae; assembly: GCA_013397755.1. Lineage (NCBI taxonomy): Eukaryota > Metazoa > Chordata > Aves > Passeriformes > Corvidae > Cnemophilus > Cnemophilus loriae. The sequence goes on from VZTF01004030.1 coordinate 2,845,090, forward strand.
TTCCACAATGATTTTTATGCAAATCAATGTTGCACAATCTCCTGACCTCTTTTACCATCATCCTGGGACAATGACAGTTAAATAATTGGATTGGCATATATGTAGGATATTTGATTTTGTATTAAAAAGCTAGTGCAGGACAGTTGAAATGAAAAGAATGTGACTTTCTGTTAATTCCAGACTGATCAAGTACCAACATTTCATGCCAAACAGAGTAAAGCAAACAAAGTGATTTGGGCTGTTAGTCCATTTGTCCCCATATGCATATACTTCACACCCCCCTCAGTTGTTAATTCCTAACAACGATGCTTTCATCCAGAACAAGGATAATGAGAAAAAACCAAGCAGTGTTCCTTGGGGAACTGTTACACTAAAAGTTACCTAAGGACTAAATCCCACTTGTGCCTCCTGCACGTGATAAAGATGAGCAAAGCATTCAATATTCCTGGCTGATTTAAAATCCAAATATGCAAACAGCATTATGGAATCCAGACAGACTATTCTGCTTCACTGACGACAGATGCAGAAAAAAAGCTGGTCTGATTAAGCTTTTGACTTTGAACCAGCAGAGAAGTGGACATCTCACTTTAAAAAAGCAATGCAGAGCCCCAGCTGAAGAGCAGGTGCTGCATGGTATTTGCCTCTCCTGCAGAGGATGCTAGCTAGCAGGACCAAGCAGCTGACCATGAAATTTCTTGGCCCTAAGTGACCCAAGGACAGATTATAAATCCATCCTATAAAATATAGTAAAAGCCCCGTTTGTTCTTCCACCCTTTCAATATGTGATGTGAACAACCTGTGATTATCTCATTTTATTGGGCTCTTTAGAAAGCTGTTTATGATCATTTGCGGACAAAACAAAGGCTCATTGTAAACTCTCTTTTAAATAAGTTGGAAGGTCAATATGAAACAAAGGACACCACTTTCATAACTGCTTACATGCAAACTATGCTTGTGTGTGTAATATTACAATGCATTTCAGCAAAGGGATGGAGTCCTAGCTAATTACAAAGCTAACATATAATAGTATTGCATTAGCAGCCCAAGAAATTCCTATTGAATTGCATACATCTGAAAACAGAAAGACATGCTTGTGCTGAAACTTAATTATCTTGGCAAAAACTGTGAGGGCTTGATTCTCAGAAGACATAAACACAAAGCTCTGCTTTACACTCCCAAGGATCTAATTCTTTGTTTATTCAGACAACCTCCATCAGATAAAACTTACCATTTGGATTGACTAATTTGCCCTCTTATTTATAGTATCTACAGCTAAGTAACACAATTACTGCTTGGTTTGTGAGTAGGGAAGAGAATACTTCTGATCTACAAATACAAGGTCTGAAAGAGACAATCGGCATGCTCTGCCAGGTTAAAAAAGTTAATGCTGTTGCATTCCTAGGCAAAGAAGACAAGCTTTTTTCAAGGACAGGTCTGACTGAAATGCTTTTTTATGGGTTCAAAGTAAAACATTATGGTAAAAAAATGAATACAGCTTTGTTTGTTTCTTCAGTCATCGTTAGCAGTAGACATAAGGGTATTCTGGTTTTGAGCCCATATGGAAAGACCATCAACACTTTCTGCTTCTGGGTCCTTTGCCAAAATACCATATCCCACATGCCTTTTACCTTAAAACATAAAAGAAAAGGTGTTGTTCTGGTCAAATAAAGAAATAATTTTTACTAGCATACGTCTAATGTTAAAGCTGCCTAAATCCTGCCAAAGACATTACAACACCATCTGCAAAACAGATTTTCATTAAATTGATCAGTTTAAAGTTAAGCAGCTAGGCAGATGATGCTTTTGAGCTAACCTTTAACCTTTAACCTTCTTAAACTGAAATCAGGTCACTCCTTTAGGGTAATATCTTTGCTGCTAGAGAACATGGGAGGTAAAGTGATTTACTAAAATTTAAAAAACATAGCATTAATAGTGTTATGGATCAATATTTTGTCAATAAAAGGAAAACTAAAGTAGCTCTCGCACAGCTGAATATTAGTCTGCTAACTGCTGCCTTTCACTTTCCCTGAGCTCCTAAATAGTTGCATACACAATGTAAACTGCAGTAAATATACAATATAAAAGGAATGACTATTGAAGGTATTATCAGCTAATCAAATAATATTTTTGATAAACTAACTTCAAATATTTATTTGTGATTAGAAATTGATCATGTCACTCAGTTACTTGGTTAAGTAAATTTTATTTTCAGCCATTCCAATTTACTTTACAAAAAGGCTACCCTGTACTTATTTATTTATTAATTAAAGTATTTGGAAACTATTCTATGAGCACAGGACATGATATATGCGGTTCCCTGAATCAAAAGCTATTTGACTAAGCCACAAAATGGCTGCCTTAAGAGCAGTTCCAGCTATATGTATTTTACATCCACAGAGACAGATCACCGTCCTGCCTCAGCTTCCCAAATTTGCAGAAGCTGAATGCTTCCTCCTGCAGAATGGAAAGGCACTCTGTTGCTGTAGAAGCTTTCTCTGTTTACTTGTGGAGACACTGAATGCTTCTTGATGGATGCTGCCAAGAAACTGCAACTCTTCTGTGGTTTAATTTGCTAATATCAAGCTCCACAATTCCAAAAGTAAGTCTTTGGGAAACTCATTTAGGCCAAGCTGAGTTCACTCAGGGTAAGGCCGTCTTTGTTCTGGTTCATAGGAGCCACATTACCAACACTATTTGAATACCGCACTTCTGTAACGAACAACCAGGCCATTTCTTCTTTAAATAACTTAGAAAACAGCTAAAGGTTCCACTTTACCACATTTAGAATCTAACTCCAAAAGTGACATTTCCGTACTGCCTAAAATTATACAGCTTCAGAAGAGAAGCTCTGATGTTCATGGTCGCTTTTAAAGCTACGACTATGAAAAGACATCCTTTTATTCCGTCAATAGTTAAGCACAGGGAGAAAAATCAAGCTGTTACGGCAACATTTATAAAAAGAAAATTCACAAAACAATAACATTTAAATAAATATAAATGACTAAAGAAAAACTTTGAGGTACTTGACAAAGCAAAGGAACAAAGTCACAGATTCTTTTTCTGTGCTTTCAGATGGTTTTAGTATTAAACTTTTTATTGCCAAACCATATTCACAGCACACCTTAATTTTAAGAGTTAAGAGGAGCTGCTTGAATATAAACACAATTCATGAATATTTGATATCGCTCCCAAAGCATATATCTATTATTCATACAAATTAATGTTCTTTTTTTCTTTAGGTGTTCTAAAAGTTTATCTGATGTATCAAGAGAAAAAAAGTTTACAACTCTCTTGGTGTCAACAGCTTCACCAAGACCTGATAAAACTATCAAGTCTGCTAGCAGATAGCTTAACAGACTTTCAAAACTGCATATATTTCCACCTTGAGGCCTGAATGTACACTTACGATTAAGAGTAAAGTTTTCTGGGTGATGTACAGAGGCATTACATTTTGTTGTAGAGCACACACATCTAGAACATTTTGGTCATTTGGGACACATTGTAGCACTTCACGACAACCCCAAATCTTAAAAAATAATACTAATACACCAATTAATATTTTAAATGTGACATCGCTCTCCTTCAAATTAACCTTAAAACGAATTTATATAAAAATAACGTATGCGTGTGTATATGCTATCTGCTTTCCGAGAGTCATTAAACCTAGTGGGGTTCAAATCTCCAAGATTCTCTAGGAAGTCATGAGAGACAAAAACTTTTTAAAAAGCTGAGATACTCACTAGCAATCCTAGGGATGAGTCCTTTAAAAATACACGCATCAGGAGAGTTGGAACCCTGTGGTTAACAGCCAGACACTTCCAATTGTCCCACTTAGGCCATGAAGCCTAGAGGGCATCTGGGAGTTTATGGATTCCGTTTCCACTGGGATGTCTTTAACTGATCCAAAGACTGAGCTCCGAAGGCTAGTGATGGTGCCTTGCTGTGTGTGATAGCTGCACTACACAGGTGCTGCTGACCTGCTCCATCTAACAAACGAGGATCTGGCAAAGCAGCGGATTCAGCAGCAGGACATTTTTAGTGATGAGGGCCATGAGCTAATACTCTCTTCCCTTAGCATCCCACATCAAATATTTTGTAGTACATGCTGCAAACCCAAACATATTCGATGAAGGTTTCTCTAGGGACTGGGCTGAGTGAGTGAAGAGACGGTACTGTTTTGAGTAGATAGTTTGTGTACCTTGTGACTATAGTTTTTTTTAAAAAAATAAGCAGCTGGCATCTTATTTTCAACAGTCTCAGAAGCTTTGGCAGTGAAGCCATCTGAGAAAAGCCTTCTGCCTTCCCTTCTCCTACTCTATCATTCCTATCTGTGGCACCATTTACGGTAGCATTTCTTTGAATGGCGGCATTATAAAACAAATAATTGAAATAATGGGGGCTAACACTCCAAAAAACAGATGGGGACCAAAAATGTTTGTTTTGTCTTTTTTTTTTTTAAAAAAAACACTGACTTAGAGTGCAGCTGCACAGTGTAAATGGAGAGAGCAAGGAATGGCTTCACGGATGACAGGGAGCAAGAACTTCTAAAGGGAGTTTTGCTGCTGAGGCAGGCTAACTGTGTCACTAGACTCTCAGCTCTTTTCATACTTTTCATAACAGGATTTTGGATCTTTAAAAAAACCCAGCAAAAAATAACACCCTCTAGAATTAACAAAAAATACAATTTACATAAAATATATTATTAAATTAGCAGAGCAGCCAGCACTGTGGGACAGTAGAATAGACCAAAACTTGTGTTACTGCCATTTTTGCTCACAGCAGATACACCAAGGTTACAACTATCAGGTTATAAAATGAAAACTTATGTTACTGCCTGTGCAGCATGTGTTATTTCAGAGCAACCATTTGACCATGGTTGAACACCAGAAAAATGTTATTTCTTGCTTAAACTAGAAGTCTGCTGAGACTTTTCCATATTCATTCTGTATGTACAGGTTTTCAACATGATTAGAAAACCAGCATAGTTGCTGTAATCAGCAGATGACTCCTGATAGTTTAGTTATCACAGATTTCTAGTATAAATCAATAGATAACACTTGCAAAATGGATTTTCTAATCATATTTAGAGCTTGTTACAGTGACTAATGGTTTGCAATATTTCCTGAATTTTTATATCCCCTAGACAAAAAAAGTTTTTAATAAGTTACCAAGTTATTCATCTTGGAAATGAATGTGTTATATTTTGTACATGAACCAAGACAATCAAGCCAATCCAGTAAACACACTGCAGAAAATAAGTTACCCCATAATTAGGGTTTGGAAAAAGTCATGACAAGTTGTGTAATAAATGGTATTCATCACTCCCACATATTCATTATATCCACATAGTTTTTTCCAGTAAAGATAAAAATATAGTTGCCATTCTACTAACATATTTATCTACACCACACCCTTTCATGTTTGTGAAAAATCATTACTGGTTTGGAAAAGAAGGGCAGACAAAAGGATGACAGTGCTGACTTTTGAATATCCTTTGTAATAATGTGGCATATTGCATGTGCTTACTGAAAATACCAATGTAAAATAACTTGGCTGTGATACATTATGGTTGCAAACAGATACATATGGCAGAAAGCGATGTTCTTTCCCTATGCACAGTATGGAAAAATCATCATTTTTCATAACCTCTGTCAAACTTCTGATCAAAATGTAATGGACAAAGTCTGAAAAGGTTATGAGAGATGTAAAACACCTCTAGTCATTTATTACAAGAGAACTTTAAAAAAAAAAAAACAACTTATGAACCCTGTGTTTGCAGAAAGTGCATCCTAAATGACCACCAAGTGACTCAACAGGACTCATCTGGAGCACTCCTCCCTGACTAACCTGCAGTTTTTGTTTGACTATATGCATGTTCAATAAACATTTACTCTACTAATTAATCGAAGTGCTGCTTGATGAGCACTGAAAGGGTTACTTTCCCAGCCTACTTGGTGCTGGCTGGAGTTGCTGTCACAGACTTACCTTGTAGAGTTTCAGGGCTGCCTCATGCCTGTGATTGGTAGTATGTAAGCGCAATTTATCCACGCTGTTGGTGTAGTAGTCACAGGCGTTACATTTTAGGTGAACTGGGTTGCCAATGGCAATGCACTTCAGCCTCCACTCATTAGTTTTGCCGCCTTCTTTAATGTGAGCCACCAGTTGATATTTCTGCATATGTTTGTCAGTCTTGCAGTGGAGCTGGAAGTTCGCTTTGAGCTGAGTGTTGTAGTTACAGAGCTTGCACTGGTAGATGTCTCCAATTACAGCCCTCCACTCCTCTTCGGGGAGTGAGCGCTCACTGCTCACATGCACACTTAGGGCCTCCAGGCTGTCAGAGGTGAATTTGTTGCAAACAGCACACTGGAATAGCTTCAGCGCTGGGTCACTGATATAAGGTGACAGCTCTCCTGCAGTAAGGAGGGACAGGTCATCACCCATTAGCTGACCACTGGCAAGCCGGATTTCAGGCGGCAGCTCATTATTTACTACAGGAAAAAAAAAAATTAAAAGGGAAAGTAGAGACCAGCAAGCATAGCACACACAAAGGAATCCGTAAAATAAAGCCTTGACAAGGAGTTTGCTTTCTCTAGAGCTTAAACTATAAAAAGCTGTAATAGGATTGAATCAGGATCAATTACAATCATCCCTTTCAACTTCTAAATTCCCTCATCAGATAGCTTTAATTACTCCTACTGGGCATGATGTCATTCTGGAATTTGTATTTTCAAAGGCACGAAAGTTGATCAATAAAATAACAAAACAGCAATGCTTTTGTAACTTAAAAGGCAAGATTAACTTACACAGCACTAATTGTAGTTTTGTTATATCCTTTAAATGATGCTAGAGGTAGGTCAATATATATACGTATATCTACAATATAGTAATTAGGTTAGGAGTATCTATACTAACTTAGCTACTTTTGGTACCAGATCTCAGCATTCTTAATTTTAAAATACACCTAGTGAACAACATGCATACAATTTAGGTACGTCGAAAGGAAACATTACAAATTAACAAACTTTGAGAACTCATTTTAG